>CM070726.1:7644417-8142325 GCA_036346275.1 Otatea glauca | reverse complement strand
ATTCCCCATTCTATTTCTTCCTCCTGGCTCCCTCTTGCACTTCACCCGATTAGGTTGACCACCCATGGCCGCCCTTACGTCACCGGTCGACCGCCCTCTCTCGCTCTCTCCCCTCCTCCTCACGTGTGCACCGCTTGGGCTCTTCTTTGGTGCCATAGCTCCACCCGCCGACCCTGCGCTCGGGCCCGCGCCTTGCTGGCCGCCGCATGCATACTGGGGCGGCTTGAGGCCGCCTTGACCCTTGCGAACTTGGCCGGGTGCTTGAGCACGCTACTCGGCCTGCCTCGCCTTGCCTGGGTGGCTTTGAGCCCAGTGATCGCCGCCCGGCAATGCTCGGTCAGCCGCCATCTACTTCCTTATCTTCTTGGTTGCTATATGCAACAAGGGTTTGGCATACCTAAATGTACGTGATTTGTTTCTATTTTCATGATGCTTATTGTGTTACGTGCTACAAGCTAAAATGTAAGAACTATATAGTGCGTGATGATTTTAAGCGATCTGAGACCATTAGTTTCACTTTATTCTACTCAATCTCTTGTCATCTGTGGCTATTGATTGCTATTGCTACATACTAGCAATTTGATACTCTTTGGATGATAAGGATTACTGCGGTACCTGAGTGTAACAACCCAAAATTTAGGTTTTCAAAATCTATGGTTTAGTTCATCTTTCCAAAAATTCCGTTGATTTTCTCTCTTTAATAAAGCTTAATCAAATTTTTAATGTTAAAATAATTTACTTGACTAATATAAACTTCAATTAAAATAAATTTAGTTTTATCTGAGTTCATTTTGCTTCAAGGAATTTTCTGTAATTTTTGAGATTTTTCGGAGTTCGTTTGCTATTTATTTGGAATTAATTTATATTAAGCCTTTTGTTAAATTTAATTAAATTCTACAAAATTTTAAATAAATTTTGGTTCAAAATATTTTATTTGAGCTCCAAATGTCTTAAAATATTTTCTAGAATTTTTGTGGAATTTTTCTGGTATTTTTATTGCTCTAAATGAATTGTTTTAATTTCTGGAATTATTTTAATTCGGAAATGGTTAAATCCACGTGGCGGCTCCTGAGCTGGCCACGTCATCGCCTAACCTCAGCCTTCCGATCTCCATCCGACGCACCAGAATGAGGCACGTCATCCGTTTACTGTTCAATGTGCGCGGTGTTCGATCCGATCCGTTTCAATCCAAATCCGGTTTTTCTTCGTGTTTCCTTATAGGACACGACTCCTAGCCTATATAAGAGTCCTAAGACCCTCCCACGCACCCCTAATGCCCAGAGCACCTCCCAAACCCTAAAAACTGCAGCCATGTCTTTCCGGAGCCTTGCCGCGTCGGCTGATCTTGGCATCGCGTTCCCCGTCGTCTCGGTGAGTTCTTCTGAAATCCTTTCGCGTCATCTCATGCCATATGGTCCAGTCTAGCTCTCCACCAAATTTGGTGCAGTTTCATCAGGAAATCAAAAGTTATGGCCGTTCTAATCTCGAATCTTGCCGTCACCCGTTCTCCTTCGTTTTTGCGAGTTTGACCATGAAATTTATTCTGTAGACTCATCTTGATGTCCTCTACCTGGTGCTCACCCTAACTCAAGGTTTTGTCCATGGGATTGCTGCAGAAAATTCAATCTTCCCGATCGGACTGCGTCGTACAGCTGAAAACTTAAATCGCGTTCCCGTTGATCCAGAAGGTAAAACTAAGATCCGTTCGCGTCATATTGTGCCAAATGATCCCAGATAGCTCTCTGTAAATTTTGGTTAGGTTTCATCCATTATCTTAATAGTTATGGCCGTTTGATCTATTAGCTTTAGCGACCGTTCATCAACAGTTTGTGATCTGTCCTTTGGGTTGCCGCCAAATCCGCTTATACCGTTGAGATCGTCTCGCCGCGTTCTACGTGGTGCTCACTTCCTTTGCTGTTCCATCTACCGAAATTTTTATATTCGTTAGCGCGCCATTCGTCGATCTGCGCGCCGTCTTTTGCCGCCAACCATCTTAGTTCGCTTTGGTCGTGTCATCATGTCCAGTGAGGCCATCATTCTCTGGTTTGCTCATCTTTAGAGTTCATTTGATCTTGGTTGCCATCAATGCCATATTCTAGAATCAACCCGTCGTCGTTCGATCCAGTTCTTTTATTATCGGTTCGTGTTTGATTAGCCACCCTTGGTAATCTTTTATCGCAGAGCCAACCCTACCTATCCTATCCCTATGCCAAATGGATCTATCCATGAGTCGTTTCTCTCAAACCCTAATTGAACCTTGTGTCCAACATGCGTTGACGATGGATCATGTCATGTAAACCTCGCAACTCGCAGATCAATCACGTGCCATATAATATCCTTGCTACCATATCATTGTACGACGATCGACATCTCATCGTTGCATGAGTGTCTGTCGTTCTTAGCTATCTTCGCATGTGCATGCTGCTCTAAAAGCTTTAGTGCAATATCATCATCCTCTCTATCGCCTTATTGTAATCTAACCCCATCACTGTGAGTTTAGCCTTGTCTTCATTTCCTTGCTACCTTGTCATCGTCAAGCCTCTTGATCGACGTATGGTGAACCAGATCGAATCTTATGAATGTCGACCCGTTTGTCCATGTCTTATTCTTGAAAATCTAATCGCCATTGACCTAGAAGTCATTCGTGGACTTGGTCGATAGACCATTGGCCATATGTCATATCCTTGTACCATATCTAATCTATTAGTTCATCTTTCTTTTGTTTGGTTGTGTATCTGTTTAGTCAACAAAAGTCATTATTGAACATCGCTTTAGTTCATTGCGAACTAACGTATCTTTATGGACCAGTTTATAGATCGAGAGCCCATATGTCATTGTCTATCCAATCAAGATAATAACTTGAAAGAAATATTCTTTGGAATATTATTCTTTCTTTCTCAATTATCGATCTTTTCCTTTTGATTGTATTCGAAAGCTCGTTCTATTTTGTCTAATCTCGATCTAATCCATTCAAGTCCCTAAATTCATCTAAGCCTTTGTGATCCAATACTATCCGTTCTCAATTTGGATTTTATTTGATTTATCTTTTGAGTTGGTTTGTATTTGCTTCTTCTTTAATCGTTAGACGCGTCGTCCGGAAGTTATTCTAAGGAGCTGAAGATCAAGAAGGTAAAGATTGAAGATCAAAGATCAAGAATCAAAGATAAAGAGTAAAGATCAGTAAAAATCGCAAGGGCCAGGCAAGTTGTGCTTTGATCATGTTGAACCCATGTTTATTAAATTGCTATATTTGTTTTACCCTATTGCATATTATTTCAAGTATACAATTGTTTCAAATTAAATTGGGACTTAGCTATTATACCAATTTGATCTATACCCTACCTTGCCATTGTATGCCATGATCTAATTGTCACCCTAGGATGGTTAATTAATAGTTGGTTAATATTGATAATCAACATGGGCTGGTTAGACCGTCGTAGATTGCTTAGCCATGCCATGTCATCACATGTGTTGAATCATCAGCGATTAATCTTGACTAATGGAATATGGAACAATGTTATGAACTTGTGTGTCATATGTGGTCACGATGAGATTGAGTTGTTGTGGCGAGTCATGTCACATAGCGATGTTGAATTGTTGATGGCACGTGGTGCTTGGTAATCAACTTGGGTGATAATCATTTAGATTGGGGCAAGTGGCAAGGCGAGTGTGCCAAGGTGGGCCCGATGGGCGGAGGGTATGTGGATGTCTTGCCTAGTCACCCTAAGGACTTAACCTTGCAAGCCTTTGACACAGTCCTACTTGCAACCACATGTCCGGAATGGGACAGCCTAGCCGACTAATTTGTGATGTCTAGATTTGATGCTGCTGTGGTGTATAGTGAGTTCAAGTGTGCTGGGTAGACTCACATGGCGCAAGAGGGGCCGGAGTGTGTAACCAGTCCCTTCAGTGTTGAAACCTCGTGACGATCTGAGGTCTAAGAGCATTGTAAAGGCTTTGCCATGATTACCTGTGCGGCACACCAAAGGAAGTGTGCTAATAGCTTGGCAACAAGGGCGATCATGTCGTGTGGGTAAAGTGCATAACCTCTGCGAGTGTAAAATCTATTGAATAGCCGTGCTCATGGTATTGAGCAATGCTAAGAATTACAGATTAAGGGTTAGACTTTTGCAAAACAAAACTTGGGATGGATGGTGGTTGCCATGGTAAGTTGGAACTTGATTAAGGATTGGAACTTGGTTTACTTGAGAAATCTTTGAATCTATTTATTACAGATTATTTGTTTTATTGTCTTTACAATCTATTTCTGTAATTGTTCTCAAATCTTGCTTTCTTGCAAAATAACCATGATAAGCCATTCCTTGGAATAAGCCTTGCATATAGTTATATTAGAATTGCATTTTGTGCACAACTTGTTGAGTGCTTTATGTGCTCACCCTTGCCATCAACAAAATCATCGATGAGAGAAGACTACAACTTCAAAGGAGGAGAAGTTCCACGAGGCGAATATCTAGGAGTTGAACCTTGTGGGTTGCACGTGGTATATTGATGGGATTAAATCGGCGTTCTTCATTCATTGCTATTTATTTAATTTGAGTTGAAGCCACCAAGGCCTGCATAGTGTAAGTTTGACCTTAAGGTCGTTCAATAGTTCTATATTAATAAATGAAGTCTTTGTTTATTATTCCGTGTATGATTGTGATATTTCATCAATGTTGAGGCTGTGTGCACTAGCGTGATCTGGACTAGTCTTGAATACACGGAGGTCCGGATTTGCATATTCGGGTCCCGACACTGAGACTGGAAGAAAAGAAATGTGGCACAAGTTGTGATGATGAGGAAAATGAAAAGTGGTTGTGCCCTTCTTTTGATCCATCGAGCAACTTGGCTTGGAATTGCTTGGCCTCCTAGTGAGCTTCGGCTCGGGTTCTTGGAGACCTTCCGGTCCTTTGGAGCTTTGGCTCTTGCCTTACAGTTCTGATGCTTACTCCTTATGGCCTTTTGGTCTTGGGCTCCTAATGGCCTTGATGATCTTCAGGCTTCTAGCTTGATGGCCTCCTGGTGCGCTTGAGTTCAAGCTCTTACTCGATTGATGGATTGTAGGGCTTGGTCTGGAATGCTTTTGTGTTCGGAAAGATTGAGACCGGTGAGCTTTTGTATTTGGCTTACTATGAGCTGTGAGTTCTTTGGGTTGGGAATGCTCTGAGGCCTTTGGTTTAAATGCACGAGGCTTGCTTGGCTTCTGGTAGAAGTCTCGGACTTACGAGTAGCTCTTAATCTGAGAGATACATGCATATCAGTCTTTCTTGGTGGTTGGTTTATATGGTGGTTGCCTTAAAAGGAAGCCTCTGAGAAGGCTTGGTTCAATGGATTTGGCTTCTTTGTCCCTTAAGTGCGATTATTTCATATGTATCTCAATTGGTGTGCTCCTCTATAATTTATCGTGGGTAAAACATTTTCTCTTGCACGATATTTTCTAAAATGCGTCGTCTGACTTTAAACACAGGTTTGTATAATTGTCGAGGATGCTAACAAATCACTAGAGGCAATGGTTGGCATGAGACAACTTTTAGTACCTCAATGAGTGATAACAATGTTTTGTCTTGTGGCAATTTCTACTCAATTATATTCTTTAATTAATTTTGCATATTTACAATTTTATTCTCTTGACAAAACAATATTTGTGATGTTTGCGAGTTATATGAAGATTGGAGCAGCGAGGAGCTAACAAGGCAGAAGACTTGAAATAAAGATTTTTATTTTCGGCTTTTGTACCTATTCATTCTTGCAAACAAGATGAAAATGTAAATTTAATTTTTTAACACTGCAGCTTACTTAATTGTACCCAGATGTTGGGACATTTTATTAAACTTTGGCACTTTTACTGTTGTTAGTAAAAAGGTGTCTTTTCAATTATATTTTCATTATTCTGTACATTAAAATTTTATTTACCAACTGAAATAAATCAGCTGTGCATTTATGATTTTTAACATTAACTTTCCATGATTTTACTTTTACCTTTTTTTTCTCTTTACCATTATCCATTCTTTAATTCTATTTGTTTGATATTTCTCACAATACACAAATCCAAGGAAAATCCAAATAAATTCCAATAATGCCACGAAGACTCAAAAATAATTATATTCAAATTAAAAATATTTATTTTCATATTATTGTATTTTTTGAGATGTTACTCTCTCGGCCGTTCTCGTGTGAGCACTAGAGTAGATCGGTTCAAACGCGCCAGCGCGCCAAAAACTGGAAGACGTTTTCCAAACATCGAAAAGTATTTTGGAATTTCAGTGTATTTTCCAAAACCGAGTCACTTCAAATGTCCATAAGTTTTGAATCATAACTCCAAAATTAGTGAAATGAAATTCTATATTCATGTAAAATCAAGTTCTTTCAGAATATGCAAAAATATTTTGAAAATGATCTCTAGGTATTTTTGAAATTTAAATTTGAATAAAAAGACCAAAGATATGCTTTATACAAAAATTCTGCAAACAAACTTAGAAGTTAATGAAACTAATTTTCTAGGATCCTTAAGTTTCCAAAAGTTCAAATATGTAAAAATGTTTAATTTTCATGTATGTTTGAACTACTTTCCATTTAAGTTTTGCTTTCAATACACTAGAAATTTAGATATGTATAATTGATTTTCTGAATTGTAGAAAAGCTGTAAAAATTGATTTTACGAATTGTAGAAAAGCGGTAGAATACTTGAACTTGTCAAAATAATTAAGGGGTAATCTTGAATTGAATTATCTTTAAAAATACGCAATACTTCTAGTGCCTATTGCACGCACACATATATATGTATATATATGTGCATTGGAAGTTAATAGTTAGAATATAGATTAAATGGTTTCAAACCCTGAACAAACCTAGTATCATAGCTAAATGGATTTAGTACAATCAACCCCTTTACCTTATGTCTTAAGTTTTATTAATTCAAATAATTTTAGTATCTATAATTCGAAGTTATAAACACAAAAATTCATAATTTTTGCCTCTTGAATTCGTAATTCAAGGATAGATAATCTATCAAAGAAACCATATTTGTTCATCCTAAAAGTCTTTAACAAAGTGTTTATGTGATTATCTAAATCATGAAGTCCTGAAATCCTATAATGCAACCCTTAAACTACCCCTGTTTTCTGCAGTGAATTTTTAATTAGTTTCTTTATCATTTTTCTTTTGCCCTTACAAAATTTGGATTTTTACTATATTTTAGTTCGATCGGCGTGTAGGATCGACATCCTCGAGGAGGAAGGCGACTCGTCGCAGATCCGGATCTGAGCAGACGGTAAATGCAAGGCAAGCACCCCTTGAGCATATTGAACCTAATAATTTACGTGCGTTATGTTGTTTTTGCCTATGTATGATGCATCCGATAATTCTCCAAAGAAATGCTAATTTGGGTTGGGCGTAGTTAATCCTTTACATTATGGTTTACATTAATGCTGTATGGACATGTGAACCTTGTAAACCTTAGTTTGAACTAGACATGCTTAATGTCATTTTGGGTATAACCGCTAGCATAATATTCTGCTTAACCTATTAGTCATATGTTTCGGTCTTTTCAACAAATGTATGGTCCTCTTTGGATAAAGTTGTACACCTCTTGAGTGTAAAATCTAATCGATTAGCCGTGTCACAGTCAAGGACACTTGTTGAAGTCATTCCAATGTTAGTCGTTTGGCATTTTTCTGAAATATGGGTTTGGGATGGAAACCGTTTTGCAACTAGCTTTTGTGTCAAAGGATAGACACCGGGGACTTTTGCAGTTGGGTAGACTGGGTTGATAGACTTGGATATTTTCTTATCGTTTTATTCCTCAATTGCCTATTTAAAAATGCAATGTTTCAATCTAATATATATTCATACCTTTAAATGCTTTTGCAACTGCAAAATAACCTATAACCTGCCTTTGCTTAGCCTGCATATTTACTTAATTACATTTGTCAAACACTATAAGTCTTACTGAGTACCAAGGTACTCAATCTTGCATCTATTTGTCTCGGAGAATGAAGCTGCGAAGCGCCAGGCGATTCTTACTTTCACAGGAACGCAGGGGATTCTGACGATGATATTCCCTAGGTTTGCCGTCGGTTGCTGAGGTTAGTGGGCAAACCACGAGGCTTTTGGAGTTCCTTAACTCTCTATTTTCCATTTATTCGGTTTGTAAATTTTTAAACTCTGTATAATTATTTCCGCTTGTATATGCATATTTATCGGTTCGATCTCTTGTGGTTGTGATATGAATGTTGTAAGCATGTGAGTGCTAGCCACGATCATGGGACTAGTCTGATAATCACATGGAGGTTCTGTTTGCAAGAATGGGGTCTCATGGCGTTGGTATCGAGCCACACTAACTGTAGGAAAGCTGGGTAAATGGTCGTTAGTTAGTGATATGAAAATTTAATTTGAAAAATAAACAAAACTTTACCTTCTACTAATAATGAAATTTAGCATATTTGCTAATTTTCTTATCGTAGTTTCTTAACTATTCATAATAACTATTTTAATCTTCTCTTCTCTTTTTATTTTGTAGATGACACGCTATGTACCCTATCACGAGTCGACCATTCCGAGTTGGGTGGAGTGATGGGAGTGTTACACCACTGTTGAAGGATTGTCATTTTGAGAGCCCACCAAGATATGTAGTATTTGGTGTACTTGAGCTCGGTGACTAAGGAGTATGCCACTAGAGTTTTCATACCCCTAGACCGGTTTCAATGAGGGAAAGGTGTTTTGTGGATATGGATCATCTATGGATGCTTGATGAATGAGGCCGCCTATCAAGTCGTGATCTATCTTAGCCATGTGATTCTAGATTTGGACCTTGCCTACTACTACTTTCCTGGAAGGCCCCTGGTTGGAGACAATGTGTATAAAGATCATACTAGGGTTAGGAGTGATGGTCTTAGAGTCATGGCAAATTTTGTAAATAATCTAGATAAGCACTATGTTCAGCTGGCACAAGAGTTGTTGGAAACCCGTCGTCGTATGGCATTTTTGGAGGCCCACTTGGCAATGTGCGTAGCAAGAGGCACTACACCACGCACGGTGCTAGGTAATGGGACTTCTCAAATTCCATCTGCGCGGCGTCCTCCACCTGCCTCTTATGTGCCTACGCCTGGTGTGCCAAAAGGGGCTAGGATGTCTTGTATAGGTAGTCGCCCACGTCTTATAAATGATAAGGGTATAGATCCCCATAGTACTTGTGTGTATAAGCCAGAAGTTCCTCGGGTATATAGGCGTAGAGCCTACACCACTAGGGCTTTAGGTAAGGTAGAGTAAGTAAGAGTATGTGGATGAGATGTAACAACTTTTGTAAACATGGGTAGTACGGAACAATAAAGTGGTGTCTTTTGTTGTAAATTAGTATGACATCAGTTGTTTGTGGGTCGTGAATCTCATGATAAAGGTCAAACAAAGAAGCAATCTAGTTCATGTAGACTATAAAGACTATATGTGTAAAAAAATTGTGAGGTGATCCCGGTCCATACAAGAAGTAGTGCGGCTATTTTTCCCTTATAGCTGCTAGCATTATATTAGTGCTGATTATGTTTTGTTTTAAAATTTCAGATGGCAAATCCTACCAGTTGGACAGCTATAGTTAGGGAATTAGCAGAAAGTTTTGGGCAAGAAAAGAATCACCCTATGCTTACCATTAGGCAAGCCACCGATGGATTTAAGGTTTATGCGCACGATTACTATAAAGAGAGGCGTCGCATGCACCATCGTGTTAAGCATCATGATTCAAAAGGATCCAAGCTATTCAAGAAACAAGCCGCAAGTTGATGAGAAAGATCATCTAGTACATCATGTTGATATGAGTGTGTATGTGCTTGTATGAAGCACGTGTAGGTCGCCAAGGGCACGAGCTAGAACCTAGGAGGCATAGGACAGGGAATAGACAAGAATATCTGCGTCAGTTTCGCCCAGCGGGAATTCAAGAGCCGCTTCACGAGCCTTCTAGTTCGGGGAGTAGTTGTGATGCTGGATCGCCGTCGCGACATCCGGGGATTGGTAGTGAATAGGCCCTCCCGAGTGACTTTTTGTTGTAGTAATAGATGTGTAAAATAGATGGTATGCGTATGTATAGTTAATATTTGAGTGAAATACTTTTGGTATTGTAAGTTTTCGAGTTGCATCTTTTATGAGAATAATAACAATGGATTTTCCTCAAAATTTTAAGCGTGAGTGAAGATTTTCGATGAGATTATCCTTCATAGTTAGTAATAATAATAATAATAACAATAAATTTGAAATCATATCCTTGTCTTTACAACGAACTAAGAGGTAGTGATTGCGGGATGAGGCCAACAAGGTCGCTCGATCGGTTACGGAGACCGATGCGGCTCGGGATGCTCGCGACCCTCAAGCAAGCATCTCAACGCCACCGGCCAAATCCACGACATCCGGCGGCGAGCTTCGACATCTCGGCGGCTCGTCGAGATGCCCCATTCCATCTCCTATCGAGGATAATATTCTTGGCGAGTAGTTGCCTCCGCCACATACTATGGCTCAAGTATTGGCCCTAATTGAGCAAGGAAGGCAAGCAAATACAATCTTCTTTGCAACAAATAGCTCGAAACACATCGGCTCAAGGTGTTGCTCGTGGAGGAGCGGTGGACCGCCACAAGTGTCCAGGCTGAGTGAGTTCTTGAGAACTCAGCCATCGGTTTTCTCCGCTTCAGCCGAGCCCCTTGATGCGGATGATTGGCTGCGTGCCATGGAGAGCAAGCTGAATATTGCCCAGTGTGATGACCGAGAGAAGGTTCTTTATGCCTCCTATCGGCTCGAGGAACCGCATGACTATTTGGTGGGAAAGTTATCAAGCGGTTTTGCGGAGGCGAAAGTGCTTTGGCGAGTTCAAAGCCTCTTTTCGTCACACTTATATTCCCACTAGTGTAATTGAGGTGAAAAGCGGGAGTTCATGGATTTGAAGCAAGGCTCGATGGCGTGATGGAATATTTGCATCACTTCAACTAATTGTCGGTATGCTACATATCAAGTAGCAAATGAAGCGAGGAGAATTGGCGGTTCGATAGAACCTAAATGAGGAGATCAATTGGGCTTTGATAGCCCAAGATATTGATGATTTCGGACTCTTGTTGACAAAGCCGTAAGGGTGGAGCATGGTAGTCGCGATGTGTTGGAAAGTCATAGCGCAAGTGGCATGCGCGCCACTTCAGGAAATGGGTCATCCAGTCGCAAGGGTGGTAGTCGACTAACTTTCATCGACCACCACCACTTCAAGCACCAAGGACTCAACAACCAACTCCTCGGACTCGAGAGATCTCAATGTCGGGCTCACCGCTTCATTCGTGGCGATCCACGTGATTTGTTCGCCAAGTGCAACAACCTAAAAAGGCTCTCGTTGTCAGTAGGCACCTAATGTCACTTGTTTCCATTGCAAGGAGCATGGGCATTACACCAGTTCTTGTCCTAAGAAGAGGACTAGGCAACCACGTTCGCAAGCTCATGGCGGTCTCGAGAAGCCGCAAGGCGGCAGTCCCAGGATCGACTCCACCACTGCGCAAAGCGGAAGTATTGGCGCCTTCATCATATGACAACTAAATAAGCGCAGGTAGCATCGGATGTTGTGCTTGGTGTGTTCCTCGTGCAATCTATCCCTACCTTGGTTCTGTTTGATTCGGGAGCTTCCCATTCTTTTATATCCAAGAAGTTTTATGAGCAAATCAAGTTAGAACTTTCTCTGTTGCCTACTCACATGGTTGTGCAATCGCTTGGGGCCACCATTAGAACTGCTAGTTTTTGCTCTAGAGTTAGCATAGAAATCAATGGGGTTATGTCTTATGCTAATCTCATCATGATAGAGACATCTGGGCTAGATATGATTTTAGGCATGGATTGGTTGGCTAAACATAAAGGTTGCATAAACTGTGTTGATAGATCTATATCTCGGTAAATCAAGATGGAACACATGTAGAATTTGCCTCAAGTACTAAAGATCTGACACTTCAACCAATCTGGTGTTCAGCATCTGCTGTAAAATTAGAAGATGTGCCAATAGTTAATGAGTTTCCAGAGGTTTTTCCTGCTGAATTGCCAGGAGTGCCTCCGGATCATGATATGGAGTTTATTATCGATTCGGTGCAGAGAACTGCACCAATATCAAAGCGTCCATATCGGATGCCTCCAAACGAGTTAGTGGAATTGAGAAGCAACTTAAGGAACAATTGGATAAAGGGTTCATTCGTCCCGATTACATCACCACAGGAAGTCTGTTCTTTTGTCAAGAAAAGGGCGATAGCTCGCGCATGTCGTGAACTACCATGCTTTAAATGAAATAACCATCAAAAATAAATATCAGCTTCTCCGGATTGATGATCTGTTTAATCAGCTGATTGGAGCACAAATCTTTTCCAAGATAGACTTGAAGCTGGGATATTTTCAGTTGAAAGTCAGACCATCAGATATCCCAAAGACCACTTTCACTACACGTTACGGTTTATATGAATACACCGTAATGTCCTTTGGGCTTACTAATGCTCCAGCAAGCTTTATGAACTTAATGAACACGGTTTTCATGGAGTATTTGGACAAGTTTGTAGTGGTCTTTATTGATGATATCCTTATTTATTCCAAGAGTGAAGAGGATCATAAGCAGCACATGCATATGGTTCTCAGCAAACTTCAGGAAAATGAGTTATATGCCAAGTTAGAAATGCGAGTTTTGGTTGAAGGAAGTGGCATTCCTCGGGCATGTTTTGTGCGGAGGCGTCATTGTTGACTCAAGTAAGGTACAAGTAGTGTTGGCTTGGGAAAGGCCGCAATTGGTTCCAAAATCCGAAGTTTTCTAGGCTTTGCGATTATTATCGCGGTTCATTGAAAACTTCTCCAAAGTTACTAATCCACTGACACAACTTCTAAAGAAGGAAAAGAAGTTCGAGTAGACTTCTGCTTGTGAAGAGAGTTTCCAAAGGCTAAAAGAAAAGTTAACAACTGCCCCAGTGCTTATATTGCCAGATATTCACAAGAATTTTGAAGTATATTGTGATGCATCGCTTCATGGTTTGGGCTGTGTGTTGATGCAAGAAGGCAGGGTTGTCGCGTATGCCTCTTGACAACTCCGCCCTCATGAGCAAAATTATCCTACACATGACTTTGAGCTAGCCGCCATTGTTCATGCCCTAAAGATCTGGCGGCCCTATCTTATTGGAAATAGAACAGAAATCTACACTGACCATAAGAGCCTCAAGTATTTCTTCACTCAGCCAGAATTGAACCTGAGACAAAGAAGATGGCTAGAGCTGATTAAAGACTATAATCTTGGTCTTCACTACAATCCTGGTAAGGCCAATGTCGTAGCTGACGCTCTTAGTCGAAAACTTTTTTGCATGTTGGGTTCAAGTCAACTTGACCTAATTGATGACTTCTAGAAGCTCAATTGGAACTTAGTGGAAAATGGTTATGTGGCCGCTCTTCAGTTGCAGCCGACTCTTAAAAGTCAGATTAAAACTGCACAGCTCAAGGATGAAGCCATTATAGAGATCCAGAATCATTTAATTGGGAGCATAAGTTCTGAGTCCATGGAAAGTCCAGATGGGATAATCATGAAAGGGACTCGCATTTATGTGCCCAATGATTCTGACATCAAGAAACTGATTTTATCTGAAGCTCATGAGTCAGCACTATCTATTCATCTGGTAGCACCAAGATGTATCGGGATCTTAAGAAAGAATATTGGTGGCGGTATGAAGAAAGATATCATTGAATATATCGCGAAATGCAATGTATGTCGTGAGTCAAAGTGAACATCAATGTCGGTGGGTTTCTTCACCATTGCGAGTTCGAGAATGGAAATGGGATGATGTTGGTATGGACTTAATTCTGGTCTTTCCGAACTCAAAAGGGAATGATTCTATTTGGGTTATTGTTGACCGATGACCAAAGTAGCCCATTTCATCCTTGTTAGAACTACCTATTAGGAGACAAATTGGCGAGCTTTATATTAGCAACATCGATGCGCTTGCATGGGTCCCAAAACAATTGTTTTAGATCGTGGATCACAATTCACATCCCGTTTTGGGAAAAGTGCATAATCTTCTAGGGACTAAATTGAATTTGATCTTGCTTACCATCCTCGGGCCGATGGTGGTGAAAGGACAAAACAAATTCGGAGGATATGTTGAGGGCTTGTGTGCTAACTTATAGCACCAATTGGGAGAAGTGCTTAGCATTTGCGAGTTCTCATACAACAATGGTTTTCAAGCTAGTGCGCAAATGTCGCCATTTGAGGCCCTTATGGAAGGAAATGTCGGACTCCACTTTTACAGTGCGAAGTGGGTGAAAGACAGTTCTTTGGTCCAGATTTGATAAATGAAGCCCAAGAGAATTTGGACTTAATCCGGCCGATTGAAGGAAGCTCAATCTCGTCGGAAAATTTAGGCCGACACTCGTCGACGTGACTTGAATTTGAAATTGATGATTACGTTTATCTTAAATTCACACCTCTTGGCGAATCCGTCGGTTCCAAATTCGAGGAAAGTTAAGCCTCGATATATTGGACCTTATTGTATATTGGAAAAGATGGGAGAAAAAGCATACAAGTTGGAGCTGCCATCCCAATTGTCCGATGTGCACAATGTCTTCCATATATCGCAACTTAAGAAGTGTCTTTGCGTTCTGTGAGCTTACTCAATTGGAGAAATTGATCTCGGCTGACTTAACTTATCGAGAGCATCAATTAAAATCCTTGAAGAAGCGGGCGGCATACTCGAAATAAAACTCATAAGATGGTAAATGTTCAATGGAGTAATCATACAGAAGAAGAAGCGACATGGGAGCAAGAAGATAGACTCAGGGAAGAGTTTCCTGATTTCCTTTAGACCCTGCTTTACCTTCGACCCGCCAAATCTCGCAGGCGAGATTCATGTAAGGGGGGTAGATTTGTAACTTCCAGAAAAATATAATAAAATGAATATGAATATTTCGGATCTGAATATATTTATTTCTGAGTTTCCTGAGAATTATTGGTTTTTATTTGGAATTTCTTTGGAGTTATGCTTTGTATGAAAAGTCCAACAAATAGAATTATTAAATGGAAAATGGTAAGAAGATAAAGAGGTAAAAGTAAATGTGGGAAAATTACCATGAGGCCTTATTCATGCTAGTAAACTAGTAAAACCATCTAGTAAAAATCTTATGTGTTGAAATGTAAATAAATAAAATAATTAATCATCTCTTTTGACTAGAAACAGTAGATGTTAAGATTACTAGAAAATAATAGAAACTTATCTGGAGCTATAAAAATTACCATGATATCCTTAGAACAAGATACACGTCTGGTAACAATCTTAGAAATTTACCATGTAGTTCAAGCCTTTTCAAAATTCAAAAAAAGAGGCATTGAAAAACTAAAAATTATAATGTCAGAATTTTTATAAAATATTTATATAAGATTTTGACTTGAAATTTTGATGAGGATATCCACAACCCAAACTGAACTCGTATAAAACGTTTTGAAAATAATTTGTATGATTTACACCCTTAAATAAATAAAATACCGAAATGCAATTTTTGGACGATTACAGATATAAAATTTTTATAAATCAACGGTAGGGTATTTTAGCCTAAAATTTTCACTGGACAATGTAAACTATTAGGAAACCTCAGTAAAAAGTTTTCAAATTTTTAAATTGAGTTGATGGCTAAATTAATGCAGTACTAGCTATACGGGTGAGGCTTATCTCATTAAGCATGCGCTCTCGGCGACTAGTGGGCCCCACGATTATGCGGGCCCATTTCACGGTGCAAGGCGGTGCGAAGCACTCTCGCTGACCGGTGGACCCCGGGCTCAGCTGTCATCCGGCGTTTTCTTTTCCCCTCTCTTCTTCGCCACTCTGCTGACTGAGCACGCGCACGCCTAGTCTTCGCCGCCATGTGCAACCCGAGCTGCCCATCCCGTCATCTGACGCCACGTCCAACCTCGGGAGCTCTGCACCATGCCTTGACCACTTTCACATCGCCTCCCTACCGGCGAGAGGCTTGCGCAACTTCAGCGCGTACCACAGAACCGCCGTGATTTTCATCTCTGTTCAAACCCTGTGCTGCTATCCACTCCCAGCTATAAATACCGCTCATACGTCGCCGTGAGCTCCCCCTCTTCCTTCTGCTTTCCTCTGAGCCCCACACCCTTTTAGCCTTTTCTTCTTCACCATTTCCGCGAAGAACCGAGAAAGGGGGGAAACGGTGAAGTAAACAAATTCGGTATCAATTTATGCAATCGATTCATTCCAGAGCTTCGTAGTGCCCTCTGAAACTTTAACCCACCTGGGTTTCGCTTGTTCTTGGCTACAGCTCACCCATTTCCGCCGTCCTTCTTCCTCCCGGCTGGCGCTCGTGGTCAGCCACCTTCTGCTTTTCTCTGCCTTCTCTCTCAGGTGAAATAGCTCACCCATAGCTCACTGATGCTCGCATTGTGCTTCCCGGTGAGATCTTGGCCGGTGGTGAGCTTTTGCTCGCGCAGCCATGGCGGCCGCCGCCCCTCCACGGTGCTGACCAACTTCCCGGCCCTCTCCGGTTGAATGGGTACCATCCCTAGGCTCGCCTTGCCACACTGATGCTCATGGAGCTACCCATTTCGCCGCGAAGGAGCTAGTTCGCCGGCGGTGAGCCAGATTTCGAATCCCTCTGCTTCGGGTTGCTGACTGGGTGGGACCGAGTTATCAGTGGCGCGCAGTCTTCCTTGAGCCGCTCAATCATCACGCCGGGGCCCGGTAAGTCGACCTCTCGGTCGTTCTCGTGTGAGCGCTAGAGTAGTCGCTGACGGGTGGGGTCGGCTTGTCAGCTAGACCGGATCGGTTCAAACGTGCCAGCGCGCCAAAAACCGGAAGACGTTTTCCAAACAGCGAAAACGTATTTTGGAATTTCAGTGTATTTTCCAAAACTGAGTCACTTCAAATGTCCATAAGTTTTGAATCATAACTCCAAAATTAGTGAAATGAAATTCTATATTCATGTAAAGTCAAGTTCTTTCAGAATATGGAAAAATATTTTGAAAATGATCTCTGGTTATTTTTGAAATTTAAATTTGAATAAAAAAACTAAAGATATGCTTTATACAAAAATTCTGCAAACAAACTTACAAGTTAATGAAACTAATTTTTCTAGGATCCTTAAGTTTCCAGAAGTTAAAATATATAAAAATGTTTAATTTTCATGTATGTTCGAACTACTTTCCATTTAATTTTGCTTTCAACACACTAGAAATTTAGATATGTATAAGTGTATAAAAGAAATATGAAATGAGTAAAAAATGATTTTCTGAATTATAGAAAAGTAGTAGAATGCTTGAACTTGTCAAAATAATTAAGGGGTAATCTTGAATCGAATTATCTTTAAAAATACGGAATACTTCTAGTGCCTATTGCACACACACATATATAGATTAAATGGTTTCAAACCTTGAACAAACCTAGTATCATAGCTAAATGGATTTAGTACAATCAACCCCTTTACCTTATGTCTTAAGTTTTATTAATTCAAATAATTTTAGCATCTATAATTCGAAGTTATAAACACAAAAATTCATAATTTTAGCCCCTTGAATTTGTAATTCAAGGATAGATAATCTATCAAAGAAACCATATTTGTTCATCCTAAAAGTCTTTAACAAAGTGTTTATGTGATTATCTAAATCATGAAGTCCTAAAATCGTATAATGCAACCCCTAAACTACCCTTGTTTTCTGAAGTGAATTTTTAATTGGTTTACTATCTGTTTTCTTTTTGCCCTTACTAAATTTGGATTTTTACTATATTTCCGTTTGATGGGCGTGTAGAATCGGCGTCCTCAAGGAGGAAGATGACTCCGTCGGAGATCCGGATCTGAGCAGACAAATGAGCTGCAAGGCAAGCACCCCGTTGAGCATATTGAACCTGATAATTTACCTATGTTATGTTGTTTTTGCCTATGTATGATGCATCCCGATAATTCTCCATAGAAATTTTAATTTGGGTTGGAACTGTAGTTAATCCTGTACATTATGGTTTACTTTAATCTGTATGGACATTTGAACCTTGTAAACCTTAGTTTGAACTAGACATGCTTAATGTCATTTTGGGTATAACCGCTAGCATAATATTCCTGCTTAACCTATTCGTCATATGTTTTCGGTCTTTTCAACAAATGTATGGTCCTCTTTGGGTAAAGTTGTACACCTCTGCAGAGTGTAAAATCTAATCGATTAGCCACGTCCACAGTCAAGGACACTTGGTGAAGTCATTCCAATGTTAGTCGTTTTGTATTTTTCTGAAAAATGGGTTTGGGATGGAAACCGTTTTGCAACTAGCTTTTGTGTCAAAGGATAGACACCAGGGACTTTTGCAGTCGGGTAAACTGGGTTGAAAGACTTGGATATTTGCTTATCATTTTATGCCTCAATTGCCTATTTAAAAATGCAATGTTTCAATCTAATATATATTCATACCTTTAAATACTTATGCAACTGCAAAATAACCTATAACTTGCCTTTGCTTAGCCTGCATAATTACTTAATTACATTTTAAAACACTATAAGTCTTGCTGAGTACCAATGTACTCAATCTTGCATCTGCTGTCTCAGAGGACAAAGCCTGCGAAGCGCCTGGCGATTCTTACTTTCACGTAGGGCACGGGTTGTACGACGATGATTTCCCTAGGTTTGCCTAGTCATTTGCCTGAAGGTTAGCGGGCAAACCACGAGGCTTTTGGAGTTTCTTAACTCTCTATTTTTCACTGTTCAGTTTGTTAATTTTTACACTCTGTATAATTATTTCCGCTTGTATATGCATATTTATCAGTTCGATCTCTTGTGGTTGTGATATGAATGTTGTAAATTTGTGAGTGCTAGCCACTGATCTTGGGACTAGTACAGTAATCACATGGAGGTTCCTGTTTGCAAGAACGGAGTCTCACAACGTATCTCTTGTTGAAAATTGGTATGGCATCAATTTGATTGTGGTATGTGAATCTCATGATAAAGGTTGGCAAAGAAATAGCTTAGCTCCTATAGACTGTAAAAGCTATATGTATAAGATTGTGAGGTGATTCCATGTTGTGCAGAAAGTAGTGCAGATGTTCTTCCCGTATTCTTTATTAGCGTTGTATTAGTGCTGATTTTGATTTTGTTTTAAAGTATCGGATGGCAAATCCCGCTTGATTGGACAGCTATTGTTAGGGAATTAGCGAGAAAATTATGGGCAAGAAAAGAATCGCCTATGCTTACCATTAGGCAAGCAACCGATGGATTTAAGGTTTATGCACACGATTATTGTAAAGAGAGGCGTCGCTTGCACCATCGCGTTAAGCATCATGATTCAAATAGGGTCCAAGCTATACAAGAAACAAGTCACAAGTTGATGAGAAAGATTTGTCAAGAACATCATGTTAATATGAGTGCGTATATGCGCTTGTATGAAGCATGTGTTGATCGCCAAGGCGTGAGTTAGAACCGAGAAGGTGTAGGACAGGGAATAGGCAAGAATATTTGCGCCGGCCAGCCCGTGAGAGTTCTAGAGCCGCTTCACAGCCTTCTAGTTCGGGGAGTAGTTGTGATGTTGAATCGTCGCTGCATTGTCCGGGATTGGTAGTGAATAGGCCCTCCCTAGTGACTATGTGTGGTAGTAACAGATATGTAAAATAGTTGGTATGTGTATGTATAGTTAATATTTAAGTGAGGTACTTTTGGTATTGTAAGTTCTTGAGTTGTATCTTTTTATGTGAAATATAACAACGGATTTCCCTCGTGAATTGTAACTGCGAAGTGAAAATTTTCGATGAGATGATCCTTCATAGTTAAAAAAAAGTAATAGTAATAACAGAAATAAGACATATAGAATGAATATGTAATGAATAAATTCGAAATCATATCCTTGTCTTTACAACATACTAAAAGGTAGTGATTGCAGGATGAGGCCAACAAGGTCACACAGTCAGATTCTGGAGACCGATGCGGCTCAGGATGCTCGCGAGCCTCGAGCAAGCATCTCGCCCAAAGACACGGCCAAATCCACAAAGATCCAATGACGAGCTTCGACATCTTGAGTGGCTCGTCGAGATGTCCCTATTCTATCTCTTGTCGAGGATGATGTTCCTGGCGAGCAGTTGCCTCCACTGCCCACTATGGCTCAAGTATTGGCCCTAATTGAGCAAGGAATGCAAGAAAATACCTTGTTGCTGCAACAAATAGCTCAAAACACAGCGGCACAAGGTGTTGCTCGTGGAGGGAACGGTGGACCACCACAAGTGTCTAGGCTAAGTGAGTTCTTGAGAACTCAGCCACCGGTTTTCTCCGCTTCAGTCGGGCCCCTTGATGTGGATGATTGGCTGCGTGCCATGGAGAGCAAGCTGAATATTGCCTAGTGTGATGACCGGGAGAAGGTTCTTTATGCCTCTTATCAGCTCCAGGGAACCGCAACTATTTGGTGAGAAAATTATCAAGCAGTTTCGCTAGAGGGGTGAGAAGTGCTTTTGCCAGAGTTCAAAGACGCTTTTCGCTACACTCATATTCCCGCCAGTGTAATTGAAGTGAAGAAGCGGGAGTTCTTGGATTTGAAGCAAGGCTCAATGACTGTGATGGAATATTTACATCGCTTCAACCAATTGTCTCGGTATGCTAATATGAAGTAGCGGATGAAGCGAGGAGAATTGAGCAGTTCCGAGAGAACCTGAATGAGGAGATCAAGTGGGCTTTGATAGCCCAAGATATTGACGATTTCCAGACTCTTGTTGACAAAGCCATAAGGGTGGAGCATGGCAGTCGCAGTGTGTTGGAGAGTCGCAAGCGCAAGTGGCTTGCGCGCAGCTCAGCTGGGGTCGGGTCGTCTAGGTCGGAAGGGTGGCAGTCGACCAATTTTCGTTGACCACCACCACTTCAAGCACCAAGGACTCAGCGACAGACTCCCCAAACTCAAAGATCTCAGAGTCAGGCTCCCCACTTCATACAACGGCAGTCGCAGCAGCCCTGTTCGCCAAGTGCAACAGCCTAGAACGGCTGCTGTTGTCCAGAAGCAGGCACCTAATGTCACTTGTTTCCATTGCAACGAGCGTGGACATTATGCTAGTTCCTGTTCCAAGAAGAGGACTGGACAACCACGTTCACAAGCCCAAGGCAGTCACGAGGAAGCCGCAAGGCGGCCCATCCCAAGATCAACTCCACCACCTGCACAAGGCGGAAATATTAGGCGCCTTCATCATATGACAACTAAAGAAGCGCAGGAAGCACCGGATGTTGTGCTTGGTATGTTCCTCGTGCAATCTATTCCTACCTTGGTTCTATTTGATTCGGAGCTTCCCATTCTTTTATATCCAAAAAGTTTTCTGAACAAATCAAGTTAGAAGTTTCTCTGTTGCCTACTCAAATGGTTGTGCAATCGCCTGGGGCCACCATTAGAACTGCTAGTTTTTGTTCTGGAATTAGCATAGAAATCAATGGGGTTATGTTTTATGCTAATCTCATCATGATAGAGACATCTGGGCTATATGTGATTTTAGGCATGGATTGGTTGGCTAAACATAAAGGTTGCATAAACTGTGCTGATCGATCTATATCCCTGGTAAATCAAGACGGATCACATGTAGAATTTGCTTGAAGTACTAAAGATTCAGCACCTGAACCAATCTGGTGTTTAGCATCTGCTGTAAAATTAGAAGATGTGCCAATAGTTAATGAGTTTCTAGAGGTTTTTCATACTGAATTGCCAGGAGTGCCCCCGCATCGTGATATGGAGTTTATTATTGATTTGGTGCTGGGAACTGCACCAATACTAAAGAGTCCATATCGGATGCCTCCAAATAAGTTAGTAGAATTGAAAAAGCAACTCAAGGAGCAACTAGATAAAGGATTCATTCGTCCCAGCACATCGCCCTGGGGAAGCTCTATTCTTTTTGTCAAGAAAAAGGACGATAGCCTGCGCATGTGCGTAGACTACCGTGCTTTAAATGAAGTAACCATCAAAAATAAATATCCGCTACCCCGGATTGATCATCTATTTGATCAGATGAATGGGGCACAAATCTTTTCCAAGATAGACTTGAAGCTGGGATATTTTCAGTTGAAGGTTAGACCATTAGATATCCCAAAGACCGCTTTCACTACACGTTATGGTTTATATGAATATACCGTAATGTCCTTTGAGCTTACTAATGCTCCGGCAAGCTTCATGAATTTAATGAATAAGATTTTCATGGAGTATTTGGACAAATTTGTAGTGGTCTTTATTGATGATCCTTGTTTACTCCAAGAGTGAAGAGGAACATAAGCAGCATTTTCATATGGTTCTCAGCAAACTCCGGGAAAATAAGTTGTATGCCAAATTCGAGAAGTGCGAGTTTTGGTTGAAGGAGGTGGCATTTCTCGGGCATGTTTTGTCTGGAGGCAGAGTTGCTGTTGACTCAAGTAAAGTACAAGAAGTATTGGCTTCGAAAAGGCCGCAGTCAGACCCAGAAATTCGAAGTTTTCTAGGCTTTGCTGGTTATTATCGCCGGTTCATTGAAAACTTCTCCAAAGTTACTAATCCACTGACACAACTTCTAAAGAAGGAAAAGAAGTTCGAGTAGACTTACCTTGCGAGAGAGTTTCAAAGGCTAAAAGAAAGTTAACATCTGCCCCAAAGCTTATATTGCGAGATATTCACAAGAATTTTGAAGTATATTGTGATGCATCACTTCACGGTTTGGGTTGTGTATTGATACAAGAAGGCAAAGTTGTCGCGTAGCCTCCCGACAACTCCGCCCTCGTGAGCAAAATTATCTGACTCATGACCTTGAGCTAGCCACTGTAGTGCATGCCCTTAAAATTTGGCGGCACTATCTTACTGGAAATAGAACAGAAATCTACATTGACCATAAGAGCCTCAAGTATTTCTTCACGCAACCAGAATTGAACCTAAGGCAAAGAAGATGGCTAGAGCTGATTAAAGACTATGATCTTGGCCTTCACTACCATCTGGTAAGGCCAATGTCGTGGTAGCGCTCTTAGTCGAAAACTTTATTGCATGTTGGGTTCGAGTCAATCTGACTTAATCAATGACTTCCAGAAGCACAATTTGAACTTAGTGAAAAATGGTTATGTGGCCGCCCTTCAGTTGCAGCCAACTCTTAAAAGTCAGATTAAAGCTGCACAACTCAAGGATGAAGCCATTATAGAGATCCAGAATCATTTAATTGGGAGCATACGTTCTGAGTTCATGGAAAGCCCAGATGGGATAATCATGAAAGGGACTCGCATTTATGTGCCCAATGATTCTGACATCAAGAAACTGATTTTATCTGAAGCTCATGAGTCACCACTATCTATTCATCCTGGTAGTACCAAGATGTATCAGGATCTTAGGAAAGAATATTGGTGGCCCGGTATGAAGAGGATATCATTGAATATATCGCGAAATCGATGTATGTCGATGAGTCAAAGTGAACATCAACGTCCATTGGGCTTCTTGACCATTGCATATTCGGAATGGAAATGGGATGATGTTGGTATGGACTTCATTACTGGTCTTCCCCGAACTCAGAAAGGGAATGATTCTATATGGGTTATTGTCGACCGACTGACCAAAGTAGCCCATTTCATCCCTGTTAGAACTACCTATTCTGGAGACAAATTGGCAGAGCTTTATATTAGCAACATCGTGCATTTGCACGGGGTCCCAAAAACAATTGTTTCAGATCATGGATCACAATTCACATCCTGTTTTTGGGAAAAGCTGCATAATCTTCTGGGGACTAAATTCAATTTCAGTACTGCTTACCATTCTCAGACCGATGGACAGACTGAAAGGACAAATCAAATTCTGGAGGATATGTTGAGGGCTTGTGTGCTAAATTATAGCACCAATTGGGAGAAGTGCTTAGCATTTGTAGAGTTCTCATACAACAATGGTTTTCAGGCTAGTCTGCAAATGTCGCCATTTGAGGCCCTTTATGGAAGGAAATGTCGGACTCCACTTTTCCGTGCGAAGTGGGAGAAAGATAGTTCTTTGATCCAGATTTGATTAATGAAGCCCAAGAGCATGTGGATTTAATCCGAAGCCGGTTGAGGAAGCTCAATCTTGCGAGAAAAGTTATCCGACACTCGTCGGCGTGACTTGAGCTTTGAGATTAATGACTATGTCTATCTTAAGGTTTCACCTCTCCGCGACATTCGTCGATTTCAAATTCGAGGTAAATTAGCCCCTCGATATATTGGACCTTATCGTGTACTAGAAAAGATGGAGAAAAAGCATACAAGTTGGAGCTGCCATCCCAGTTGTCCAGTGTGCACAATGTCTTCCATGTGTCGCAGCTTAAAAAATGTCTTTGCATTCCTTCTGAGCTTACTCAATTGGAGGAAATTGATCTCCAGCCTAACTTAACTTATCGAGATCACCCAATTAAAATTCTTGAGGAAGTAGAGCGGCATACTCGAAATACAACTCATAAGATGATAAAGGTCCAATGGAGTAATCATACAGAAGAAGAAGCGACATGGGAGCAAGAAGATAGACTCAAGGAAGAGTTTCCTGATTTCTTTTAGACCCGATTTTACCTTTGACCCGCCAAATCTCGGGGGCGAGATTTCTGTAAGGGGGTAGATCGGTAACATCCAGAAAAATATAATAAAACAAAAATGAATATTTTGGATTTGAATATATTTATTTCTGAGTTTTCTGAGAATTATTGGTTTTTATTTGGATTTTCCTTGGATTTATGCTTTGTATGAAAAGTCCAACAAATAGAATTATTGAATGGAAAATGGTAAGAAGATAAAGAGGTAAAAGAAAAATGTGGGAAAAAATTACCATGAGACTTTATTCATGCTGGTAAACCAGTAAAACCATCTAGTAAAAATTCTATGTGCTGAAATGTAAATAAATAAAATAATTAACCATCTCTTTTGACTAGAAACAGTAGATGTAGAAATTACTAGAAGATATTAGAAAATTATCTGGAGTCATAAAAATTATCATAGCACCCTCAGGGTATAGGCTATGTTTGGTAAAAATCTATGAAATTTATCATGTCATCTAAGCCTTCTAAAAAATCGAAAATAGAGACTTCAAAAATCTGAAAATTATAATATCTGAATTTTTTTAAAATATGTACTTAATATTTTGACTTGATATTTTTATGAAAATATCCATAGCCCAAACTGAACTCTTATAAATTTTTTTGAAAATAATTAGTATGATTAGCATCCTAGAATAAATAAAATACCAAAATGCAAATTCTGGCTGATGCACAGTGTCAGAATTTTAATTAATTCATTATTGAATATTTTAGTCCGAAAATTTTACTGGAATATTAAAACTTCTGGGATATATCGGTCAAAAAGTTTTAGAAAAATCCACTATGAGTTGTTAGCAGTTTTAATGCACACATGGAGCTGTCCGAGCCAAGCCCTTATCTCTTGCAACCTCGTCTCACTAACGTGTGGGCCCGGGTATTGTAGCGGCTCGGTGCGCTGGCAGTGGGGCTGGAGTTTTTCTCTCGTTGCCCGGTGGACCCCGACCCCATTTGCCAGCCACAGCTTCCGTTTTCCTCTCTTTTCTTTCTTTCCGCGGCAAAGACGAGCTAGCTTGCTCCCGAGTCATCGCCGTCTCTGCGTCTCAGCACCGACCCCGTCGCCCGAGCAAGAAACTGCAACCACATTTGCCTTGGCCTTTCCCCGCGCCATACCTGGTCATATCCTTGTCGCCTCCTTGCCGGTGTGAGACCTTGTGCCACTTCACCAAGCGTGCGCAGAGCCAGCCACAACTCCCCTCTCGCGTTCAAACGCTGTAAACTCACCCATTGCCGGCGATAAATACCGCAGCAGCATCGCGTTGAGGTCCCCATTTCCTTTGCTTCGCACTGAACCAAACACCTGAGCCAGTCACTCAGTTCTTCACCATTTTCGCTGAAAACCCGAAAGAGGGGAATCGGTGAATTGAGCAAAGCCACTAGAGATCGTTGGAATCGGTTCCTTATAGAGCTTCACCTAGCACCCTAGTTTATTGATCACGCTGTAATTTCCTACTTCCACGCTGCGAGGCGTTATCACCGCCGCACTTCTTCCTCGGCCGGCGCTGTGGCGACCATCTCTGGATCTTCTTTGATCGCGTTTTGTGGTTAAATGGAATCCCTAGGACTCACTGATGCTTAACCCGTTACCCATTCGAGCCGAAACTCACCCATTTTCTTCTCCGATGAGCCACCCCTTCCTCCACCACAGGTCTCCGGTGGCAGCCCGTTCCGGCCATCGTCGAAGGTGATTGACCCTACCCTCAAACGCGCATCGGTGAGCTGGTGCTCTTCGTGCCTTCGGCCGAGCCCCTCCATCGCCGTAGCTCCGCCGTCGGCCAGCCCTAGCTGCTACCTGTTCGGTGACGCTGCACTGTGTGCCTGTTCTGTCAGCTAGAGCGAAGTTTGTTAGTTCAACCGGTAAAAGACGCTTTCTGTACTGAGAAAGCGTATTTTTAAATTTCTTTAGGATTTGATTACCCGAAATAATTCAAATGCTTGTAGAATTTTCAATATAACACCAAAATTAGTGAATGAATTTATATATTCATATAAAATCAAGCGTTTCCATAATAGGGAATAAAATTTTGAAAATGGTCAGTGGGTGAATTTGAAATTCAAATTTGAATAAAAGGCCTAAAGATATGCTTTATACAAAAATTCCGCAAACAAACTTAGAATTTAATGAAACTAATTTTTCTAGGATCCCTATGTTTACAGGAGTTCAAATATATAAAAATATTAAATTTCCATGTATGTTTGAACTACCTTCTATTTAAGTTTGGCATTCAATACGCTGAAAATTTGGATATGTTTAATTGTATGGAAGAATTATGAAATGAGTAAGAATTTATTTTTCTGAATATTAGGGAGATAGTAGAATACTTGAACTTGCTTAAATAATTAAGGGGTAAGCTGTTTTCAACTACCATTAGAATTATGAAGTAAACCTAGTGCCAAATGCACACACACATATATATGAATATATATGTGTATAGGAAATTAAATAATTAGAATATAGATTGAATAGACTCAAATCCAAGAACAAATCTAGTAACCCAGTTTAATAGATTTTAGCTTAATCAACCCTTTTTCTTATACATCGCTTAAGGCTAAGTGCTTTTCGCGCAGAACCCTTTATTTTATGTCCTAAATTTCATAAATCCAAATAATTTTAGCATCTATAATTCGAAGTCAAAAATATAAGAATTTATAATTTTAGCCTCTTGAATTCGCAATTCAACAATAGATAATCTAAGGGAGATGCCATGTTTGTTCATCACAAAAGTTATTAACATCTTGAATGTGTAATTATCCTAATCATGAAGTCTTAATATTCTATAATCCAACCCCTAAAATATACTCCTATTTTCTATAGTGAATCTTTATTTGGTTTACTGTCTATTTTCTTTTTGCCCTTAATAAATTTGAATTTTTACTATGTTTCCGTTCGATCGACGTGTAGATTCCGACGTCCTCGAGGAAGAAGACGACTCCGTCGCAGATCCAGATCTTGAGCTAGACAATGAAGCGACAAGGCAAGCACCCCCTTGAGCATGTTGAGCCTGATAATTCACCTACATTATGTTGTTTTTGCCAATGTACTATGCATTCCGGTAATTCTCCATAGAAATGCTATCTTGGGTAGAAATTATAGTTACTCCTGTACATTATGGTTTTCCTTAATTTGAATGAACATGTGAACCTTGTAATCCTAAGTATGAGCTAGATATGCTAAATAACTTTTGGGTATAATCGCTAGCATATTACTCTTGCTTAAAGCTATCCGTTTTATGTTTTTAGTCTTTTCAACAAATGTATGGTCCTCTTTGGGAAAAGTTGCTGGTACTTTGGTTAAAAACCCAAAATAAAACTATGGTTTGACGCGGGCGATTATTGGCAATAGCCGGTGGTGCAAAGGGAGTTGCACGTAGTATAGGGTGGAGTATCGCCCGTGTAGGATTAAGGACCGAGCAATGGTACACTATAGATCCAAGGTTTTCGTGCAACCACGAGGGCTGGTATGGGACAGTCTTAGCCTAATAAGTTATGGAGATGTGGCTTTGCATCTAAGGAAGGCGGGAGATTGCACAGGCATTCCAGTCAGGTCTGCCTGTAGGGGTTTCTACATACCAATGCAAAGTGGATCCACGGCTTGGGTGAGTGTTTTTGTTTCCATGGCGAGGGTCAAACGTCCCGGGCTGGTTCAAAGCCACGTCTAGATAATGTAACGGCTCTGTATGATCTCCTTGCCGACACACCAAAGGAAGTGTGTTAGTTGGCCTGGCAAAAGAGGTTGATCATTCCTTGTGGGTAAAGTTGTACACCTCTGCAGAGTAAAAAATCTAATCGATTAGCCGCGCCCGTGGACATGGGCACTTGGTGAAGTCATTCCAATGTTAGAGTCTTTTGGTATTTTTCTAAAAAATGGGTTGGTTCGGAAACCGTTTTGCAACTAGCTTTGTGTGTCAAAGGATAGACACCGGGGACTTTTGAAGTCGGGTAGACTGGGTTGAAAGACTTGGATATTTGCTTATCGCTTTATGTCTCTCAATTGCTTATTTAAAATGCGATGTTGCAATCTGTTATATTCATACATCTAAACATTTATGCAACTGCAAAATAACCTATAGCCTGCCTTTGTTTAGCCTGCAAGATTATTTAATTACATTTGTCAAACACTATAAGTTTCTTTGAGTACCAATGTACTCAATCTTGCATCTGCTATCTCGGAGGACGGCTGCGAAGTGCGGACAATTCTTACTTTCATGCAGGGGGCGGGGTGTTCGACGATGATTTCCCCTAGGTTTGCCTAGTCAGTTGCCTGGGAGTTAGTGGGCAAACCACGAGGCTTTTGGAGTTCCTTTAACTCTCTACTTTCCGTTGTTCAGTCTTTGTAAATTTTAGACTCTGTATAATTATTTCCGCTTGTATATATATTTATCACTTCGATCTCTTATGGTTGTGATATGAATGTTGTAAACATGTGAGTGCTAGCCACTGATCATGGGACTAGTACAGTAATCACATGGAGGTTCCTGTTTGCAAGAACGGGGTCTCCCAATAACTTTACCCACAAGGAATGATCAACCCCTTTTGCCAGGTCAATTAACACACTTCCTTTGGTGTGTTGGCAAGGAGATCATACATAACCGTTACATTACTTAGACATGGCTTTGAACCAGCCCGGGATGTTAAGCCTCACCATAAAAACAGAAACACTCACCCAAGACGTGGATCCATTCACATAACACCCAACATACCATTTCTGTTCATGGCAAGGTGTACACCATTGTATTGGTATGTAGAAAACCCTACAAACAGATCTAACCGGAATGCATGTGCTATCTCCCGCCTTCCAATGTGCAAAGCCATATCTAAATAACTTAATAGGTTAAGGCCGTCTCATACCAGCCCTCGTGGTTACACAGAATTCTTGGATCAATAGCGTCCTATTGCTCGGTCCTTAATCCGAAACGGGCGATACTCCACCCTACACTACGTGCAATTCCCTCTGCACATCTGACTATTGCCAATAATCACCCGCGTCAAAACCATAGTTTTATTTTGGGTTTTTAATAAAGTACTAGCAACCTTTCCAAATGAAAGCCATTTATTTAAACGATGGGAAATGTTGAAGTCCATTTTTAAGCATGGCTAAGAAATTATATTATGCTAGCGATTATACCCCAAAATGACATCATTTATGTCTAACTCATCTAGGGTTTACAAGGTTCACTTGTTCATACATATTAAGGAAATCCACACTTTACAGGTGTAGCTACTGTTTCTACCCCAAAATAGCAACTTTTATGGGGAATTACTCGAATGCATAATACATGACAAAAACAACATATGGTAGGTAAAGTATCGGGCTCAACATGATCAAGGAGGTGCTTGCATTGCTGATCGTTGTCGGGATCAAAATTAGGGTCAGCGACATGGTCTTCTTCTTCGCCTTTTGGGACGTCGGTGTCTACACGTTGCGTAACAGAAGAATAAGCAACAATCAGTAAACTCCAGAAAAGGGCAAAAAGAAAATAGACAACAAAATAAATAGAAATTCACTTGAAAGAACGAAGGCTTCTTTTATGAATTCTTTATTCTTAAATTACAAATTCTAGATGCTAAAATTGATTAAGATTATAATGATATGATCATCACCTTAACATGAAGCAATTCTTACTTTAATTAGGATTTAGATGCAAAGCAATGCATATTTAAATTTTTAATTATTTAAAAGCTAAATTTCAACTAATCATATGCATATATGCTTGTATATGCATATGGGTGAACATACTTACATCATAGCCAATCCTTATGAATGACTACACGACAATTAGCTCTAAGGAATGATCTGAGATGGTCTTTGAAAATGCAAGACTTATACTGATATATCAGTTTAAGTATATGGGTTATTTACTCATACTTTATTTAGTGAGATTTGCATCCATTGATATACCTTATGCATTGGATATTCCCTTTATTAGAAGATAAAGCAAACTAATTTGAAACTTAATTGTTTTACATCTTTAGACTCCTGCCAACATGAGGATTCAACAAAACTTATTCTATTTCATTTAAACTTTATTTGCAAAAGTTGTGCATATAACATATAACTAACCCATTCTTGTATTCTTATTATTAAAAATTACACAATAAACATTTTTTTGCATATTTTGAATGTAACATCCCAAAATTCAAGAAAATGAATAAAGTGGCATTTCATGAATAATGTTGCATATTTGAATTTTCATTTGAAATTATCTTTGGATTTATTCATTTGATTCAAGAATTGACATTTGGAATTTAATGACTTTTAAATACCTAAAACAAACACATCAAAGAAACTTATGAAAATTTCAAACAACATGCTATAGAAAATAATTTTTTAAAATACTAGAGCACAAATCATGAATAAATATAATTTTTCCAGAATTTTTAAACACAATTTAAATAAGTCAAAAATTCAAAAACATTATGAAAATCAGTCAAATTTGGAGAAATACTGTTTGTAAACTATAAGAGATAATCAAGTGAAACAAAAGAAAATGGAAACTAGACTCTTTTCTCTACCAACACAAAAACTTTCGAAATTGTTTAATCAACTTATCACTCTCGAACAGCTTGCCCAGCTACTATACCCGAATTGGAGCATTAATTTTTGCAACTGCCAAAAACCACCGATGCAATCGATGAATGCAGCTCCTCAGTCTCTGGCAATGAGCCCCAAGCCACCCTGGACCCACCGGCCAGCTTCTCCTCCCTCTCCCTCTTCCTTCTCTCTCCCTCCTCTCTCTTCCACGGCGACGCTTGCGCAGAAAAACTCCTCCACGCGGCCGCAGGCGCTGGACCTCGCCTCCTCTGCCTCCACGCCCGTACCGTAGCCCAACTACCTCCCGTATGCTGCCATAAAGCCGCCCGAGCCTTCCTCCTCTCCTTTTGCTCGCCCTCGCCCGGTCTTCTTCACGTTCGGCTGAGAGCGAGCCACTCCTCCGCGTCGGCAAGTCGCCGGTGAACTTGGCTGCAAACCCTCCTGCCGCTGCATCCTCTCGGTGCGCAAGACTCCAACCAGCCGAGCTGTTGCTGCGCCGCTGCTCCGGTCACCGTCGCCAGCTCCGGTGACCTCCACTGCCACCAAGGACCGCCCCAGCCGAGCCCACCTCCCTGCGGTCCACTTCCCCCCGGGCATTCCTCTGCTGAACCGACCTCGCCATTGCTGCCAGAGAAGAGCTTCGAGTTCTAGGGTTAGAAGAGAAGAGGTACAACTCAAGTATTTGTCCACTCCCTTTATTTACAAGCAACATCGCAGCTCAGTGGTCCCTGTTCTCTGAGTTCAGCTGAGTGACCCCAGTTCGAGTCCCCCCTCAAACCAAAATTTTTGTTTTTTTTGCCCTTTTTCATTCAACTGATCATACCTTTTGCTAGGTTTGTCCAAATGAAGTAGAATCAGTTTCTAAATTTAAGTTTTGAAATGGGGAGTTAGAATCTGAAATAAAAGTTATATGTTGCTTGCAGATTAAATTTTTAAATAGAGTTTGAATGATAGGCCCTAAATAGGTGTTATGAATGAAGTATATATTATATTCATCCATAAATCATGAAATAAATATAATAAGTTATTGCAACCCTATGAACTCCATTTCTGCAAAAATATTTAAATTTGAATGTATTTTGAATGAAATATTGTTAGTTTAATCTGTTATTAGCATGCAAGTTTCAAATGGCTAAAACATTGACCAAATGAGCTCAAAAACTTATGAATAGTAAAAAATATTTAAACTTTGCTCTAGCTTGCACTATTTAGTAGTTGTTCAAACATTCAATCGGCAAAATGATCAAACGGCTATAACTTTCGCAAACAAACCTCAAATGCAACGAAATCAAATGATATAACCTTAAAATAACATATACTAGATTTCTTTTCAAAAATAACATCATTTTAAATAATTTTGAGTTAGGCCATATTAACCCTTAATGACCTATACATGAAAACATCTTAAATAAATGCGAAATATCGTGGAACTAACTTTAAAACACTTTTAGGGATATCCCCTACAAATGTCTAAAAAATGGTTAGATTATCCCATAAGGTGCAGCCGCAATCAAGAATGAAAACTTGACCGTAACCTCGCGATCAGCATGATCATATAAGCTTTTCGGCAACCTATAAAATATATTGTATAAATGGAAAATAATGAGATAATAGCTCAATAGCATCCTATAATGTTTATGCTACCGTAATATGGAAAAATATTTCACTTATAACCTGTGTAGCATATAAAACTTGTCGCCGCAAACACCTTAAATGACCACAAACAGCACCAAAACTATAATGCTTAAGCCTTTTCGGCAATCCGTAATGTATCTCGTCCAAATGCAAATTTAAAGGAAAATAGTTTAGAATCAGAGTTTAGTATATATACTACCATATTCTGCAAAAATATCTTAATTATAACTTGCTTTGCATCTGAATCCAACTTAAGCAAAAACCTTCAAAAACTACAAACTGAACTAAGACTATAACACCTAAGCACTTTCAACAGCTTGAAAAACAACTCGGCTAAACCTAAATTTTAGGGGAATCGACCCAGAATCGTAAACCAGTATATGGACAACCAAAATATGGAAAAAATGTAATTTGAACTAACTTATCTTATAAAACTTGCTAGAGCAAAAACCCTAAATGATAACGTTGTTAAAGTCACTTGTATGGATGAATGAAATCGAAAGACTTAAACCAAATCATCGGCAATGCAAGAAATTATCGCATAACCAAGTAATATCAGCAAATAAAATAAAAATTTATGATCCATCATGTAGGAATCATTCCCATGCATGAACACTTGAAGCTAAATACCAATCAAGCAAAACCTTTTAACTAATGTTACTTTCGTTAATCCAAATAATTTTAGCATCTATAATTCGGAGTAATACATGCAAAGATAAATAATTTTAGCCTCTTGAATTCGTATATAGCCTTAGCTATGATTATAACTTTAGCTTCTTATAATAGAGGATGAAAGTAACAAATTCAAGAAAAGGTCTCACACAAACAAAATGCTAATGAAATCATTATGAAAGTGATAAATCAAGAACTCACAATCACCATATTCGTCTTGGTAAGTTTTAATTTGGTATTTACATCTGATTTCTTTTTGCTCCATTTGATACAGTGTTATTTGCTTCAGTCTCGGTTTTATTATTCAACGCATACGGCGATAATTGATTCGATTTTTAACGACGTCGACTACGATCCGGATTATATTCCAGAGGAAGAGCAACCAGGCAAGCACCCTCCTTTGATCATTTTGATCCCACATTTACAAAGTTATGTTGTTTTATCAAACTATATGCATGCGTGTATGTTTTAAACTTGCTATGTTGTGGGTGATGGTAGCTAATCCCAATTGTATGCATTTACTTTACCTTGTCAATTGATTACTTGCCATTGTAACCTAGTATTGGTGTAGACATTACTTAATGTCACTTAGGTAATACTAGAGAAATAACTTATGTACTTACTTAGACTTGCTCACTAGAACGACTTTTAAATGATGGGACACATTTCAACTACTTTGAGCAAACTTTGTTTAAATGGATGGAACCACGGTATGGTTTCCACTTAATTTCATAAAAATCCAACTCAAACTTCTGATTTAGACGCGGACGAGTTATTACTTAACTTGAGGCATGAAAAGGACCTAACGCGTAGTTAGGGGGAGATTCTCGCCCGGGTCAATTAAGGACCGAACTTGATGCTATCACCTAAGTGTTTTGGTGCAACCACATGTGCTAGTATGGGATAGCCTAAATTCACTAGATTAGTTGAAGTTTAACCTTGCATTTTGGTAGGCCGAAGTAGTATGGACGATCCGATGGACTAGAGTTGTTCTAGGTGCTCCCTTCACCGAGGTGTTGGGGCCCAAGCATTCCAATACAATGGTGCATGCCTTGCTATGGGGAGAGTTCGCGATGGGGCACCATCGGTTCAAGATCTCCGGAACTATGGCAAGGGTTTAACATCACTGTCGCTGGTGCAAGGCTAAGCTTTAACTAGTTGAACAGTTTAAATCACGATCTAGCAAAGCGTGCAGGAAGTACCGCGTGACATGGTTGACATGATTGCTAGAATGTGTCATGTGGGTAAAGTGTACACTCTCTTCAGAGATTAAAATCTAATTAATTAGCCGTGTTCGCGGTCATGAGCAACTTGGGAAAGTAATGTCAAGTATAGTCTTTGTTTTTACCAAAACTTTTGGATATGATGTTGGGTTGGTATGGAAAACTTTGGGGGCCAATGGTGGCTGTTTTTATTCACTATTCGCAGCCAAGGAGGGCTGTGGAATGATGGATATGAATTGTACTTACTGTTATTAGCTTCTTATTAAATGCTCTTTACAATTTCGTTACCGTTTTATGCAACTTTCACTTGGTAAATAAAATCTGCTTTATGCTGAAATGAGACTAGTGTAGAAACTTGTAATCCTTGATCTAGCTTGCATTTACAATATTTCCATACACTAAAGTCTTGCGAGTATATACGTGTACTCACGGTTGCATAATCAATATAATATAGAAGACGAAATGGAAGAATGCCCCAACGACTCTTATTATACTCCGGGGACCGACGATCATGTTGACGGATGAACTTGGGTTTTTCACAAGTCAGATGCCTTTGGGTAGGGATGGGCATACCGCTGTCCCACTTTTGTTATATGTGTTATTTCCACTGCACTTTACTTATGGACTTGTAATAGTTGGCCGGTCGGCCACTACTTGTAATTGTAAGTAGTTGTACTAGTTCTAGTTTATGTTTATGCTATAACATCTGCTTAGTTTGATGTGTATGTGTTGCGATACATCTCGAACGCAGGATATGTGGGTGCTAGGCGTTGATCTTGGAAACTAGCACTAGACACATATCTGGGTACCTGGAATTGTTTTCAACCATCTAATGCATAAACTCGAGCGGTCGTCGTTCTTTGACTATTGCTCGCACTCCCCTCAGTGAGTGTGGGAATACCAAGGTTGTGAGACGGACGGCGAGTACTATGCTTGGATGAGTTGCTTTCAATCCTGATATGGTTGTTCGGAATGGAATTGAAACTCCCTTGGTTGCGTAAGTTTGTACGATGTAACTAGGTGGCTCATTTTGTGTAACACCCTGAAATTTACCCTAATTTAAATTTTGGAGTATTTTTTATTTTTGAGAATTTTTGAGAATTTATTAGAATTTAATTGGATTTATTCATTTTTGACCTTTCTTGAATTTAATTAAATTCATGAGAAATTTTATGCAAAGTTTTGTTGGAAATATTTTATTTGAGTTCAGAATGTTCCAAAATATTTTCCAGAGTTTTTCTAGATTTTTTCGGGTATTTTTGCTATTTATTTTGGCTTTGTTTATTTATCTGAATTATTTTAAATCAGAAATGTTTTAAAAATTATATGAACAGTGTTGGGCCGAAATCACTGTGCGGCCCAGCCCATCGCGCCGTTGGCCCACACAGCCGCGCTGAAACCCTAGCCGCGCGCCGTCCGATTCCGATCGAACATTTGTGAGAGCGCCGCGTCGCCATGTGATGAGGACCATCCGATCAAGTCCACGCGGACGGTTGGGATGGAGCCACGTCGTCTCTTCTTCGCGAGATCACCAGAGGCGTGGGCATTGATGCCCATGAGTTTCGCCGGCGGTTTTCACGCAAGTCAAGGCCCTTTAAGTCGTGTCAGTTAGCACGTTCTGCAGAGAACCTCAAGACACTTCTTTTGACTCTCTGCACGCACGCCGAGACCCCTCCTAGCGCCCGTGCGACCTCGCCATAGTTGCTTTCTCTTGCCGCCGTTGTTTTTGCTTCCTCTCGCCGTCGTTCGAGCCGTTCCGCCGTGCTCCGACCCCGTCCCAAGTTCACCGAAGCAAGCCGCATCGAGTGGACCACTTCTTCTCGCCGGAGACGCTTTGCAACGGTGTCGACGTCTTTGTCTTCCCCAGCTCCGGCAGCCTTTCTCCTCTACACCGTCGCCGACCTTCGTGAGCTTCATCCGCCGTCCGATCTTCATCTGACCGTTCAGGTGAGGCCGCGCAGCCATCTCAGTTCTTTCTTTAGATTTAATATGTATCGTTAGATCTATAGATGTGCGGCTCGGATGCGTCTGTATAGGTTTAATGTAACATCCCAAAATTTGAGTTTTGGAATGTTTGAATTCAAAAATAAACCATTTGCATTTTCTTGAATTAATCCCAGCTTAATTTGAATTTTCCATTAATGGAAGGATTTAATTTGACTAAACTATCCATCAAATTAAAGATTTTTCTGAATTTATTTGCTATTTATTTGAATTTATTTGCATTTATTTGAATTTCAAGAATTTTTCTTAATCGGAAAATGATTTTATTTCTCAAAAAGCCTTTCGGGCCGAATTCCCGCCGGCCCATTCTTTTTCTCCGCGCGGCCCATCCCCTGCCCGCTTCACCCGCCTCGCCGGCCCATCGCCATTGTGAGCCCAGTGCCGCCCAATGCGCCCACCGCCAGCCGAAACACTAGCGTCGCTCAGTCTCCGCGTGCCGCACGCCGTCGTTCTCGGAGTCCGTGCCCTTCACGCCTCCCGAGGGCTATCTAAGCGCCACCAACCCTCCTCCCGAGGATCCCCTCGCGCCGCCGCTCCTTTTGCCCTGCCTCTCGCTACTCGAGCCGCCGCCATCGCCGAGGTCTCGCTCGTCGTAGCTCCGCCGCCGCAGTCGAAGCATTTTCCCCGTTGTCTCGCTGCTCCGGTGCCTCTCCGCCGCACCCGCGCGTCTCGTTGAGTTCGCCGCATCGTCCTCTCCCAGATCCGCACTGATCCGAAGCCGATCCGTCGCATTTTTCGCCGCTTGCTGTGTCGTCTTCTTCGTCTCTGGTGAGTTGCACCGCCCGCCTTGCCATCGACCTCCAGCCCGTTCGATCTCCAGCGGGCGTCCCGGATTCCGCCGCGTCGCCGCTGCCGAGCCCTTGCGTCCCCGCCGCTCGATCCTGTGCCACCGTCTGATGCGCGACGCGTGGCAACCACGTCAGCACCGTGTCAGCCGCCGCGTGTGTGCCGCGTCAGCCACCACCTCAGCCTTTTGCCGACGCAAGCGCCGACGTCAGCCGTGCACCGAGTCCACCAAAAGCCGGCTGACATCAGCGTTGCGCAATAAACCGATTTTCCAGTACAAAAATAAATCCAGAAATTCCGAATTTCTGATTTTCAGCCTTTTTCTCTGATTTAATTTTCCAGAAGCTCGTTCTCCCTCATACGAACTCCGATTGAAGCGATTCAAGTTTCTAAATTTTCCTAAAATCAAGATCTATCTTTCAGAGCCATTTATTTTCAGTTTTGAGCTAGTTTGAGTCTCTGTTTTGTATTTATTTGGTTTCGTTGCTTCTTTTCCGGTAAACGCTAATTCCGAGGGAGCGAACGAAGACTTCGAAGACCAAGACTCAGCACTAGATCAGCAAGGAAAGTCATAATCCTTTGATCATATTGATGCTATGTTTGCAAAAGTAATTTACTTTTATACAATTGCATGCTATTTTTGTGTATCAATGCTTATTTAATGGGAGTAGAAATATACCTAGTTGACATTATGCCACCTTGATTAATTGTATGCCATGTATCAATTGCTAAACCTAGATTGGGACATTACTAATTGGACATAATCATTATACCAACATTGGGTTACGTAGCTATGCTTAGACATACTTAGATATATGTTGGGATTCATGCCACATATTGAATAATGTAAATCTTGACATAATGAGATATTGAATCGTGGCCGCTAGCCACTGTTGTAAAATTTGTTGTACCATGGTGGGGTTTGCCATTGGTCTTGGTTGAACGAATTGTTTTCCCTCGGGCAAGTGATCGTGCAGTAAAGGGGGTGCTTTCTAGCACATTGGGATGTGAATGTTTTGCCTGAGACAACTTAAGGACTTAATCTTGTGCGCCATTGAACTGGGCCTAACCGTACTACCACATGTCTGGAATGGGACAGACCTAGCTGATTAATTTGCAATGCCTAGCCTTGAGTACTGCTAGTTGGTGGTGTGGGTTCCGGGATGGACGGGTAGATTCGCAAGGCGCAAGAGGGGGCCCTAAGGGGCGAAACCTTAGCGGCGATCGAGAGTTTAGGCGATTGCATTGTAAAGGCTTTGTCATGATATCTCTGCGACACACCAAAGGAAGTGTGTTAGTAACGTTTGCACAAAGAGATGTTCATATCTTGTAGGTAAAGTTGTACAACCTCTGCAGAGTGTAAAACTATTAGAATAGCCGTGTCCGCGGTCATGGACAAGCCCAGGAATTTCACACGGGGAATAGAGTGTTTCATAAAATGTGGAATGTGGAATTGTTGGGATGTGAAAGGGGAGTTCACTGTTGTTTTGTTGTCTATCTTTTATCTATCAATCATTTATTTATCTTTTCATAAATATGCTTTCAATCTATTTATTGTATTTCAATTCAAGTTATTGCTTTCTACAAATGAAACATATAGCCATCCTTGTCAAGCCGTGCATGAATATATTGCATCAATTCCCTATGGCTTGCTGAGTACTTTTTGTACTCACGGCTTTATGCCCTTGTTGATCTGTTGCTGAAGGACATAATGAGTATCATGAGGAGGAATTCTATGAAGACTACGTGGATTAGGAAGGCGTTTCCCAGACGATTGCCTGTGGCATGTCGAATGGCTCAAGTTATCTTTTTCGCTGCAATAGTAATTGTTTCTTAAGCCCTTAAGGCATAATGGTGTAAACATTGACCATAAGGTCGTTTGCTTTATTTAATAATAATTTGCTTCTTCTTAGTTAATTCGTTGTATGGAATGATATTTCATCTATGTTTCCACTGTGTGCACTAGCGTGATCTTGGACTAGTGCAATATACACAGAGGGTTTTGGATTTGCAAATCCAGGTCCCGACATTTAACTAGGGTAGATCTTGGCCGTTGGTTTGTTGATGGATGAGTGAGATTGCGCCGCGTCGCTAGTTTGCATAGTTAACCGCTTGGGTATCAGGGACCGTCGGATTAGATCTGTGCGGTGCAAGTGGGCTTGGGCTGAGTCGGGTGAATTCGCGCCGTTCAGATTTGAACGAGCGGCGGAGATCGCGCCGCTCGGTGAGTGAGTAGAAGGCTGACGCGTGTCGGCGAGGAATGCGAGGTGTGCAGCGCATGCGTGTGATCTCGCCATTGGTTTCAAACCAACCGTCGAGATTCTGCCGCGTGACTGCGCGGGAATCAAAGCGTTGCCAACCGTACGAGTTGATCTGGCCATTGGATCCTTGGCGGCCAGGATTGCGCCGCGTGGAAGGGATCCGACCGTTGGTTGAGGACCGCTACGATTTTGGCACGTGTCCGCGCACGAATCCCGAGGCGGTCGACTGATGTCAACAGCGACGTCAGTGCTGACAACATCTGGTGGGGCCGCGTGCACTGTTCTGTGGACCGAGTCCACGGTGGACCCGACCCGAGCCGTGGACCGAGTCCATGGACCGGCTGATGTCATGCTGACGCAATAAACCGAATTTTCAGTAGAAAAATAAATAATTTAATTCGGGATTTTCTATTTTCCCATTTATAATTTATTTAAAAATTTGAAATGCTATAACTTTCATATTTGAACTCCGATTGAGTTGATTTCATTTTCTAAAAATTTGTAAAATTGTGCTCTTTTTAATGGTGAATTTTATTTGAATTTTTGAGGTTATTTAGTCCACTGTTTTCGTTATTTATTGCATATATGATTTTTACGCGTAGACGCAAATTTGTCGGAAGGGTTCGTCGCTCAAGATCAAGCTTCAGATCACGACCAGCAACTCTTTGAAGGCAAGTGATTCTTTGACCATTTTGATCCCAGTTTCGTTTAAATATATATTTTGCTTTAAAATTATGCATGCCAAATTGATTAAAATATATTTAAATGAATTTGGATAATTTAGCTAATCAACCCATACTGTTAATGTCACCTTGAAATTACTATTTATATGCCTTTAAATCATTGTCCACCCTAAGGTTATTCATATCTATTGGATATTAATATGATGCCAACACGGGAGGCTAGACCGTGAATAGATGCTTAGACTTGCAACGAATCATAAACGATCTTTCGAAAGTACTACAATATTGACTAATGAAATATTGAATTTATTTTGAAAGTGGTGTGTTGATGCCACGTGATGAGACGGAGGTATGAAGACCTGTGTGATTCCGTACCGATGTTGAGTTATTGCTGGCATGTATTGCACAATAATCAACTGGGTGGGAAATGATTTAGACTGGGCCAAGTGGCAAGAGGCTGTGTGCCAGGTGGGCCTGTGTGGCAATGGGTTGGTGAGTGATGTGAGTCTATGTGCCACATTGGGCTGTGTGGCGCTATTGAGTGTTGGAAGTCTTGCCTTGGTCGGTTAAGGACTTCACCTTGCAAGCCTTTGATCTGAGTCATCCGTACAACCACATGTCTGATATGGGACAGATCTAGTTAATTAGGGTTCTGATATCTTTCCTTTGATACCTCAGGGTGACAGTACACGGGGGTGTATCTGTGTATGGGAGCGTACATGTGCTACGGCTTGGTGCCCATCCAACGGTGTTGGCCTGTCCTATACTTCGGCTCTGTGTGAGGGGAGTGATAGCGAAGGCAATACTGGAGAGGTTCATTGGGTAAGGTAGAGATTCCTGAAAGGCTTTGTTATGGGCAATCACCGGCTGTATCTCGTGGGTAAAGTGTACAACCTCTGCAGAGTGTCAAAACTATTCAAATAGCCGTGCTCACGGTATTTAGCATTACTCGGGGATTACAGTCAAGGGGTAATCTTCAAAAATAAAATGTGGAGAGGGTGGCTGTGGGCCAGTGCTAAGAATGAATTATTAAGGCTGTGTGCCGAGAACCTTTGAAGAAAAACTGTTTGGAGAACTTAGTATTATATATAACTGTTTCATTGCTTTTAACCTAAAAAAAGACGCTAGTTTAAAAATGTTGTTTGATCCAAAAGAACCAGGTAAGCCAAATCCTTGGAATAAGCCTTGCATGTAGTAATAGTACCGCATTCTGTGTATTACTTGCTGAGTGCCTTGAGTACTCACCCCTCCTTGCCTATCAACCCCAACATCAGTGGGGGAGTCTACGCCAGCTTGGGAGGAGGAGTACATTGAAGAGCCAGAAAATTAGGGGACAAGCCTAGTCGGTTGCCTGTGGCAAGATGAAGGCTTCCACAAAGTTTATTTGTTTTTCGCTGTTTCCTTTCTTAATCTGATAATGTAAGCCCTGCGTGGCTGATTTATGTAAGGGGACCATAAGGTCGTACAATTCAATTTATATAAATGTTTGCACTATTTATTATTGTATCGCTGTAATGTCTGCAATGTGCAACCTCAGAAAGACTGTGTGTGCAGTGATCTGGATCGCATCAATACACGAGGGTCCGAATTCTCAGAATCGGGTCCCGACAGAGGTGGTATTAGAGCAGGCTGACTGTAGGTCTTGACCCTAACTAGGATAGTTGTGCCTAGGTGGATAAAACTATTTTCTAAGATTTAATCAACTTGAGCAAGAATATCAATGAAATCTCGACTTATTTTTTCTCTCTTGATCATACCTATGCTGCATTTTCTGTTGTTATGTTTGGTTTTTAAACGAGGTCTGTTTTGGGCAGATGAGGAGGATCCACACCTATGGAGAGCACATTGGAGGATTCGCCGCTGAGCTATGGCGTATGATGCAACTTCTTGGAGGCTTCGATAGGCCACTTTATCAGGGGACTACTGTAGTGCGGGCAGGACTTGATATCGACTGGGGTGTCAAGATCATTGTTTATGCTCGGGAGAGGACAAGGGCGAGCCGTCCTATCTGCATCACCGTCAGGAGGACTTCTTTTGAGGCCGGGATCCAGGAGATGGCACGTCTCGCGATGCGACAGATCGCCCGCACCTACTCCGCAGAGTTGGAGGGCATTGTTTTTCGTCATCACCCGCGCTAAGATAATCACCACGACAGGATGGAGCTCTTGGAGGAGGACGCCACGATCACTCACCTGGCGAGGTATGTCATCGTCCAGGAGGAGGCCATAGATGAGACAGTCCAGGAGCTGCAGAGAGCCTGCGACGAGGTCACGGAGGCTAGAACTCAACTGCGGGAGAACTTAGCTCACGCTATGCAGAGGATCATTGAGCTGGAGATGGCTCTGTACGAACTGGAACCTGAGCCAATTTTGGAGCTGCATGACCCAGATCCAGAGGAGCCGGAGCAGGCAGCCTTGGGACCAGCCAAGTCAATGGGGTCATTTGTGCCGGCTGCAGTAGGTCATCAGGATCAGTTCTTCCCGATGCCAGAGCACCCGCCGGTGTATGCTCCGGGGGAGACGCAGCCGGGTTGGCTCAATGAGTGATCGAGTCTAGCTGGGTCTAGTGTTGAGACTCGAGTGTTGAGTCATGTCTTGTTTCAGAGTAACCAGTAGGTGTGAGTCAATATTGCTTTTAATGTTGTCTTCTTGTTTCTGTTTGGGAGTGTCTTGTATGTGTTGCATTGCCCTTAGGCACTTGTGAGCAACCATACTATTTTATTATATCAATAAAGTTGCTAAATAATTTAAGTTACACCTGTGTTTCCCCCGTATAAGTTCTTTTATTTGTCTATGCTTTCTTCTTTTCTTAACCTTGGAAGCTTTCAACATATGGTGAGGACTCGTGGCAACGCTGGAGCAAGTGGAAGTGGAGCCAATCAGGCGGACAACCAGAATGAGGAGCCAATCCCACAATCGCCGCAAGTTGATCTGCAGAACTTGGGAGCTTTTCTAGCTGCCCAAACTCAGCTCATGAGTACGATGATGCAAACTATGCAGCAGATATCCAATCAAGCTGGAGCGAATGTCCAACCAGGGGGTAACCATGGTCCACACCCCTACTCAAGACTGTCAGAGTTTATGAGGACTCGCCCACCTACATTCTCGGGCAATGCTAATCCGTTGGAAGCGGATGATTGGTTGAGACTATTGAAAGAAAGCTGCACATAACCCCAGTGTATGGGACATGAGAGGGTACTCTATGCCTCTCATCAATTGGAAGGAACCGCCGCGGAATGGTGGGAGAATTTCTGTGCCGCACATGAGAATCCCCAATAAATCACTTGGGAGGAATTCGCTGGTGCTTTCCGTCAGTACCATGTATCGGAAGGTATCATGGAATTAAAGAAGGAAGAATTCACGAGCCTAAAGCAAGGGGGCCAGTCTGTGGTCGATTATCTGAACAAATTTACTCAGTTGGCACGCTACGCACCAGAGGATGTAGCAACTGACAGGGCAAGGCAGTCCCGATTCATTAAAGGGCTCAATACCGGATTGCAGGTGGGACTGATTACCCACACCTTCCCGGACTTCCAGGAGCTGGTTGATAAGGCTCTCATCTTGGAGGACAAGCGCCGAGAGTTGGATGACAACCGGAAGCGCAGAATGGCGCAACAACGAGGTCGTTCGAGCCAGCAGAAGCAGAGGACGGCACCCTAACAGTTTGTTCGATACCAACCTGCAGGCGTGATGAGGCACCACCGCCAAAGAATCGTCGATGGGCGGAATGTTCAAACTCCGGCCAGGTCGGTGGTACAAGCTGGAGGAAACTCGCAGGCAGCGGGAAGACGTTGCTATCACTGCAACGAGATAGGGCATTTCACCAACAACTGCCCTAAGAAGGGAGGTGTCACCCCTGTTCACTTTAACCTAGGGAACACACCTGCAAGGACTCCAGCGCCAAATGTGAACCGCGGGGCATCATCATCAGCAACCCCATCTCAAGCAACTGCGAGAGGCCGAGTTAATCACATCACCGCGGATGAGGTTCAGAATGCAACGGACGTTGTACTGGGTAAGTTCCTAGTAAACTCAGTACCAGCTACTGTTTTATTTGATTTCGGAGCTTCACATTCATTTATTTTCCGAGATTTTGCTATTCAAAATGATATGGATATAGTGAATCTTAAATGTGTGCTTATAGTCCAATCCCCTGGATCAGAACTCCGATCTAAAGTAGGATGTTCTGGGGTAAAACTAATAATTAATGAAGTAGAGTTCCTAGCGAACTTAATCGTGCTAAATACCCAAACCCTGGATGTTATCCTGGGAAAGGATTGGCTAACCAAGCACAAGGCTGTGTTAGACTGTGGACGTAGAGTCATATCAGTCGAGAGCCCGGAAGGGAGAAGGATTGAGTTTGAAGCAACAGCAGTACGAGATGGACAGTTGGTGGTCAACAGCTTGAAGGCCGCCAGTTTGGAGGATGTTCCAATAGTCAGGGATTATTCAGATGTTTTCCCGGCGGATTTACCTGGAATGCCGCCGGATAGAGATATCGAGTTCGTTATAGAGCTAGTTCCAAGGACAGCTCCAATATCCAAGAGACCTTACCGGATTTCCACAGATGAGTTGGTAGAGATGAAGCAGATTGAAGAACTGTTGGAGAAAGGTTTTATCAGACCTAGTTCATCGCCATGGGGAGCACCGGTCCTGTTCGTCAAAAACAAGGATGGGAGTTTTAGGATGTGTATAGACTATCGTGCACTCAATAACGTGACGATAAAGAATAAATATCCGCTACCAAGGATCGATGATCTATTCGACCAGTTGAGAGGAGCAGGAGTCTTTTCCAGGATTGATCTCCGATCGAGATACCATCAATTGAAGATACGATCAGAGGATATTCCGAAGACTGCGTTTTCGTCAAGATTTGGACATTACGAGTTTACAGTTATGTCCTTCGGTTTGACAAATTGCACCAGTATATTTCATGAACTTGATGAATAAGGTTTTTATGGAATATTTGGATAAGTTCGTTCTCGTGTTCATAGATGATATCCTTGTCTACTCCAAGACGAAGGAAGAACACGCCGAACATTTAAGGTTAGTTCTTGAAAAGTTGAGAGAACAACAGTTGTTTGCTAAATTTAGTAAATGTGATTTTTGGAAGGATAAGGTGGAATTTCTTGGACACATAATGACTGCGGAAGAGGTCGCGGTAGATCCAAAGAAAGTGGAGGCAGTATTACATTGGGAACCACCGAAGACGGTAACCCAAATCCGTAGTTTCCTTGGAATGGCGGGATATTACCATCGTTTCGTCGAGGGATTCTCTACGATTGAGAGACCCCTTACGCAATTATTGAAAAAGGAAAAGAAATTCTTGTGGACACCAGACTTTGAAAAGAGTTTCCAGGAGTTGAAGAAACGATTAACATCAGCACCTGTATTAGTTTTACCTGACGTTCATCAAAGCTTCGACATCTATTGTGATACATCACGTCAGGGATTGGGATGCGTGTTGATGCAAAACAGGAAGTAATTGCATATGCATCAAGGCAATTGAGGCCACATGAGGAGAACTATCCGACTCATAATTTGGAATTGGCTGTCGTAGTGCGTGCACTGAAAATATGGCGTTACTATCTCATCGGAAACAGATGTGAAGTGTATACTGATCATAAAAGTCTTAAGTATATCTTCACGCAAGCTGACCTAAATATGAGGCAAAGAAGATGGCTTGAGTTAATCAAAGATTATAATGTTGGAATTCATTACCATCCTGGCAAAGCCAACGTGGTGGCGGATGCCTTGAGCAGAAAGAACCACAATGTAAATATGCTGTTGGAAACAAGTCAGACAGAATTGTGTAAGGATTTCCAGAAATTAGAATTAGAAATGGTGCCAGAAGGATTCTTAACAACCTTGGAAGTAAAACCTACCATGGAAGATCAGATTAGGGAAGGGCAGAAAGATGACGACAAAATCAAGAGAATTAAGTCCAAAATGGATGCAGGCAAGGCAAAAGATTTCAAACTGGATGAGCAAGGTACTATGTGGTTTAAAGGGCGCATCTGTGTGCCGAACAAAAAGGATTTGAAGCAGTTAATTTTGGAGGAAGCCCATGATTCCAAGTACTCAATTCATTCAGGAAGTGCAAAAATGTATCAAGATTTAAAAGAAAGATTTTGGTAGCCAAGCATGAAGCAGGAAGTTGCAGAGTATGTCACACTGTGTGACATATGTCAAAGAGTCAAAGCTATGCATCAAAGACCAGCAGGACTATTGCAACCTTTAAAGATACCTGAATGGAAATGGGAAGAAATTGGTATGGATTTCATCACCGGTTTACCCAGAACTCAAGGTGGATATGATTCCATATGGGTCATAATAGATCGTTTAACTAAAGTGGCACATTTCATACCGGTAAAGACCACTTATTCCGGAGACCGGTTAGCAGAGCTATATATGGAAAGAATTGTTTGTTTGCATGGAGTACCAAATAAGATAGTGTCGGACAGAGGATCTCAGTTTACTTCAAGATTTTGGGGTAAGCTGCATGAGGTAATGGGAACTCGGTTAAAATTTTGTACAGCATACCATCCGCAAACAGATGGTCAAACTGAGAAGGTTAACCAGATATTGGAAGATATGCTAAGAGCTTGTGCGCTAGCATATTCTGCTTCGTGGGACAAGTGTTTGCCTTCTGTTGAGTTCAGCTATAATAACAGTTATCAAGCAAGTTTACAAATGTCTCCATTTGAAGCTCTGTTTGGTCGATCCTGTTGAACACCATTGAATTGGAATGAGACTGGGGAACGACATGTTTTGGCGGATTTATCGCAAAAGCGTAAGAGCGATCACCATGATCGAGAAAGATCAAGATTGCTCGACCAAGGCGAGAAAGCTATCCGACAATAGTCGCAGGAATTGAGCTTTGAACACAAGACTTCGTGTATCTCGAGTTCGCCACTCAAAGGAGTCGAAGGTTTCACGCAAAGAAAGCTCGCACCGGATATGTAGGACCGTTCAAGATCTTGAGCCGCAGAGGTGAAGTTGCATATCAGTTGGAGTTACCGCAGTCCTTGGCAGGAGTGCATGATGTATTTCATGTGTCTCAATTGAAGAAGTGTCTTCGAGTACCGGAAGAGCAAACACCTCTGGAAGCAATCGAGCTGCAAGAAGATTTATCTTATAAAGAACAATCGGTGAAGATTTTGGACACCATGGTCAGAGAAACAAGGAACAATTCAACGCGTTTTTGCAGAGTTCGGTGGAGCAACCACTTGGAAAGTGAAGCAACGTGGGAACGCGAACAAGACCAAAGAAGGAGTTTCTGACTGTTTACGTAGTCGATACGAATCACGGGGACAAGATTACATTAAGGAGGAGATTTGTAACACCACGAAATTTACCTAATTTAAATTTGAGTATTTTTATTTTTAGAAATTTCTAAGAATTTATTAGAATTTAATTGGATTTATTCATTTTTGACCTTTCTTGAATTTAATTAAATTCATTGAAAATTGTATGCAAATTCTTGTTGGAAATATTTTATTGAGTTCAGAATGTTCCAAAATATTTTCTAGAATTTTTCTGGATTTTTCCGAGTATTTTTGCTATTTATTTTGCTTTGTTTATTTATCTGAATTATTTTAAATCAGAAATGTTTTAAAATTATATGAACAGTGTTGGGTCGAATCACTGTGCGGCCCAGCCCATCGCGCCATTGGCCCGCGCAGCCGAGCCGAAACCCTAGCCGCGCGTCGTTCGATTCCGATCGAACGGTTGTGAGAGCGCCACGTCGCCATGCGATGAGGATCATCCGATCAAGTCCACGCGGACGGTTGGGATGGGGCCACGTCATCTCTTCTTCGCGAGATCACCGGAGAGGCGTGGACATTGATGCCTGTGAGTTTCGCCGATGGTTTTCACGCACATCGAGGCCCTTTAAGCCGTGTCAGTTAGCACGTTCTACAGAGAACCTCAAGACGCTTCTTTTGACTCTTTGCACGCACGTCGAGACCCCTCCTAGCGCACGTGCGACCTCGCCGTAGTTGCTTTCTCTTGCCGCCGTTATTTTTGCTTCCTCTCGTCGTCGTCCGAGCCGTTCCGCCGTGCTCCGACCCCGTCCCGAGTTCACCGAACCAAGCCACGTCGAGTGGACCACTTATTCTCGCCGGAGACGCTCTGCAACACCGTCGACGTCTTCCCCAGCTCCGGCAGCCTTTGTCCTCTACACCGTCACCAACCTTCGCAAGCTTCATCCGCCGTCCAATCTTCATCTTACCGTTCAGGTGAGGCCGCGTAGCCATCTCAGTTCTTTCTTTAGATTTAATCTGTACCGTTAGATCTATAGATGTGCGGCTCGGATGCGTCTGTATAGGTTTAACTAGGGTAGATCTTGGCCGTTGGTTTGTTGATGGATGAGTGAGATTGTGCCGCGTCGCTAGGTTGCACAGTAAACCGCTCGGGTATCGGGGACTATCGGATTAGATCTGTGCGGTGCCAGTGAGCTTGGGCTGAGTTGGGTGAATCCACGCCGTTCAGATTTGAACGAGCGGCGGAGATCGCGCCGCTCGGTGAGCGAGTAGTACGCTGACGTGTGTCGGCGAGGAATGCGAGGTGTGCAGCGCATGCGTGTGATCTCGCCGTTGGTTTCAAACCAACCGTCGAGATTCTGCCGCGTGTCTGCGCGGGAATCAAAGCGTTGCCAGCCGTGCGCGTTGATCTGGCCGTTGGATCCTTGGCAGCCAGGATTGCGTCGCGTGGAAGGGATCCGACCGTTGGTTGAGGACCGTTGCGATGTTGGCACGTGTCCGCGCACGAATCCCGAGGCGGTCGGCTGACGTCAGTGCTGACATCATCTAGTGTGGCCGCGTGCAGTGTTCTGTGGACCGAGTCCACGGTGAACCCGACCCGAGACGTGGACCGAGTCCATGGACCGGCTGATGTCATGCTGACGTAATAAACCGAATTTTCAGTAGAAAAATAAATAATTTAATTCGGGATTTTCTATTTTCTTATTTATAATTTATTTAAAACTTTGAAAGGCTATAACTTTCACATTTGAACTCCGATCGAGTTGATTTCAGTTTCTAAAAATTTGTAAAATTGTGCTCTTTTTAATGGTGAATTTATTCAAAATTTTTGAAGTTATTTAGTCCACTGTTTTGGTTATTTATTGCATATATGATTTTACGCGTAGACGCAAATTTGTCGGTAGGGTTCGAAGAAGAGTTCGTCGCTCAAGATCAAACTTCAGATCACGACCAGCAACTCTTTGAAGGCAAGTGATGCTTTGACCATTTTGATCCCAGTTTCTTTTAAATATATATTTTGCTTTAAAATTATGCATGCTAAATTGATTAAAATATATTTAAATGAATTTGGGTAATTTAGCTAATCAACCCATACTGTTAATGTCACCTTGAAATTACTATTTGTATGACTTTAAATCATTCTCCACCCTAAGGTTATTCATATTGTTGGATATTAATATGATGCCAACACGGGAGGCTAGACCGTGAATAGATGCTTAGCCTTGTAAGGAATCATGAACGATCTTTCGGAAGTACTACAATATTGACTAATGAAATATTGAATTTATTTTGAAAGTGGTTTGTTGATGCCACGTGATGAGACGGAGCTACGAAGACCTGTGTGGTTACATGCACCGATGTTGAGATATTGTTGGCATGTGTTGCACAATAATCAGCAGGCGGGAAATGATTTAGGCCCAGGGCAAGTGGCAAGAGGTCATGTGCGGTGGGCCTTTGTGGCAATGGGTTGGTGAGTGATGTGTCGGGACCGGTTTGCAAATCAAAACCCTCTGTATATCTTGCACTAGTCGAGGATCACGATAGTGCACACAAGTGGAAACATAGATGAAATATCATTCCATACAACGAATTAACTAGGAAGAAGCAATTTATTATTAAATAAAGCAAACGACCTTATGGTCAATGTTTACACCATTACGCCTTAAGGGCTTAAGAAACAAATACTATTGCAGCGGAAAAGATAACTTGAACCATTCGACATGCCACGGGCAATAAATGCGAACGCCTTCCTAATCCACGTAGTCTTCATAGAATTCCTCCTCATGATATTCATTATCTCCTTGACAGAATCGATCAACAAGGGCATAAAGCCGTGAGTACAAAGGTACTCAGCAAGCCGTAGGGAATTGATGCAATATATTTATGCACGGCTTGACAAGGATGGCTATATAGTTCATTTGCGGAAAGCAATAACTTGAATTGAAATACATGTGACATGAATCCCAACGTATATGTAAGCATGTCTGTAACATCCCAAAATTTGGCTTAATTAAGTTTTTATCGTTTAAAAATGCAATTGTGATTTTCTGGAATTTATTTGGATTTTTCTAGATTTATTTGAATTAATTCCTATTTCAAGTTTATTGCTTTTTATTCAAAAGTATTTAAATCTGTACAAAGTTAAAATAAAGTTTTAGCAAAAATATTTTATTTAAGTCCAGAATGTCTCAAAGTATTTTTGAGATTTTTCTTGGATTTTTCCTGATTATTTTATTGCCTAAAACAAATTAAATGAATTTATGGAATTATTTTAAATGAAAACCTTTTGAAAATCTCGGAAGCGATGTTGGGCCGAGCCCAACACTTTGTCTTGGCGATAATGATCGTGGGTCGTGCGGCCATTGGCCCACGCGGAGTGCGATCGCCACCGTTGATCTCGCGTCGGGCGGTCGGGAGCTTTCGCGCGTGAATCGCAAACCCTAAGCGCCGATGGGCGTCGGATCGAATCGGACGGTCGGAATTAAGTCGTCTGGGTTCGGAAAGTTTGGATCGTGTCCGTTAGTTGGTTGAGCGGATCGATCCAGCCACGTCGCTTTGAATCCCAACCGTTCATTCGTCATCGAAGGGTTCTCGTGTGTCGTCTCCGCCTCGGACTCTTCCGCCGCGCCGCCGTGTTTCCGACGGACTCGAGTCCGTGTCGCCGCTTCGCGACGCCTCTCCGTGCGCCTATTTAAGGCTTCGGACGGGTGCGTTGAGTCCTCGTTCCTCGCCGCAGCCAGTGCAAGGTCTCGGCGTCCCGAACTGGCCGGGCGCCTCGCGATATCGTCGTCTTCATCGCGTGTGATTTTGGTCTCGGCGACGCCATTAGCGTGAGAAGCTCTGGTCCGTTGGATCTTCGCCGCGTCTCGAATCTGACCGCGTGTCCTCGGTGAGTGTAAAAACCTCCTTGTCGCCGTCCGTTGGATCTAAAACCCGTGCTCGTGATCTCGCGCGTGTGCATCAATCGGCGATCGTCCGATGGAATACAGGTGCACCAGTTGCGCCGTCGCCGCAACCAATCGGCGCGCCGCGTGTCGGCCTTGGCGCCGAGTGGGCCGCGTCTGCCGTGGACCGGCGGATCGTGGGCGCGATCCATGGACCGGCCACGTGGCAGCTTCCGATTAGTCGGTCCAGTCTTGACGTCGCGTGACGTCATGATGACGCAGATAATCTATTTTCGGAATAAAAATAAATCTATTAAATCTGATTTTCCTGATTTCAGTATTTATTTCAAACTTCAAAAGGCTATATCTTTTGCATCGTAACTCGGATTTGAGTGATTCCAGTTTCTAAAAATTTATAAAATTGAGATCTATTTAATGGTGAATTTTAATTGATTTTTGGAGTTCAATTGCTCTCTGTTTTGGCATTTATTTGCTTTTCTCTTTGATGCAGCGTGAGACGTTGAATTGTGCGGCGCTTGGAGGAAGATCAAGCAACCCAAGAGCAAGCTTCAGATCAAGATCAGGACCTATTCCAAGGCAAGTTGTGCTTTGATCATGTTGAACCCATGTTTATAAAATTGCTATGTTTGTTTTACAATATTGCATATATTTCAAATATACAATTGTTTCAAATTAGATTGGGTTTAGCTAAAATACCAGATTGATCTATACCCTACCTTGTCATTATATGCCATGAACCATTGTCACCCTAGATTGGTTTAATATAGTTGATTAATAATTATGATCAACATTGGAGGTTAGACCGTATTAGTTGCTTAGCCATGCCACGTCATCACATGTGTCGAATCATTGTTAATTAATCTTGATTAACGGAATATGGAACAATGTTATGAACTTGTGTGTCATGTGGGATCACACGATGAGATTGAGTTGTTGTGGCGAGTCATGTCACGCAACGATGTTGAATTGTTGATGGCACGTGGTGCTTGTAATCAATCGGGTGATGATAACTTAGATTGGGGCAAGTGGCAAGGCGCGAGGAGGCCAAGGTGGGCCCGATGGGCGATGGTATGTGGAAGTCTTGCCTTGATCACACTAAGGACTTAACCTTACAAGCCTTTGACTGAGTCAATCATGCAACCACATGTCCGTATGGGCGGCCTAGGTGAGTAATTTGCAAAGTCTTAATTTTGATACTATCGTGGTCGGTGTGAGTTCCGGTCGAGTGTAATTCACATGGCGCAAGAGGGGGCCCCGGATGTGGTTTCTGAGACCACCATGTTGAAACCTTAGCGGGTAGTATCGGGTTAAGATAGAGCATTGTAAAGGCTTTGTTATAATCTCTCGCCTTTGTGGTGTTTGGTTGTATCATCGTGGGTAAAGTGCATAACCTCTGCAGTGTGAAACTATTCGGATAGCCGTGCTCGCGGTATTGAGCAATGCTCGGAATTACTGATTAAGGGTTAGCTTAATTAATTGGACAACTTGGTTGGGATGGCGGAATGCCATGTGGAAGATGGAATTTGACTTAGGATTGGAAACTTGGTTTACTTGAGAAATCTTGAATTTATTTATTATCGTTATTGGTTTTACATCCTTTACAATCTATATCTTGTATTCGTTCATAAATGCTTATTGCAAAATAGCCATGATAGCCTATCCATTGGAATAAGCCTTGCATATAGATACATGGAATTGCATTCATGCACAACTTGTTGAGTGCTTTAAGTACTCACCCTTGCCAAACAACAATAATCAACAGTTGAAGAATCTACACCGTGTTGGAAGATGAAGTCCAAGAAGACACGAGTCATTAGGGTCCGAGCCTTGTCGGTTGCTGTGGTGAACTGATGAGCTACCTACGTTTCTACTTTCATTGCTTAATTATTAGTTTATATTTTCGGTCTTGCCTGCGTGGCTTAATAATGTAAGTTGGTCATAAGATCATACATTTAGTTATATCAATAAATGAACTATTATTCTATTATCGTTGTGTATGATGTGATATGTACCAATGTTAAGTTGTGTGCACTAGCGTTGATCACAGGAATAGTGCGATAAACACGGTGGGTTGAATCGATGGATTCGGGTCCTTCTGAGGTGGTATCGAGCATCTTGTTGTAGGTCTTGGCCTAGATAGTTTGGAGGTGTCTTGAGTGTGTCCAAAATTATTTTCTAAAAGAAAATCTAAGCTTGACTAATAAAACCCTCTCGACTCATCTCATTCTCTACTTCTACGCCTTTGCTAAATTTACAGTTTTACTTGCCGTTTGGTGGAGAACTTATTCAAGTTCTTGTGGAGCGGATCCGATCGTTCAGACCTTTGAGGAGATAGTGGCGGCTACGCCATGGAGTGTGGAAGTACTTGAGGCGCTTGAGGTTTCTATCGTCCACTTTACCGAGGAGGCGGTGGTCGTGAATGGTGTACACCGAGGATTTATTTGCAAGTTGATCATCTACGGGAGAGCGAGGAAGCTAGCGGGCCAATCAACATCTCCGCGAGAAGATTCTCGTGCGAGGTTGCAATTCAGAGGTCGCTCGACTTGCTCTTCGCCGTGTCTGCGCGACTACGCCGACGAGCTTCACGACTCGGTGTTCGACTTCACCCAGACGTTCAAGCATGCGAAGGCGACGGATCGAGGGGAGCGAGTGTGCTCTGCGACGCACCTTGCGAGTTCGCCCTTGCCGGGAGGATCATATGAGAGAGACTACCCAGAGCTGGAGATGCGTATGCGAGGCACTCGAGTAGCAGAGCGAGAGCTCGAGGTGACCGTGCTTCACCATCGGGATGATCACCGGTAGGGAAGGCCACAGGCGATTGAGGGCGAGCCGGGCGCGTGACTCGAGAGTTGAGGAGCGGTGAGGAGTCCGAGGAGGATCCAGAGGAGCGAGTGGGAGCGGAGGGGAGTCGCAGACCCGTTGTTGCAGAGGACCCGATAATAGGTCATCGGGATAGGTTTGCTCGATGCGGCCCACTCGCCGGTGTATCGCCGGATCGATCTCACCAGGTGGTGGATGAGTGAGTGTCGACCTTGGAGCTGTGTTGAGACTCGAGTGTGAGTCGCGTCTTTAAGTTAGTCTTTACCTTTCTAGTGGGCGTTAAGGTTTCGTGTTTAGTTTGCTTCTTTGTATTCTTTGAGTGTGCGGTATGTGTTGCGAGCTTGTAGGCTTAAATAAGCACCATACCAAGTTAAATAAAGAATTGTTCAGTTTGGGTATAACCTATCTCCCGCTTTAGAAATTCTTACTTCTCATCTATGCTACATCTACCTTTCCTAACCTAAGAGGCAATCATCGGATGGTGAATACTGAGAAACAACGGTGCTTGAAGTGGATGCGTCGAATGACAATCCCAATGATGGAGGCAGCCCTCAACCACCGCCAGTGGACATGCGAGAATCTGGAGCATTCCTTGCGGCCGAGACTCAATCGATGCGGATAATGATGCAAAGCGATGCGGCGGATGACCAATGCAGTGATAAACCACAACAATCCTGCAACTCGGAACAATCATGGTGGACCTCGACCTATGTCCAAGCTATCGGATTTTATGAGGACTAGGCCACCAACTTTCTCTGAAGCGTGAACCCTTTGGAAGCCGATGATTGGCTTAGGACCATTGAGAAGAAGGCGCACATCACTCGGTGTGAGGGCAATGAGAAGGTGCTCTCGCCTCTCATCAACTTGAAGGAACCGCCGCGAGAATGGTGGGAGAATTATGTGCGCTCATGGAGCCCCGCAAGAGATAACACAGGAGGAGTTCACTAATGCTTTCCGATATCATGTCCCGGAGGAATGATGGATCTTAAGAAGGAGGAGTTGAGCTTTGAAGCAAGGAGGCCAACGGTGGCGAATACGAATAAATTCACTCGATTAGCTCGTTATGCCCACGAGGGCGTGGCGACGGATAAAGCTAAGCGATCTCGTTTCATGAAGGGACTGAATTCGGATGCGCAGTGGGGTGATTACCCACAATTTTCCGGATTTTGGAGCTGGTAAATAAGGCTTTAATCCTAGAGGAGGACAAGCGCAAAGAGCTAGGTGAAAACCGTAAGCGCTTGATGAACAATCGGGGTGGGCGCCCAAACCATCTACGTTTGAGGATGTCACCCGACAATTTGCTAGATTTCAACCACCGGTAGGAACAAGACATCAACCCTACACCTCGCCACCAATCAAATTTCCAGACCCAGCGCAAGGCAACAATGCACGGGAAATCGATCTCTGTGAAGAGATGCTATACTTGCAATGAGCAGGGCACTTTTCAAATAGGTGTCCACGAAGGAGGCATCACACGATTCGTTTCAACACAGGAACAACACCCGCTAAAGCACCAACATCGGGAAATCGTGCACCAAGCCAAGGCCGAGCAACGCGCGATCAACGATCGTGGAAGAATCAACCACATCACGGCGATGGAGCTCGGGAAGCTACGAGGCGTCGTCTTGGGTAAGTTCTGGTCAACTCGATTACACTGCTACGATTTGTTTGATTACGGAGCTTCGCATTCGTTTGTTTCTCAAAGTTTTGCAACCAGAATGGATTTAAAGTGGTGAATCTTAAGTGTGTGCTCTTAGTCCAAGCCCGGATCGAGCTTAGATCTAGCCTTGGGTGTTTGGGAGCTAAGTTGCTTATGGATGGGATAAATTTCTCGCGAATCTTATCTTGATAGATCGCAATCCTAAACGTCATCCTTGGAATGGATTGGCTGTCCAAGCATAAAGTTATTTTAGATTGTGGCGAAGGATCGTGACCTTGGAAGGCCCTAGTGGCAAGAAAGTGGAGTTTCAGCGACCGCAGATTCGGGGCAGGCGATTAACGGTCAACGATGTGAAAGCCATCGGCATGGAAGATGTGCGATGGCGAGAATACCGGATGTATTTCGGAAGATTTGCGGGATTGCCACGGATCGTGATATCGAGTTTGTCATCGAGTTAGCACGGTGCACACACCGATATCAAAGAGACCATATCGGATGCCTACCGGCGAGTTAGTAGAAATGAAGAAGCGATTGAGGAACTGCAAGAAAGGTTTCATTAGACCAAGTTCATCGCGTAGAGCCGGTTTTGTTTGTTCGCAAGAAGGATGGAAGTCTTAGAATGTGCATCGACTACGTGCACTTAATGAAGTAACGATCAAGAATAAGTATCCGTTGCCGGGATCGGCGACTTATTTGATCGATTAAGAGGAGCTGGAGTTTTCTCCAAGATAGATCTTCGTTCGGGATACCATCGATTGAAGATCCGGCGGAGGATGTACCTAAGGCTGCGTTTTCTACGCGATATGGACATTCTGAGTTCACGATCATGTCATTCGGATTGACTAATGCCCAATATTTCATGAACATGATGAATAAAGTCTTCATGGATTACTTGGACAAGTTTGTTGTAGTCTTCATAGGCGATATCTTGGTTTACTCGAAGGCGGAGGAAGAGCATGCGAACATCGAGAATGGTTTTAGGCAGTGCGAGCATCAACTATATGCTAAGTTTAGCAAGTGTGAATTTTGGAAGGAGAAAGTTGAATTTCTGGTCATGTAATGACTACCAAAGTCATGATTGATCGACAAAGTGGGCCTTGATGTTGCATTGGGAGCCACCGAAGTGCATTACTCAGATTCGTAGTTTTTACGGAATGGCGGGATATTACCGTCGGTTCATAGAAGGATTCTCGACAATTGCTAAACCCCTTACGCGATTGTTAAAGAAAGAGAAGAAGTTTGCATGGGCGCGGAGTGCGAGAAAAGTTTCATGGAATTAAAGCGTTTAACAACGGCCCGTATTAGTGTTGCGGATATGCGAGAATGGATTTGACATTTCTTGCGATGCTTGAAGCGAGGCTTGGGATGCGTGTTAATGCAAGAAGGCAAAGTCGTTGCTTATGCGTCGAGACAATTGAGACCGCATGAAGTGAATTACCCAACGCATGATTTGGAGTTAGTTGCCGTAGTGCATGCTTTAAAGATATGGCGTCATTATCTCATAGGAAATAGATGTGAGATATATACGGACCATAAGAGTCTGAAATACATATTCACTCAATCGACTGAATATGAGGCAGCGAAGATGGCTTGAGCTAATTAAGGATTATAATGTAGAATCCATTATCATCTGGAAAAGCCAATGTGGTGGCGGATGCCTGAGTCGAAAAAGCCATAGCGCAAATGCATTGTCAATGGAGGATCAACGAAATTATGCAAGGAATTTGAGAGGTTAAGATTGGAGGTCGTTCGCAAGGAATGATAGTGCGCTAAGTAAAACCAACATTAGAGGATCAGATTAGAGAAGGTCAACAAGATGGCGATAAAATTTCAAAAATCAAGGCTAAAAGGAAGAAGGCCTAGCCATAGATTTCACTCTGGGCGAACAAGGAACTATGTTCTTCAAAGGCGAATTTGTGTGCGGATAAAAGGAATTAAAACAATTGATTCTTGAGGAAGCGCATGATTCAAAGTACTCAATTCATCCGGAAGTGCTAAAATGTACGAGATTTGAAGGAGAGATTACGGTGGCCAAAATGAAGCGTGAAGTGGTGAGCATGTTGCATTATCGGCGTGTGTCGAGAGTAAAGGCTATGCACCAAAGACCATTTGGTTTGTTGCAACCGTTGAAAATTCGGAATGGAAGTGGGAGGAAATCGGGATGGATTTTATCACGGTTTACCTAAGACTCGAAAGGTTACGATTCCATTTGGGTTATCGTGGATCGTCTAACCAAGGTCGCTCATTTCATCGATAAAGACCACTTACTCAGGAGATCGTTTGGCGAAGCTGTACATGTCAAGGATTGTATGTTTGCATGGAGTGCCAAAGAAGATTGTGTCGACAGTACCCAATTTACCTCAAGGTTTTGGAATAAGTTGCATGAAGCAATGGGAACCGTCTGAATTTGATCTGACATATCACCCGTGAGCGGATGGTCGATTGAAAGAGTAAATCAGATCTTAGAGGATATGTTGAGAGCTTGTGCCTTAGCTTACGCTACGACATGGGATAAATGTTTGCCATATCACGAGTTGATTACAATAATAGTTATCAAGCTAGCCTACAAATGTCACCGTTCGAGGCATTGTATGGGCGTGCTTGTCGTACTCCATTGAATTGGAGCGAGGCAGAGAACGTTTGGTGTTTGGGCGGATATCCTCGAAGAAGCGAGAAAGTCAAGTAGCAATGATCGAGAGAGATTAAAGATAGCACGATCCAAGGCGAGAAAAGCTACGCCGATAATCGTCGTCGAGATTTGAGTTTTGAACGAGAAGATCATGTGTACCTCGGGGTTACCCTCTTAAGGCGTTAAGAGATTTCACGTTAAAGGAAGCTTGCACCAAGATATGTCGGTCCGTTCAAGATTACGAGCCGTCGAGAGAGTAGCTTATCGATTAGAGTTGCCTCGATCATTGGCGAGTGCATGATGTATTCCATGTATCGCGACTTAAGAAGTGTCTCGAGTGCCAGCAGAGCAAACCCGTTGGAGGCAATAGAGCTGCAAGAAGATTTGACTTATAAAGAGCAACGATCGAAATTTTGGATGTTGTGGGCGCAAGACCGAAACAAGTCTATTAAGCTTTGCGAGTTCGATGGAGCAATCATTACGAAAGTGAAGCCACTTGGGAGCGAGAAGAAGAATTGAAGTCGAAATTTCGAACCTATTCTCTAGTTAGCCACGAATCTCGAATTGAGATTACATTAAGGGGGAGGTTTGTAACATCCCAAAATTTGGCTTAATTAAGTTTTATCGTTTAAAAATGCAATTGTGATTTTCTGGAATTTATTTGGATTTTCTAGATTTATTTGAATTAATTCCTATTTCAAGTTTATTGCTTTTTATTCAAAAGTATTTAAATCTGTACAAAGTTAAAATAAAGTTTTAGCAAAAATATTTTATTTAAGTCCGAATGTCTCAAAGTATTTTTGAGATTTTTCTTGGATTTTCCTGATTATTTTATTGCCTAAAACAAATTAAATGAATTTATGGAATTATTTTAAATGAAAACCTTTTGAAAATCTCGAGAAAGCAGTGTTGGGCCGAGCCCAACACTGTCTTGTGTGTGATCTGTGGCCGTGCGGCCCGATTGGCCTGGTCAGCGGAGGTGCTTCGCCGGTAGTTGATCTCGCGTCAGGCGGTCGGGGAGCTTTCGCGCGTGAATCGCAAACCCTAGCGCCGATGGGCGTCGGATCGGAATCGGACGGTCGGAATTAAGTCGTCTGCGGTTCGGGAAAGTTTGGATCGTGTCCGTTAGTTGGTTGGCGGATCTGATCCGACCACGTCGCTTTGAATCCCAACCGTTCATTCGTCGCCGAAGGGTTCTCGTGTGTCGTCTCGCCTCGGACTCTTCCGCCAGCGCCGCCGTGTTTCAGCGGACTCGGTCGTGTCGCGCTTCGCCGCGCCCTCTCCGTGCGCCTATTTAAGGCTCGGACGGGTGCGTTGAGTCCCTCGTTCTCGCCGCGGCCGAAGTGCAAGGTCTCGGCGTCGAACTCGCGGGCGCCTCGCGATATCGTCGTCTTCATCGCCGGCGATTTTGGTCTCGGCGGCGCCATTAGCGGAGAAGCTACGTCCGTTGGATCTTCGCCGACGCGTCGAATCTGACGCGTGTCCTCGGTGGTGTAAAACCCTCATGTCGCCGTCCGTTGGATCTAAAACCCGTGCTCGTGATCTCGCCGCGTGTGCATCAATCGGCGATCGTCCGATGGAATCTGGTGCACGGTGCGCGCGTCGCCGCAACCAATCGGTAGCGCGCCGCGTGTCGCGCGCAGCCGAGGCGCAGTGGACCGCGTCTGCCGTGGACCGGCGGTCGTGGGCGCGATCCATGGACCGGAGCCACGTGGCGACTTCCGATTAGTCGGTCGATCTTGACGTCAGCGTGGCGTCATGATGACGCATAATCTATTTTCGGAATAAAAATAAATCTATTAAATCTGATTTTCTGATTTTCTGATTTGATATTTATTTCAAACTTCAAAGGCTATATCTTTTGCATCGTAACTCGATTTGAGTGATTCCAGTTTCTAAAAATTTGTAAAATTGAGATCTATTTAATGGTGAATTTTAATTGATTTTTGGAGTTCAATTGCTCTCTGTTTTGGCATTTATTTGCTTTTCTCTTTGATGCAGCGTGAGGCGTTGAATTGTGCGGCGCTTGGAGGAAGATCAAGCAACCCAAGAGCAACTTCAGATCAAGATCAGGACCTATTCCAAGGCAAGTTGTGCTTTGATCATGTTGAACCCATGTTTATAAAATTGCTATGTTTGTTTTACAATATTGCATATATTTCAAATATACAATTGTTTCAAATTAGATTGGGTTTAGCTAAAATACCAGATTGATCTATACCCTACCTTGTCATTATATGCCATGAACCATTGTCACCTAGATTGGTTTAATATAGTTGATTAATAATTATGATCAACATTGGAGGTTAGGCCGTATTAGTTGCTTAGCCATGCCACGTCATCACATGTGTCGAAATCATTGTTAATTAATCTTGATTAACGGAATATGGAACAATGTTATGAACTTGTGTGTCATGTGGGATCACACGATGAGATTGAGTTGTTGTGGCGAGTCATGTCACATAGCGATGTTGAATTGTTGATGGCACGTGGTGCTTAGTAATCAAGCGGGTGATGATAACTTAGATTGGGGCAAGTGGCAAGGGGCGAGGAGGCCAAGGTGGGCCCGATGGGCGGATGGTATGTGGAAGTCTTGCCTTGATCACACTAAGGACTTAACCTTGCAAGCCTTTGACTGAGTCAATCATGCAACCACATATGCAGTATGGGCCAGCCTAGGTGAGTAATTTGCAAAGTCTTAATTTTGATACTATAGTGGTCGGTGTGAGTTCGGGTCGAGTGTAATTCACATGGCGCAAGAGGGGCCACGGATGTGGTTTACAGACCATTGATGTTGAAACCTTAGCGGGTAGTATCGGGTTAAGATAGAGCATTGTAAAGGCTTTGTTATAATCTCTCGCCTTTGTGGTGTTTGGTTGTATCATCGTGGGTAAAGTGCATAACCTCTGCAGAGTGTGAAACTATTCGGATAGCCGTGCTCGCATGTATTGAGCAATGCTCGGGAATTACTGATTAAGGGTTAGCTTAATTAATTGGACAACTTGGTTGGGATGGCGGAATGCCATGTGGAAGATGGAATTTGACTTAGGATTGGAAACTTGGTTTACTTGAGAAATCTTGAATTTATTTATTATCGTTATTGGTTTTACATCCTTTACAATCTATATCTTGTATTCGTTCATAAATCTTGCTTATTGCAAAATAGCCATGAAAGCCTATCCATTGGAATAAGCCTTGCATATAGATACATGGAATTGCATTACATGCACAACTTGTTGAGTGCTTTAAGTACTCACCCTTGCCAAACAACAATAATCAACAGTTGAAGAATCTACACTGTGTTGGAAGATGAAGTCCAAGAAGACCACGAGTCATTAGGGTTAGAGCCTTGTCGGTTGCACTGTGGTGGTGATGAGCTACCTCGTTTCTACTTTCATTGCTTAATTATTAGTTTATATTTTCAGTCTTGCCCTGCGTGGCTTAATAATGTAAGTTGGTCATAAGATCATACATTTAGTTATATCAATAAATGAACTATTATTCTATTATCGTTGTGTATGATGTGATATGTACCAATGTTAAGCTGTGTGCACTAGCGTTGATCCTGGGAATAGTGCAGTAAACACAGTGGGTTCGAATCAGTGGATTCGGGTCCTTACAATGTCTAAGCATAGCTACGATAACCCAATGTTGGTATAATGATTATGTCCAACTAGTAATGTCCCAACCTAGGTTTAACAATGGATACATGGCATACAACCAATCAAGGTGGCATAATATCAACCAGGTATACATCTACTCCCATTAAATAAACATTGATACGTAAATAGCATGCAAGTGTATAAAATAAATTACTTTGCAAACATAGGATCAATATGATCAAAGGTTCGACTTGCCTTGCGATCTAGTCTTTGAATCTTGGTCTTGAAGTCTTCGTTTGCTCCTCGGAATTAGCGTCTCTAGGAAAGAAAGCAACGAAACCAAATAAATACAAAACAGAGACTCAAACAAGCTCAAAACTGAAAATAAATGGCTCTGGAAGATAGATCTTGATTTTAGAAAAATTTAGAAACTTGAATCGCCTCAATCGGAGTTCGTATGAGTGAGCGGGCCTCGAAAGATTAAATTCAGAGAAAATACAGAAAATCAGAAAATCGGAATTCGGATTTATTTTTATCTTGAAAAAGCGATTTATTGCGCAGCGGCGTCATCCGGCTCACGGTGGACAAGGTCCACGCGCGAACTCGATCCACCGTCGCGCCCGGCGCATGGTAGCCTATGGCGAGTGGTGGACGCGGCCCGACTCAGGCGCACTGCACGCGGCTCGGACGTGGCGGCGGCGTGGGCAAGCCACGCGTCGCGCATCCGACAACTTCGCCCGTCGGACGGCGAGCGTCTTTGCGGCGGTGGTGGCCCGCGATCATGAGCGTCCGTAGAAGATCGGACGGGCGCGATCGGCTGGAGGTCGGCGGTGAGCGGTGGCGCGCTTCACGGAGGCGAGGAAGAAGACGAGGCTGCGGCGAAAGGTGGCGGATCGAGCGCGGGGCAAGGTGGAGCGGGAGGCGGCGTGGGAACTCGGGAGACCAGCGGCAGCGGAGGAGCACCGTGGCGAAGAAAAAGGCGGCGGAAGGCTTGGATGAGGCGGCGGACTCGGCGAGTCGTCGCGAGCGAAGGAGCGAGTCTCGGGCGGCGAAAGAGGCGGCGAGCGGCGCGGAGAGGATCCTCGAGAGCGCGTGGCACGGCTTTATAGCCTCGAGGCAGCGCAAAGGGCGCGGCCGCGGGCGCCAAGGCGTGCGGCGGCGGGACTCCGAAGTCGGCGGCTAGGGCTTCGCGAACCTGGCGTGGCGCGCATCAAAGCAAATCCGCGCGTCGTCCATCCGACGCGGCGGTGGCGATGTGCGTGTGGGCCAGGCGGGCATTGCCGCGAATCGGTGGCGAGGCGGCGGCCCCGGCGAGCCGGAAAGAAGTGGGCGCAGAGAGGATTGGCCCGGCAGCGTTTGGAAAATTAAATTCATTTTCCGATTTAAGAAAAATCCAGAAATTCAAATAAATGCAAATAAATTCAAATAAATGTCAAATAAATTCAGAAAAATCCCCAAAAATACAGAAAAATTCCTTGGAGCACAAGGAACCCAACTAAAGCTGAAATTCTTTAGTTTGATGAATAGTTTAGTCAAATGAAATCCTTTCATTTATAGAAAAATCAAATTAAGCTGGAATTAATTCAAGAAAATGCAAATGGTTTATTTTTGAATTCAAACATTCCAAAACTTCAAATTTTGGGATGTTACAAACCTCCCCCCCTTAAATGGAATCTCGACCCCGAGATTGAGTGCTAGAGAATAGGTGGGGAAGCGCGGACTTGAGATCCTCTTCTCGCTCCCAAGTTGCTTCCTCTTACGAATGATGGCTCCTTTGGACTTTGCAAAAGCGGATGATCTTGCTTCTCGTGATACGCTCTGCGATATCCAAAATTTTCCTTTGGTTGCTCCTTGTAGGTAAGATCTTCTTGCAAATCAATGGCTTCAATGGCATCTGTTCCTCTGCTGCATAAGCATTTCTTCAAGCTGCGATACATGGAACACATCATGGATTCGACAAAAAGATGAGGTAATTCCAACTTGTAGGCAACCTCGCCTCTTCGTTCCAAGATTTTGAGCGGTCCCACATATCTAGGGGCAAGCTTTCCTTTTACTTGAAATCTCTTAACTCCTTTGAGAGGGTGACTACGAGGTAAACATAATCATTGGGCTCGAAACTCAAATCTCTTCGACGATTATCGCATAACTCTTACATGCACTTTGAGCTATCTTCAATCATCTCGAATTAATTAGACACTGCTCTTACGCTTCTTGCAATATGGCGGGGCCAAACAATTGTCTTTCTCGACTCCTTCGGTTGAGAGGAGTTCGCACTTTCTCCCATATAAGGCTTGGCGACATCGCAAACTAGCTTGATAACTATTGTTGTAGGAGAACTCTGCATAGGGCAAACACTTGTCCCACTTGGCACCATAAGTTAAGGCACAAGCTCTTAACATATCCTCAAGAATCTGATTCACATGCTCGATCATCCATCGGTTTGAGGTGATAAGCGATCTTGAACACGAGATGAGTTCCCATGGCCGTCGGACTCTGCCAAAAGCGAGAGGTAAAGCGGGTTCCTCGATCGGACACTATCTTCTTAGGCACTCCGTGAAGTAGCGATCCTTGACATATATAACTCTGCTAATTTATCTCCTGCATAGGTAGTCTTAACTGGAATGAAGTGAGCTACCTTAGTCAATCGATCCTCTATTACCCGGATCGAGTCATAACACCTTGGGTCTTAGGAAATCCGGTAATGAAATCCATACCAATTTTTCCCACTTCCACTCTGGAATCTTCAATGGTTTGGAGCAATCCTGCGGCCTCGATGCTCTGCCTTGACCTTCAGCGGACATCACAAAGTGCAACATACTCTGCAATCTCACGCTTCATACTAGGCCACCAATACCTTTCCTTGAGGTCTTGATACATCTTGGTACTTCGGGATGAATGGAGTACAAAGTCTCATGCGCTTCCTTGAGAATCAACTCCTTAAGCTCTTTACGATCTGATGCATGTCGCTTCTCATACCAAATAGTACCTTGTTCATCTTGAGAGAAACACAGGGCTTTTCCTTTCTTCATATTGCTCTTAATCTCCTTGATATCGGCATCATCTACATGCTTCTCGAATCGATCTTCCAGCGTAGGGCGTACTTCCAAAGTAGCTAAATACCCTTCTGAACCAATTCCAAACTAAACACGAAATTCCTTATAGAAATTGGTGACTTTCCTTAATCATCAGGGTATTGCAGTAACTCTTCCTACTCAAAGCATCGGCTACAACATTAGCTTTGCCTGGATGATAATGAATCCCAATGTCATAGTCCTTGATCAATTCCAACCATCTTCTTTGTCTCATATTGAGGTCAGCTTGGGTAAAGATATACTTCAAACTCTTGTGATCGATGTAAACTTCACAACGATTAACAATGAGATAGTGACGCCAAATCTTTAAAGCATGCACTACGGCTGCTAATTCCAAATCATGGGTAGGATAGTTGACTTCATGTGTCCTTAGTTGTCGCGAAGCATACGCTACAACCTTCTTATCTTGCATTAGCACACAACCGAGTCCTTGTCGGGATGCATCACAGAATATCTCAAAATCCTTCCTATTATCTGGCGAGAATAAGCCTTTGAGGCGGTTGTCAAACACTTCTTTAATTCTTGAAAACTTTGCTCACACTCCGATGTCCAAACAAATTTCTTCTCCTTCTTTAAGAGTTGAGTGAAGCGATGCGGCTTTTCTAGAAAACCCTTCTATGAAACGGCGATAATATCCGCCATTCAAGAAAACTTCGGATTTGGGGTACCGTCTTGGGTGATTCCCAACTTAGCACATCTCGAACCTTTCCAGGGTCAACAGCGACTCCTTCTCTTCATATGACATGACCTAGGAAAGCAACTTCTTTCATCCAGAACTCACATTTACTGAACTTCGCATAAAGCTGATTCTCTCTTAGCTTCGTTAAAATTTGGCGCAAGTGATCCTCATGTTCTTCCTCACTTTTGGAGTAGATCAGAATGTCATCAATGAAAACAACAACAAACTTATCCAAATATTCCATGAATACCTTATTCATCAGGGTCATGAAGTAGGCAGGGGCATTAGTCAATCCAAAAGACATCACTGTATACTCATACTGTCCATACCGAGTAACAAAAGCTATTTTGGGTATATCCTCTTGACGAATCTTCAACTGGTGGTATCTGTAACACCCTAATTTTTGCTCTAACTTAAATTTTGGAGTATTTTTATTTTTGTAATTTTTTTTTGGGAATTTATTTAAATTTAATTGGATTTATTCAAATAGGGCTTTTCTTGAAAACAATTGAATAATGGAAAAGTTTTTGCAAAGTTTTATTGCAAATATTTTAATTGAGTTCCAAATATCTCAAAGTAATTTCTGGAATTTTTCTAGAATTTTTCTGCTATTTCAAAAGCTCCAAATGATTTAATTGAATTTCTAGAATTATTTTATATGTGAAATGATTTTAAAATCAGTTGAACAAGTAATGGTGAGCCCATTCTTCTGCGATCGCCGCCCAACCGCGCGAAACCCTAGCATCGCCGGTCCGAGCCGTTCGATCTGATCGGATGCACGTGAGTGAGCCACGTCGTCGCGTCGCGGCGCCGGATCATCGCGCCGCGAGCGGTGGGAGAGGCCACGTCGGTCGTCTTGGCGAGATCACTGGAGCTAATCTGCCGCCGTTTCCGCTCGTTCGCGGCACTGTAGCGCTGCGTCGAGGCCCCTTAAAGTGCACCGAGTAGCGCGTCGTGAGAGCTCCTTCGCTGCGTCTTTTGACTCCTCGCCGCGCGTCGAGCGCTCTAGAGACCACGGAAAGCTTCGCCGTAGTTGTTCCTCTGCGCGCCATCGCTGTTCTCCGCCGTTTGCTTCGCCGTCGGTCCATTTCCGCCGTCGCCGAGGTCACGAGTGCTCTGCCCGAGTCAAGCCTCGTCGAATGCGCTAGATCTTCTCGTCGGGGAACCACCGAAACGCCGTCGACTACGTCGTCTTCCTCATCTCTGGCAAGCTTGCACCGCCGCACGCCATCGCCGGACTCCGAGCACCGTTGACCGTCGGATCTGCAAGGAGGGGTAAGGATCGTGCCACGTCGCCCTTCTCTGGTTACATTTAGTTTGTATCGCGTGCGTTAGATCTGTTATGGATGGTGCGGATTAACCTAAGGTTTACCGTTAGTTGATCTTGATCGTTAGATCTAGAAGCGAACGGCTTGGATTAGATCTAGTTTACTGCGATATGTTTTGTCTTAGCCGTTGGATCGTTAGTGAGCGCGTGAGATTGTGCGGCGTGGCGGCTAAATAATAAGCGGCTCGAATGCACGTGGGCGTTGGATTTAGATCGAGCGGCGGTGTGAGGAGATCGGTGGCGCGCGGATCCGTGCGTTCAAATTTGAGCGTCTGGCGGAGATGACGCCGCACCCCATCGAATCACGTGCGGATGCGTGTGGCGTTGGTGAGGTGAGACCAGATCGGACCGTTGAGTTTGGGCGCACGTTGGATGCGTGGCGTGGGGCGTGGAGTCGCGGCGTCGCCGAACAGCGCGGTGAGATCCGGCCGTTGGATGGCGGCGATGCGGATCTTGCCGCGTGTCGCGTCGGGATTGGTCGCGCATCGTCGGCGCGCCATGGCTGCGTCACCGGTGCATGAGCACGATCTTTGCCGATCCACGGTGGACGAGCCGAACCGTGGACCCGACCCATGAACGAAACAGCGTGGCGGCACTAGAAATTTGCCACGCGTGTCGTCTTGGCGTCATCGGCGTCATAAATATGTTTTATATAAAAATATTTTGACGAAATTCTTTTATGTGCTGACGTCATCATGATGCAATGCTGACATCATAAATGCGAATTTTCAGTATAAAAATAATTGGGAAAAATCGGATTTCTTAATTTCTGTATTTTGATTTTATTCAAACTTCAAATGACTATAACTTTTGCATTTTAACTCGGATTTGGGTGATTCAAATTTCTAAAAATTCATAAAATTATGATCTATTTAATGATGAATTTTATTTGAATTTTTGAGGCCATTTAGTCCTCTGTATTAGATTTTTATTGTATATTTTGTTGTCGCATAGGCGCAAATTTGCGGAAAGTTTCGAGGAAGAATTAGTCGCTCAAGACCAAGCTTGAACACGACCAGCAACTCTTTGAAGGCAAGTGATGCTTTGATCATTTTGATCCCAGGTTTTTAAAATGTAGTTTATGCTTTGAAACTATGCATGCTTATTTATTTAAAATGAATTTAAATTGATTTGGGATAATGTAGTTAATCAACCCATTTTGTTATGCCACCTTGAATTATTAATTGTATGCCTAAATCATTGTCACCCTAAGTTTGATTATATTAGTTGGATGTTAATATTGTGCCAACACGGAGACTAGGCCGTGAGTAGATGCTTAGCCTTGCAACGAGTCATGAATGATCTTTCGAGAAAAATGCTACAAAATTGACTAATGGAATATTGAATGTATTTTGAAAGTGGTGTGATGATGCCACATGATGATATGGAAGTATGGTGACTGTGTGGTTCCATATTGATGTTGAGTTATTTCGGCATGTGTTGCACAATAATCAAGCTGGGTGGGAAATGATTTAGGCTGGGGCAAGTGGCAGAGGTGTGTGCGAGTGGGCTGTGTGGCATTGGGTTGATGAGTGTTGTGAGTCTGTGCCACAATGGGTCGTGTGCCATTTGTTGAGTGTTGGAAGTCTTGCCTTGGTCGGTTAAGGACTTCACCTTGCAAGCCTTTGATCCGAGTCACCCGTACAACCACATGTCCGATATGGGATAGACCTAGTTGACTAGGGTTACGATATCTTTCCTCGATACCTCGGGGTGACGAGTACACGGGGTGTATCTGTATGGGGAGCGTGCACGTGCTACGGCTTGGTGCCCATCCAACGGTGATTGGCTGGTCCTATACTTGACTCTGTGTGAGGGAAGTGATAGTGAAGGCAATACTGGAGAGGTTCTTTAGTTAAGGTAGAGGTTCTGAAAAGCTTTGTTGCGGACAATCACTGTGTGGTGAGTGGTGTATCTTGTGGGTAAAGTGTACAACCTCTGCGAGTGTCAAAACTATTCGAATAGCCGCTCATGGTATTGAGCATTGCTCGGGAATTACAGATCAAGGGTAGATTTTCATAAAAAAATGTGGGAAGGGTGGCTGTGTGCCAAGTGTTAAAAATGAACTATTAAAGGTACGTGTGCGAGAATCTTGAGGAAAAACCATTTGAAGAAATTAGTATTACTTATAAGCTGTTCCAATGCTTTAATCTAATTAAGATATTGGTTTAAAATTGCTGTTTGATGCAAAAGAACCATTTAAGCCAACCCTTTGGAATAAGCTTTGCATGTAGTAATAGCTGCATTCATGCATTACTTGTTGAGTGCCTTGTGTACTCACCCCACCTTGCTTATCAACCCCAACATCGGTGGATGAGACTACACCGGCTTGGGAGGAGGAGTACATCGAGGATTCGAACAACTAGGGGCAAGCCCGATCGGTTGCACTGTGGCAAGATGAAGGCTTCCTCGACATTTGTTTATGTTCATTGCTATTTCTTTTCTCTGAATAATGTAAGCCCGTGTGGTTGTCTTATCTGTAAGGAGACCATAAGGTCGTACAACTCGGTTTATATACATGTTTGCACTAATTATTCTTATATCTTCGTGAATGTGCGTGATGTGCAACCTGCCTTATGGTGTGTGTGCTAGCGTGATCTGGTAGCACGAGAATACACGGAGAAGTCGGATCTGCGAGTTCGGTCCCGCGATATCTGATCTTAAGTCAATCTTCGAGAACACTCGGCTCCTTGAAGTTGGTCAAACAAATCATCGATTCTTGGCGGAGGTACTTATTCTTGATGGTGACCTCATTGAGTGGCGGTAATCTACACACATTCTCTGAGTTCCATCTTTCTTATCAACTAGAAGAACCAAGCGCTCCCCATGGCGAAGAACTTGGTCGAACAAAACCTTGATCTTGCGGCTCTTTAATCTGTCTTTTACTTGGCTAACTCATTAGCAGGCATCCTATAAGGTCTCTTGGAAATGGGTGGCGTTCCAGGAACTAGTTCTATCAAGAACTCTATATCTCGATCCGGTGGCATCCCAGGCAACTCATCCGGAAACACATCAGAAAATTCGCGGGCGACTGGCACATCTTCCAAACTTATTCCTTTGGCACTGCAAACTCTAATCCCTTCGGACTGATCTAAATCGGCTTGAACTTTTAACTTGGTTCCATCTGGACTGGTTATGGTGATCTCTCTATTCCCACAATCCAAAACTGTTTGGTTCTTGGAAAGCCAATCCATTCCTAGAATCACATCTAGGGACTTGGTGTCTAGGACAATAAGGTTGGCTAGAAATTCTACCCCTCCAATTAATATCTTAACTTCGGGGCAGCCTTGGTTCGTACTCAAATCAGAACCAGGAGATTGCACTAGTAAAACCGTCTTAAGAGGCATTGTCTTTAATTGATGATTTGCGGCAAAACTCAGAAACAAGCGAATCGTAGCTCGAGAATCAAACAAAACCATGGCGGATGTTGAGTTGACTAGGAGCTTACCTAGTATGGCGTGCAGTGCGGTGGGCGTCCTCGGTGGTGGCGTGATTCACACGGCCTCTTCCAGTGACGGAGTCTGGTGGCTTGGTTGGGAGTTTGGGGCACTCCACGTCCTGCTCTGAAATGGGGTCTTGGTGGCGTAGATCCCAAATTGAAGCGGGTGGCGTCACGGCTTGCTTCTGGGCAATTATTGGCATAGTGACCGAGTTCATGACGGTTGAAACATGTGACTCCTGCGGTGGATTACTATTCCTCCGAGGTGGATTCTTTGTTGGTGTTGAGGTTGCGATTGCACGGAGGAGGCTGGGCGAGTCTTTGGTGCGAGGTCCTCATTGCATTCGGAGGAGTGAAACGAAGCGGTATTGAGCATTTGTTACGACTCTCTGCTGGTGACTTTGATGGGCTCCATCTTTGCATCATCTTTCTTTACGAGATTCTTCCAATTCCCGGCGAGATTCCTCAATAAGCATAGCTTTATCTACGGATCTTTGAAAATGCATAGTCATTGCCAATGACTTGCACCTTTAGTCTGGATTGAGTCACGCTTGAACTTCTTACGCGAGCATCATGCGTAGCTACATCCTGCGGAGCGTGGCGGCGAGTTGAGTGAACTTATTGAGGTATTCACTCAGCGACATTCCTTCTGCTTAAGTTCTCGAATTCATTCTTCTTCATTTCAACTTTGCCATCGGGGATATGAGAGTGGCGGAAGCGGTGGAAAACTCGCCCAAGTGATAGTCGAGGGTCATCATGGGCGGCACTATAGTTCTCCCACCATTCGTGGCGGTGCCCTCCGGTGATGGCGGCATAGAGAACCTTCTCACGATTGGTACATTTGGGCAATTTCAAGCTTCTTCTCAATGGAGCGGATCAATCATCGGCGTCAATGGTTACGAAGAGTTGGAGAAAGTTGGCGGACGAGTCCTCATAAATTCCGCTAACTTGGGCTGGAGACGAGCTTGAGGAGGTGCAACGGCAGTTTGGTTCTGCTGGTTCAACAGATTTGCTAGAACAGCTGCGATGCAGTTCTGGCGATTCATCATGTTGTTCATGTTCTGCATCATTGTATTCATTAACTGAGTCTGAGCGGCCAGAAAATGTCCCATATTCTGATCGGTCACTGCTGGTGGTGGCGGTGCATTGGGGTTGGAGTTGGTGTTGGCACTGGCACTGGCATCAGCGGGCGAACTGCGACCGGCTCTAGAACGGGTGTCAACCATCTGAGGTGAAGCACAAGGGTTGATAGGTAAGAGGAAGCGATGAGCGAGTGGTAAGATCATCTAGGGGAGAAGGTAATACCCAGGGACAAAAGGACACAGCCGAAAAGCTTCAAATTAAAGGGGCAAATAAAGCTTTTTCAATTAAAGGTATGGTTGTAACACCGTGCTTGGGGCAAGTGTACAACATCCCAGACACTCAAGCAAAGAAAATCTTATTATACGCGGACTACACGTAACTGAACTGAAAAGGGAAAAACATGCTCAAACACCGCTGAGCACAAAACCCTATCTTATATGGTAGTCTTCTCGGATAAGTCTTTGATGGCTTGATTCATCGTCTCCCTTGATTTGATTCCTTGCAGAAGGCTCGAAGTTTTGAGAAGTTTCATAAGATAAGATCAATTTAAATTTCGAAACCATGTTTCAGCAAAGGAAAGGAATAAGAACCTAAGAATAAGTTGAGAGGAGACGAAAACTATTAAGTACCAATTTTGTTGGTTTGATTTAGAAAATAATTTTGAAGACCATGCTAACTAGGATAGCGACCTACAGTCGATATGGCTCTGATACCATCTCTGTCGGGACTCGGATTTGCAAATCCGAAACCGTCTGTGTATACTGCACTAGTCCAGGATCACGATAGTGCACACAGTGGAAACATAGATGAAATATCATTCCATACAACGAATTAACTAGGAAGAAGCAATTTATTATTAAATAAAGCAAACGACCTTATGGTCAATGTTTACACCATTACGCCTTAAGGGCTTAAGAAACAAATACTATTGCGTGGAAAAGATAACTTGAACCATTCGACATGCCACGAGGCAATCGTGCGAGGAGCGCCTTCCTAATCCACGTAGTCTTCATAGAATTCCTCCTCATGATATTCATTATCTCCTTGACAATCGATCAACAAGGGCATAAAGCCGTGAGTACAAAGGTACTCGACAAGTCGTGGGAATTGATGCAATATATTTATGCGGCTTGACAAGGATGGCTATATAGTTCATTTGCGAAAGCAATAACTTGAATTGAAATACAATAAATAGATTGAAAGCATATTTATGAAAAGATAAATAAATAACTGGTAGATCAAAGATAGACAACAAAACAACAGTGAACTCCCCGTTCACATCCCAACAATTCCACATTCCACATTTTATGAAACACTCTATACCCCGTGTGAAATTCACGGGCTTTGTCCACGACCGCGGACGCGGCTATTCGAATAGTTTTACACTTTGCAGAGGTTGTACAACTTTACCCACAAGACATGAACATCTCTTTGTGCAATCGATCTTAACACACTTCCTTCGGTGTGTCGCGAGATATCATGACAAAGCCTTTACAATGCCTTGTCTAAACTTGATGCTGCGCTAAGGTTTAGCCCTTTAAGGCCCCTCTTGCGCCTTGCGAATCTACCCGTCCATCCGGAACCCACACCACCAATGGCGATACTCAAGACTAGACATGGCAAATTAATCGACTAGGTCTGTCCCATTCCGGACATGTGGTAATGCGGTTAGGCCAGTTCAATGGCGCACAAGATTAAGTCCTTAAGTTGTCTCGAGCAAGACATCCACATCCCAATGTGCTAGAAAGCACCCCTTTACTTCACGATCACTTGCAGGAAAACAATTCGTTCAACCAAGACCAATGGCAAACCCTCGCCATGGTGCAACAAGTTTTACAACAGTGGCTACCGGCCACGATTCAATATCTCATTAAGTCAAGATTAACATTATTCAACATGTGACATGAATCCCAACGTATATGTAAGCATGTCTAAGCATAGCTACGATAACCCAATGTTGGTATAATGATTATGTCCAACTAGTAATGTCCCAACCTAGGTTTAACAATGGATACATGGCATACAACCAATCAAGGTGGCATAATATCAACTAGGTATACATCTACTCCCATTAAATAAACATTGATACGTAAATAGCATGCAAGTGTATAAAATAAATTACTTTGCAAACATAGGATCAATATGATCAAAGGTTACGACTTGCCTTGCTGATCTAGTGCTGAATCTTGGTCTTCGAAGTCTTCGTTTGCTCCCTCGGAATTAGCGTCTACCGGTAAAGAAAGCAACGAAACCAAATAAATACAAAACAGAGACTCAAACAAGCTCAAAACTGAAAATAAATGGCTCTGGAAGATAGATCTTGATTTTAGAAAAATTTAGAAACTTGAATCGCCTCAATCGGAGTTCGTATGAGTGAGAACGGGCCTCCGAAAGATTAAATTCAGAGAAAATACAGAAAATCAGAAAATCGAAATTCTGGATTTATTTTATATCTTGCGATTTATTGCGCCATGGCAGACGTCATCCGCTCACGGTGGACAAGGTCCACGGCGCCGAGCTCGATCCACCGTCGCCCGGCGCATGGTGACGCAGCGGCCCGACGAGTGGTAGACGCGGCCGACTCAGCGCCACGCTGGCTCGGGCGTGGCGCCGACGTGGTCAAGCCACGCGTCGTGCATCCGACAACTTCGCCCGTCGGACGGCCAGAGAGCGTCTTTGCGGCGAGGTGGCGCGACGCGAGCATGAGCGTCCGTAGAAGATCGGACGGGCGCCGCGATCGGCTGGAGGTCGACGGCGAGCGGTGGCGCGCTTACGGAGGCGAGAAGAAGACGAGGCCCGGCGAAAGGTGGCGGATCGGGCGCGGGGCAAGGTGGAAGCGAGAGAGGCGGCGTGGGAACTTCGGGAGACCAACGGCGGCGGCGAGGAGCACCGCCGGCGAAGAAAAAGGCGGAAGGCTTCGGATGAGGCGGCGGACTCCGGGTCGTGCGGGCGAGGCGAGTCTCGGCGGCGAAAGAGAGAGCGGCGAGCGGCGCGGAGGATCCTCGGGCGCGCGTGGCACGGCTTTATAGCCTCGAGGCAGCGCAAAGGGCGTGTACGGATGCCAAGGCGGCGGCGGGACTCGAGTCGGCGGGGCTAGTGCCGCGGCGCGGCGTGGCGCATCGCAACCGCCCACGCGTCGTCCATCCGAATGTGGCGATGGCGTGAAATTTGTGGGCCAGCGCTGAATCGGTGGCGGAGGCGGAGCGATCGGGCGAGTCGAGCCGAAAAAGAAGTGGGCCGCAGAGGATTCGGCCCGACAGCGTTTTGGAAAATTAAATTCATTTTCCGATTTAAGAAAAATCCAGAAATTCAAATAAATGCAAATAAATTCAAATAAATGTCAAATAAATTCAGAAAAATCCCCAAAAATACAGAAAAATTCCTTGGAGCACAAGGAACCCAACTAAAACTGAAATTCTTTAGTTTGATGAATAGTTTAGTCAAATTAAATCCTTTCATTTATAGAAAAATCAAATTAAGCTGGAATTAATTCAAGAAAATGCAAATGGTTTATTTTTGAATTCAAACATTCCAAAACTTCAAATTTTGGGATGTTACATGATGTGAGTCTGTGTGCCACTTTGGGTTGTGTGCCACTGTTGAGTGTTGGAAGTCTTACCTTGGTCGGTTAAGGACTTCACCTTGCAAGCATTTGATCTGAGTCATCTGTACAACCATATGTCTGATATGGGACAGACCTAGTTGATTAGGGTTCTGATATCTTTCCTTTGATACCTCAGGGTGACAGTATATGGGGGTGTATCTGTGTGGGGGAGCGTACCTGTGCTACAGTTTGGTGCCCATCCAACGGTGTTGGCCTGTCATATACTTCGGCTCTGTGTGAGGGGAGTGACAGCAAAGGCAATACCGGAGAGGTTCATTGGGTAAGGTAGAGGTTCCTGAAAGGCTTTGTTATGGGCAATCACCTGTGTGGTGAGCGGCTGTATCTTGTAGGTAAAGTGTACAACCTCTGCAGAGTGTCAAAACTATTCGAATAGCTGTGCTCGCGGTATTGAGCATAGTTCAGGGATTATAGTCAAGGGGTAGATCTTCAAAAATAAAATGTGGAGAGGGTGGCTGTGTGCTAGTGCTAAGAATGAATTATTAAGGCTGTGTGCCGAGAACCTTTGAAGAAAAACTGTTTGGAGAACTTAGTATTTGTTTGCACCAAAACTTGGCAAGTCTAGTCAAAATCGGCAAAGAAATCAGATACACGGAAGTTAACGGACAAGTTGGAAAGATTTGAAGATATTTGGTAACAACAAGATTTTTAAGGAAATGACTGTCCGAGATAAGGCCGATGCGGATCAGGATTTCAAACGATTTGTAAAAGGATATGATCGGCCGATGGGTATAAAAGAGGAGTTGAAGCAAGATGCAAAAGGATCCAACACAATACAATAAACCAGCCTTTATTTTCTTACTTTTTCCTATCGACTAGGAGTAGCTCTTGTAAACTTAGTCTTTGTAATCGATTTTGATCAATAAAGTTGCACATCACCGATTGTTGATTTTCGTCAATTACACCCCAGGTTTGATTTGTTCTGATTTTGTTGCGCATCGCCTTCTTCAGAATCGATCTACCTTTATCATCTGATTAGCCTTAATCGGCTAATTAAACTTATCCTGTTACTTTGATCTTGATTGGCTTCAAGCTGATCTAGTCTAAGCCAATTGATCTCCACGATCGGCTTTGAGTGAATTTTATATTTTTTACCTTGTCGGTTACAGGTCAAATCGACTGGCACGCTCTGAACTCGGTGTTCATCCGGTGTGCTGTTATCAGAATCCCTACCTCAAGTTTTTTATGCCAACACACTCTTGGCACGCCCGGTGGGACCAATGTTTTCATCAGGAAAGTCGATTCCGCCATCCGATCTCAACACAGAAGCCATAATCGTCCCAACAATGGACGATTTGACAACAGAACAACGTCAAGAGATTGAAGATCGGAAGACTGCGTTGGAGGAGATGATGCTAAGCTGTTATCAGATTAGCAAGACGTGGCGTCACTCAAAAATCCGCCTACCGCCGCGGTCAGCATACAGGAGATGCGGGGTCACGAAAACGATGGCCGATATCTACCGCCAAGCGAATTATCGGCCATGATTAATCAGTCTGTGCACCACGCCTTAGTAAACCAATCATCGGCTCTTGTGACAACGCTTAAGCCGATGATAGCAAATAGTGTTAAGACTATAGCCCAGGAGTTAGCTTTGTCAGGTAGTCTGCTTGATCCATTGCAAGCTCTGCCAAATTATCCTGTTTTTTCAATAGCACAAAATACACAGAGCACATTGGCCGATCCTAAACCATCGGCTATAACTTCACCCCCTACCATGATGCCTACTCAGCCCACTATAATATTGCCTAGAGACCCTTGGTCAAGTGGGGTGAGCCATTACCACTCATACACCGACGCTGCTAAGTTAGACGCATCAACAAATCTGTCGCCGTCGGCTCCGTTCCATGCTTTTCCACAATCGGTTTCACAGCCGATTGGGTCTGAAAGATACCCACATGAACCTACCCTACATAGAAATCCAGGTCCGCATAGGGTAGTAACTTATTCAGAGCCTTTCGTCCCAATGCCAGAACCTCAAGTCAGGCATACTAGGTATGATCAGTATACTCGTGTGCCGTCGACTCAGCATAATTGGCAACCCGAGTTTGCACTCGGGGCGAATACCAACTATGATCAACATTATCAAGGGCCTGCGGTGCCAATGACCGATAATGCAAACTGGGCCGACCAAATCTCTGCAGTCTTAAGGGACCAATTCGGCATACAGCCAAAGGGGAAGGTTATCGGCTACAGAAAGATGTATCCTGATTACATAGATCGTATGCCTTACCCCCACAATTTAAGAGTCCCGGATTTTGCAAAATTCTCTGGTGATGACTCAACTACTACTCTAGAACACATCGGATGCTTTATCGCTCAATGCGGCGAAGCAGCTCAGTCCGATGGACTGAAAATAAGACTGTTCCCGTTGTCGCTATCTGGGGTAGCCTTTACTTGGTTTACTTGTTTGCCTCCGAATTCGGTCCACTTATGGAACGATTTGGAAAGCCGATTCCACGAATATTTTTTCTCACGTAGTTTAGAACTAAGGATTTTCGACCTAAGTTACATTTCGCGGAGATTTGGAGAATCGATAACTGATTATATTAAGAGGTTCAGAGAAATTAGAAACCAATGTTTTAGTGTCACATTGCCCGATAACCAACTTGCAGATTTGGCTTTTCAAGGATTAATTCCGCCACTCAGAGAGAAGTTTGGAGGGCAAGAGTTCAACGATTTACGCCATCAGCTTCATCGTGTATCGGCTTAGGAAAGCCGATTCCCAGATAATAAAGTATTCAAAGATATATTTAAAAATAACGGCAATAAAGAAAAGGATAAAGTTAAAGTCAATATGGTGGATTATTGCCCAAGCGATTCTTCAGAAGATGATGAAGCAGAAATAAATATAACCGAATGGGTAAAAGGGTCTAAAAAGTCCCTAGTCTGTTCTTGGCTAAAGCCGAATAGAAATAAGTCGGAAGTTAAGTATGCCTTTGATGTTTCCAAGTGTGATCGTATTTTTGATTTATTATTACAAGAAAAGATAATACGATTGCCCGAGGGACATATTATACCAACGGCTGACGAGATCAAGAAACGCAGGTATTGCAAGTGGCACCATTCTTTTTCTCACAATACTACTGCAATATTTTTTCGTCAACAGATCCAGTCGGCTATTGAGGATGGTCGATTAAAATTTGCTGATGAGTCGACCATGCAAGTTGACGCTGATCCATTCCCAATCAATATGGTTCAATGTTCGGCTAGAGGAAAGGAGCCGATGCATGATGAGACAAAGAAGGATCGGAAAGTCGATATTCAGTCGAGTTCACACGGCGGCCAGACGTTGAAAATTACGATCGGCTCATTACAAATAGAAGCCGATCACGAAGGAAAAAATTCGAGAACCATTAAACCCAAGAGAAATCCTCAGGTGGGTAAATGGAACAAGGCTGAGAAATCGCCATCAAGGCAATTAGCTAAAAGGTCGGGACCAACGTTTTCTCAGTTGATGGAGAAATATGAAAGGATGAATAGCTGACCACAATATTCTACTCGTCGTTCGGATAATTTATATCACACCAAAAATGTGGAGAGGGCTCATAGAAGATTTCCCCTTTGGCAGTTTTGTTGGGAAAGGGGAGTAGCACTACCATCTCCGTATACATGTCCAATGGAGCATTACCCCCGAGACGATTGGCCAAGAAAATCGGCTAGGGATAGGCTGTCTGGGACGATTCGAGATCACAGTAAAGGTTACAGGAAGCCTGTTCACGAGAGAATATCTGAACCAAATCAGATACCGGACCAAGTCGAAATGCTAAGGCCCAACTCAGACCACAAAGATTTGGCTGGCCAGATACGAAAGCCAGTAGAGCCAAAGCCTAGGTGGTGTCCGTCTGGCCTCAGCCGATCGCAGTGCAGACGGCTTCAGAGATTAAGGACTCAAGAGATTCGGGAGGCCGACGCAGAGAAACAGAGGGATGATACTTTCAATGAGCTTCGTCAAGATTGTCAAGAAAAAATGGAGAAAAAAGGAACAAGCCGAGGAAGATTTTGAATCGGCAGACGATCTAGATTCTCCTATGATTAGGGACGATACACCTCCAATGGACATCAATATGGTGCTCACACTGCCGGCCGAATTCAACATCAAAACTGAGTCGGCTAAAGAAACTTTTACTCAATCATGTTCACGAGTTCGAAACGCTATCTTTGAAAAACCAAGAGATGATCATCGGCATCTAAAACCATTATCTCTGAAAGGGTATATAAAAGGAAAGCCGATATCAAGGATCTTTGGTAGGCGGCGAGCCACGATAAACTTGATGCCCTATCGACTTGTAAGAAATGGGTAAGTCCGATGAAGACTTGATTAAAACTAACATGGTTTTAAACAACTTCACAGGTGATCCCACAGAAGCCAAAGGCGTCATGGTTACAGAACTGACCGTCCGCAGTAAGACTTTGCTGACCGCATTTTTTGTTATTGACGCCAAAAAATAATGATTACCTTGGAAGAGATTGGATTCACGCCAACTGCTGCATCCCATCGACTATGCATCAAGCGCTTGTCCAGTGGAACGGAGAAGAAGTTAAAATCATCGCGGCCGACACATCGGCTCATATTGCCATGGCTAGTTCTGATGCAAATTGGCAACATGAAGAAGCCAGATGCATATCGGGAAAAACACTAGAAGACTGCGATTTTATCTGCGTGAGCAAAACAGGACTTGTGCCGATCAGTGTCAGGCGAGGCACATTTGATCGAGCAAACGAAGTGTTACGTCGATGGGGACAAGAAAAACAGTAAAGGCATTAGAAGACAAAATGCAAAGCTATCGGCAAACAACGGATAGCTATGAGGCTATAGAAGACTTTCAAGATGTTGAAAAGTTGGGTCAAGGCTTTACGTCCACCGATCTGCTTGAAGAAGTTGATATAGGTAGTGGTGATAGAAAGAGACCAACTTTTATTGGCGCAAAATTAGATGTAAAATATAAAAAAAAGTTAATCGAAATTCTTAGAGAATATAAAGATTGTTTTGCTTGGGAGTATCACGAGATGCCTGGTTTAAGCCGACAATTGGTAGAACATCGGCTACCCATTAAACAAGGTTATCGGCCATTTAAACAGTACCCTAGGCGTTTTAATCCGGCCCTGTATAAAATTATAAAAGAAGAAATAGAGCGGTTGTTGGGGGGTAAATTTATAAGACATTACCGATATGCGCAGTGGGTTTCCAACATTGTTCCAGTTATGAAGAAAAACGGAAAACTACGAGTATGTGTCGACTTTAGAGATTTGAACAAAGCGACACCAAAAGATGAAAACCCGATGCCTATAGCCGATATGCTTATCGATGTTGCATCATGGAATAAAATCATAAGTTTTTTGGATGGAAATGCCGGATACAACCAGATATTCATGGCAGAAACCGATATACCAAAAACAGCTTTTAGATGCCCTGGTGCCATAGGCTTATTCGAATGGACAGTCATGACTTTCGGTTTGAAGAATGCTGGAGCAACGTATCAGCGAGCCATGAATATAATTTTGCATGACTTAATCGGTCACATCGTTGAAATATATCGACGATGTCGTAGCGAAATCGGCAGATGATTTGCAGCATTTGGCTGATTTAGAAAAGGTTTTCCAGAACATAAGATCACATGGCTTGAAGATGAATCCTTTCAAATGTGCGTTTGGCGTGTTGGCTGGGCAATTTTTAGGCTTTATGGTACATGAAAGAGGTATTGAGGTTAATCAAGCAAGAGTGAAAGCCATAGCCAACACCAAGCCACCGGCATGCAAAAACGAATTACAGAAGTTAATCGGCAAGATTAATTATCTACGAAGGTTTATCTCAAACCTTTCCAGCAGAATTCGTGCTATTACCCCGCTGTTGAAGTTGAAAGATAATCAAGAATTTTTGTGGGGAACCGATCAGCAAAAGGCTTTTGATGATGTTAAAACATATCTATCCAGTCCCCACGATTTTGGCTGCACCACGAAAAGGGGTTCCTTTCAGACTATATGTATCGGTTGAAGAGGAAACTATTGGAGCTGTTCTAACACAAGAGGTTGTTGGTAAGGAAAGAGTTATCTTTTATTTAAGCCGACAACTACTTGATGCGGAAGTCAGGTACCCTTTCATTGAGAAATTATGTTTATCTTTATATTTCTCATGCACGAAGTTAAGGCATTATATATTAGCATCGGCTTGTAAAGTGATCTGTAAAACCGATGTTATAAAATATATGTTATCAGCTCCAATCCTATGGGGTCGACTTGGCAAATGGGCTTATGCCTTGGTTGAGTTCGACTTGTCTTATGAATCGGCCAAAGTAGTCAAAGGACAAGTTCTAGCCGATTTTATAACAGGACATAATACCACCGTAAATTTAGTCTCAGTTGCCCCCTGGCAGATGTTTTTTGATGGATCGGTACGCGAAGAAGGCTATGGTATCGGCATCGTGTTCATATCACCCAAAGGTCATAATTTCGAATTTGCATTCCGGCTAAATAGTCGATGCTCGAACAACGGTAGTCTGAAGCATTGCTCAAGGGTTTGCGACTACTAGAAAACGTCGGAGTAAGTGCTGTTGAAATATACGGAGATTCCCTGTTAATTGTGCAGCAAGTAAAAGGAGAATACCAATGCCGAGACGAAATATTACTAAAATATTTAGAATAGTGTGTCAAAATTATCGGTTGTTTTACATCATTTTCTATCGGTCACATCCCTCGGGAATTGAATGATAGAGCTAACGCATTAGCTCAACAGGCATCGGGATACAAAGATATTGGCCGATATCAGGAAACCGAGCTGGTAGACAAAGCAGTCATGTGCGCAAACGTTGTCGATTGGCGAACACAAATAAAGGATTATTTGACTAATCCATCGAAGCCGACAGAACGCAATATCAGGCAACAAGCTTTAAAATACATTGTTATGGATGATGCGTAGTATTATCGGACACTAAAAGGATTACTATTGAGATGTCTGGGATATGAAGAGGCGCGGATAGCGATGGGAGAAGTGCATGAAGGCATTTGCGGATCTCACCAATCGGCTTATAAGATGAAATGGATGCTGTCGACGATCGGGACCGTCGACCGCAAAAAAAGGGGGGAAGGATTGCACGAAGGGGCGAGGCCCAGAGTCGCGTTCGTTCAGGAAGAGGGGTTAGGAGACGTGCAGCACAGGGAAGAAGAATGAGCAAACAGGGGACACAAAGTTTATACTGGTTCGAGCCCCCTAAGTCGGGAAACAGCTCTAATCCAGTCTTGCCCATAGGCGAAAGATGTCTAAGAGCTCCTCGGGAGAGAACTACAAGGGCCCGGCCTCAAGGGTCGCTAGTAGGCAGCGGCCGAGGAGCTCGATGAACGCAGTGGAATGTACAAGTCTTTGCCATGAGACGTATCTGCATTCCCTTAGGTTTCTTGGTGTGTTGTCTTGTGCGATCTTGTTCTGTTGCGGTTCTTTGGATCTTGGATCTCTCTTAGGCGACCGGGTGGTTTCGACGCTTATAGGCTCCCTGGCGATCCCGAGGCCGACATCGAAGTTGCTGTTTGTGAGTTGACGGAGCAGCGATTAACCCCGATTCCACGCAGGGGATTGACAGAGTCGTTGGGGAGTGGTTGACCCTAGTCCCCACGCAAGGGGATTCTGACAGGGCAGATAGCCTCTAGTCCCCACGCAGGGGACTGACAAGAGTGGTTGACCCTAGTTCGCACGCAGGGGATGGAGGTCATCCATACATAAAAGAGGAGATCTATTACATTGAAGTCTGGACTAGGGGTGCCAAGGTCGAGGAGGTCGTCGAGGTTTGCAGCAGTTTAGGGAAGCTCTTGCCCGAGCTTGGGAATAGTCTTCCGAACTCGAGACCACCCTCGCCCGAGCTAGGGAATAGTCCCCTGAGCTCGGGGGAAGACGGCCTAAAGCCCCGGGGGGGTCTGGACACGTGTCAGGATGACCGATCCCTAACAACCAGCCCCTGAGGCTCAAGAAATGGTCTGAGACTAGGCATTCTTGAGTCTGAAGTCTTGGAGGAGGAATCGCCCTTTTGGCCGAGCTCGGGAATGTTTGAGTTTTAAAGCCTTGTCTTTGAGTGGGCTTGATGACGCCCGGGATGCTTGGGCTTTCTCTGCCTTGAGGGGACGAAGGGGGCCCAGAAGTGCCCGGTCCTCTTGGCCATGGAGTGGGAGGGATGGTTAGTGGAAGTTTGAAAAGATGCGTCTGTGCGAGGGTTTTGAAGGGTCACAATGCCTCGGTTACTGCTTGCCAGCTACGGGCGCGCTTTTTGAGGTGATAGTAACGTCGCCAGACGAGGCGCCTTTAAGACCGAAGGCCTCATTTTCCGAAGCCTTTCTTTCCCAATGCTCGTACTCTCTGCCCTCTTCTTTCTTGCATCTTCGCGCCGACGCCTCCGTCCTTTGCTTTCAATCTCGTACCCTCTCCCGACTCCATGGCTAAGTTCGGGAAGAGCGCGCTCACCGTGGAGCGGATGAAGGAGATGGAGACCTTGGGGCTGCTAGACCCGTTCACCTGGCGGCTTCCGGCCGGGGAGAACGTGCCGTAGCCTCGGGACGACGAGGTCGTGAGCACAGAACATTACATGCTTTTTAGGCTGCGAACCCCGAAGAGTGATTTCTTGGCTGCAGTCCTTGCGCAGTGCGAGATCGAGCTCGTCAATTTGGTACCCAACTCCCTTCTCCACCTTTCTATCTTTGCTCATCTTTGCGAGGGGTTCTTGGGCATCCTTCCCACCCCCTCGTTGTTCTTTCTATTCTATTCCTTGTCCCGCACCGCGAAGGACCCCGTCGTCGGGTGTCTTTACTTCGGTTCTTGGTCGGACTCCTGCTCCTTTCTCCAGATCCCGACCCAGGACTCGCTCAGGCCGTGGACGGATAAATGGTTCTACCTGAAGAAGGGCGATGGGAGCGGCCTGCGCCTACCGGCGCCGCGGCAGCTGACAAGCGAGAGACCCCGGAGCCCGAGGACTCGGAAGTCGACCAGGCGGTGATCGCGCTCAACCACATCTGCGCTACGCGTGGGCTAAAGGGGCAGGCGGTCGTCCACGACTACTTGCGGAACCGGGTGTTTCCTCTTCGGAAGAGGCTGCACCCTTTCTTCGAGATCATCGGGACGCACGACGCCACCCAGGAAGGCCACGAGGGTGAGCATTGCATGACCCCGAGTTCTTTTGGGCTTGGTCGAAGTTTCCTTACTTCTTAATGTTCTTCTTTTTGACTTCTTGCAGCACCGAAGGCAGCCTGGATTGCCTCGAGGATGCAGGAAATCTTCGGGAAGGCCGCCACCGCCTACGATCTCGGCGGCAACATCTCTAAGAACATTTTGGGGCGGAGCAGCGAGGTAATGGCTCTTGCCTTGATCTCGTCCCCGAGAGTCCGAACCCAGGCGCTAATCGTGGTGAGTCTGTGCAGGTGACCAAGGAGCTCTGGGACACGGCGAAGCAGATGATGCCGCTCCCTGGGCTGAGCAAGGGCAAGAAGGGGAGCAACAGGTCGGCCTCTGATGCCCCGAAGCCGGTCGCCAAGAAGCCCCACGTTGAGTGGGGTGATTGGACCGTGGTAGGTCGAATGCCCTGAGTTCGGGGTCAACTAAGCTCGAGCTCGCTTCTCCAAGCTTTCCCTTTGGTTCTTCTTTCGCTGATCCTTGCTTCTCTGTCAATAGCAGGAGGCGGCAGCCGCCGCGCGGGCCCCGGATGCGCAGCCGGAGCGACGAGCTCTGGTGCTAAGCACCCGGGGGAGGAGTTCTCCTACCGCCGCCGTGGAGTCATCGCACCAGGTACGGCCTCCGTACATTTTCCGTCACCCTGCCCCGCCACGGCGTTCTAGCGTCCGAGGGGCACCGACCTTTCTCGTGGTCCAGGGCGAGGCCGAGGACGAGGAGGATGAGGATTCTGCCTCGCGCCGCGGCTTAGGACGCCACGAGTGCTGCTCTCCATGGCTTCCGCGGAGGACGACGCGATCGAGGAGAGTGCGACCGAGGTGTGCGCCGAGGTCGGGCGTGGTCGAGGCGCATTGCCGAGGGTGGTACAGCCGAGGGTGGCGAAGGAGCCCCCGAGCTGGGCACCAGCCTCGGGGTATCTGCTGTGGTCGGCGAGGGCAACCAAGGAGCCCTCGAGCCGGCCGCCAGCCTTAGGGTTTCGACCGCCATTGTCCCGGCTGAGGCGGATCGCGGGACTCGGGCGCCGGTGCTTCATGACGACGGGGGCGCGAGGAAGCCATCTGCGGTGACCTACCTCGGGTCCCGACGCCGCCATCGATCTGCGGGGCGCCGGAGGACCGGCTAGCGACTGTAAGTGTATTTGTCTCTGATCTTCCCCCTTTCTCATCTTTTTCTTTTCTGAGTTGTGGTGACCTTTCCTTCGTCCTTGTAGGGCCTGTAGGTACGGGGTCGTGCGCGGGCACATGCTCACTTTCGTGCCCTCGACGAATCGGCCAACCAGAGCGACGCGCTAAGCTCGAAGCATTGCGGCGCGGGCGTGAGGAGGTCGTGCGCCCGAGGGAGGCTCAGGCCCTCGAGCTTGCGTGGGCCGTCGAGGTCGAGCGCGAGCTGAACATCGAGAGGGACCTCCACGCCGCGATGCTCTCCAAGGCCGTCGAGGAGGAGCAGAAGAAGGCGAAGGAGGCCCTCGCCCTAGTTCGACAGAAGGCAAAGGAGGCTCTTGACGAGAACCGCTCGAGCACGACGGCGACGGTCCGGCACCTCGAGCTCGATCTTTCTGATGCCAACTCGAGGGCGGAAGCCGCGTAGAAAGAGGCTCAGGAGCTCCGGGTGCAGCTGGCGGATTTGCCCACCGCATTGCGGTGCGTAGATCGCTGCGCGGAGGTGGCGCCTCTCTGGACTGCCAAGAGTCGCCTCCTCGAGATGTCCTCCACCGAACTTGAGGCCGAGGTGGCTAGGCTCAAGGTTAGGGCGACCAAAGCTGAGGCAAAGGCGGCCGCGCTCGAGGAGAGGACGGCCGAGCTGGAGACGAGGGCCGCCGAGGCCGGGACGAAGGCGGTCGAGGTCGGGACGAGGGCCACCGAAGCCGAGGCGCGGGCGGCCGAGGTGGACACGAAGCCGCCAAGTCCGAGGGAAAGGTCGCCGGGCTCGAGGAGAAGCTGGCCCGGGTGACTCAAGCGGAAACCGCCTAGCCCGGCAGAGCGACCGCGATCGGTCGAGCAAAGCGGAGGCCGAGGTGCCGCTCATGAGGAGGGTTTCCAACCTCGAGTAGGAAAAGCTTGCTCAAGACATGTCTGTGGACTAGGAAATTAAGTTAGTAGATAGGTGGGGGTTGAAACATTCGTACCCCTTGTAAAGACAACGTATCTTCTTGCCAAAACTTATAAAGCCGTGTTCCTTAGAAAACATAGCTTGCATGTTTGCCCGCGTTGCCTTTATAAGCTTGCTTAGCCCGTTCTTATAGAAGATCCCGAGCAACGTTGCGTCGAGACGTATGAAGCAGGATTATTCGGCGGGGCCTCAAGGGCGAGCTATAGCCTTCGGCTTGAACCACTTAGATTAGGCCGACCGAGCTAGGGACGCTTGAGGTCGGGTTTGACCGAGGCCTCGCCCGAAATCACTCAGGCTCAGGCACGACTCGGGCTGGAGACTGACCAAGCTAAGGATGCTCGAGGTCAGATGTAACCGAGGCCTCGTCTGGGATCACTCAGGCTCGGGCACAACTCGGACTGGCCGGTCTGAGATCACTCAGACTTCGGACCAGATTTGGGCCTCAGGTCCAGCCCGGCGAGCTCGGGAATGCTTCAAGCTCGGCAAGGCTCTCTCGGAGGGTGGTTTAGAAATTCGAATCCTGGCCACCTGGCCCCGGGGGTAAGGTCGGCTTAGTGCGACAGAGCGGCTTATCGCGATCGGAGTCATCCCCGGTGGTGAATTTAAAACTGCAACCTCCAAGCTCGGGAAATGTCATTGGGCTCGGGGCGCCCTCTGAGAACGTTCAATGGTTGGCGACACGGGGGAATAGTTGGCTTATCCCGATAATGATCACCTTATTGCGGCCCCCGATCCTGGGATTGCCCAGGCTCGGGTGATCATCCCCGAGGCGAACCTAGAGAACGCGACCTCTGGCGCTGCAAAAAAGGAACACGCAAAAATATACGCATGGACGTCTCGAGTTCCGCTCCGCGTGACCTCTGGTCCGGACCCACAACGGGAGGGAGCTCTGAAGCGATGAGAATCGGCTTACACCAGTAGCATCGACCTCCCGGAGGTAGTCCTTATGGTCACGCCGTGGGACTGCTTTGCTCGAGGCGCAAATATCAAACGGAAAAAGAAGGCAGGCCTTACCTATGTCTCTTAGGTCGAGCCGGTTGCCCTTGGGAATATATCGAGGTTATATTAACCGAGGCCTCGCCCGGAAGTACTCGGGCTTGGGCACGACTCGGATTGGTCGGCTTGAAAACCTGGTCACGGGGGAATTAGTCGGCTTATTGCAGCAGAGCGGCTTATAGTTACTGAGATCGTCCCCAGCAGTGATTTTAGAGATCGCGACCTCCGAGCCCGGGAATGTCATCACGCTCGGGGTGCTCCTTGAGGACGTTCAATGGCTGGGCAAAGACAGGGAATAGCCACGATCCGATAAAGATCGCTTTCATCGCGCCTTCGTGCCCAGAACGATCGTGCTCGGGACACGAACATCCCTGAGGCGAACCAAGAGAATGCAGCCTCAATTTAACCGAGGCCTCTCTCGAAGTACTCGTGCTCAGCACGACGGATCGGCCGGCCCGAGATCACTCGCACTTCGGACGGATTTGGGCCTCGGTTCACCCCGCGAGCTCGAAAATGCTTCAAGCTCGGCGGGGCTCCCTCAGAGGGCGGTTTAGAAATTCGAACCAGGCCACTTGGCCCCGGGGAAAGGTCAGCTTAGTGTGCAGGCCGGCTTATCGCGACCGAGTCATCCTCGGTGGTGAATTTAAAACTGCGACCTCCGAGCCCGGGAAATGTCATCGGGCTCGGGGCGCCCTCTGAGAACGTTCAATGGTTGGCAGCACGGGGGAATGGTCGGCTTATCCCGATAATGATCGCCTTATTGCGGCCTCCGACCCTTGGAATGCCCACGCTCGGGTGGTCATCCCCGAGGCGAACCTAGAGAACGCGACCTTGGGTGCTGCAAAATAGAACACGCATGGGCGCCTTGAGGCCGAGCTTGCCGTATGACCTTATGGTTGCCCTTATGGCCACGCCGCGAGGTCACGTCGCTCGAGGTGTTCTATGATAAAAAAGAGGACTTTCGGTCGAAAGAAAGCCAACGGAACCTTGGGCTCGAGGTCTTTAAGATAGCGCGATCTTCCACAGAAGAACCTGCAACTTGGGACCGTGACCGGACGTCACGCCCCCCCCCCAGAGACCGAAGGAGGTTAGTGTCGGAAGCAAAGGAGATCTTTATCACAGGCGCGTGCATGGGCCAGACCAGAGTGCGGCGATATAAGGGTTAAGAGATCCAGGCGCTCCGCGCAATCGACCCCCGGAGGTGAGCTATTAGGCCGGGACCTCCTGCGTCTTGGGGTCGAGGAGGTTACAGGGGGAGGTCAGCTCACTGTGCGCTCGACCCCCTGGTGTCGATTCTCGCATGATGACCTTTGGACATGCTTACTCAAGATGCGAGATAGCATAAGAGGAAATAAGAGATGACAAAGCAGCATAGTTTATTGTGAGGAAAAACTAGGTCGAGCCCCTTAGCTCAGAGCCCTTACCGGTGATGGTCCCGGGCCCGTGCCCTATGACGGGGGGAATGGTCGGCTTACTGCAATGAGAATCAGCTTACTGCGTATCCGACCCCCAGAGGTGAACCACGGGACTACCACAGCGGCTCGAGTAGGGGGCCCGAGGGCCAAACCTTGAGTATCTCGAGTTCGGCGAACCCACGGGCGTGACCGACGGGATGGACCCTGCGACGGGGGGATAGCCGGCTTACCGCGAAGAGGATCAACTTACTGCGTGTTCGACCCTCAGAGAGAAGTGTCCGGGTCACAGCCCAAGTCGCGTTTGCTCGAGATACGAGAAACAAGTATAATGGCAAGGGGAATCATTCTATCTCAAAACAGACGAAGGAGGAACATTAGACATAAAACCTCCTTCCTTAGCATAGCGCCAGATGGCCCCGCCTCGCCGAAGGCGAGGCCGAGCTTGCCTCAGTCGTAGTCATGCTTCCAGTGGATGGCATCGTCCGCGTCTGCATATCGTTCCGCGATGCGGAACAGTTTGTTGACTGTGAGCTTTGTAGCGATCTCGAGGTCCTCCGTGAGGCGTCTGTCGCGAACACCGAACTTGAAGTCCTTGATTATGGTCTCATCAGAGACATTGGGGATCGAGTTCTGTGCGCAGGTAAATCGGCGCACGAAATCTCGTAGGGGCTCGCCCTTTCCCTGGATAACACGGTCCAGTGTCCTTTCGCCCGTCCAGCCGCCGAGCAGCTCACGGAAGTTGGAGTGGAGGGTGCTCTCAACCGGCGCCATGACCTAAGGCGCCGGCGCTGTTAAAGAGCAGTGTGGGTGGCCCTTTCCAGAACGGTGGGGAGATAGTTGGCCATCACGGCCTCGTCCCCGCCAGCCGCCAAGATGGCGGTGGAGTATATGGAGAGGAATTCCGCAGGGTTCTTGGTCCCGTCGAACCGCTCTATTATTGTCGGCTTGAACTGGCCGCCGCGACTCGACGGAGGTCGCTCGAGCACGCCGCAGCCGAGGCCGGAGGCCGCCGCCGGGCCGGGCGCGAGTCGCCATCCGCCATGTGGGAAACTCGAGTCGGCGGAGCACCCCGCGCCGACCACGACGGTCGGCAGGAGTGTCGTTAGGGCGGTGGCGCGGGCGGTCGTGAACCTTTTGGCGCCTGGGCGGAATGTCCGGGGAGAATCCTCCAGAAGCATCGCTGCTTGAGCGAGCATCAGTGTTACTCCGCTAGCGGAACGGCCGATGATCGTGCGCCAGGGCGCTGCTGCTCGCCAAGGGGCGAGACTCGGAGACCAGGGGTCCCCTTTGCCGCGGAGGCGCGACGTCGTCGGTTGCCTTGTTGAGTTCTTCAGCTAGGGACCATCAGAAGAGGGCCGAGCCGGTCCGCGTAGGGTCAGCCATGACCCAGGCGATGGCCCGCAAGCGCTCTCGGGCAGGCTGTCTGGATGGGAAGGACTGAGTGGTGATGGCTTGGTTAATGGCGACCTGAGCGAGTCGATGCGCCTCCCGCAGAGTCTCTGGGCTGCCGTCATCCGCCCCAGGAGTCGCCTCGTGGCTTCCGGCCATAAAGACCCGACGTTCATGAGGCAGTAATGAGGGCGAGAGCATGGAGGTGGAGCCTTGGCACTCAGGGATAGTGTCCGAGCCCAGGCTTGCTGATCATGACATGCCGATGGCAAAGCTGAAGGTGTTGACGCCGCTAAGGCAATGAACTTTGGACGAATGAAACTTCGGGCCCCACGGTGGGCGCCAGCTGTCACGATTGGGATCGTCGACCGCAAAAAAACGGGGGAAGGATCGCACGAAGGGGCGAGGCCCAGAGTCGCGTTCGTCCAGGAAGAGGGGTTAGAAGACGTGCAGCACAGGGAAGAAGAACGAGCAAACAGGGGACACAAAGTTTATACTGGTTCGAGCCCCCTAAGTCGAGTAACAGCTCTACACTAGTCTTGCCCGTAGGCGAAAGATGTCTAAGAGCTCCTCGGGAGAGAACTACAAGGGGAGCAGTTAACCCCAGTTCCCACGCAGGAGGACTGACAGGAGCTGTTGGGGAGTGGTTGACCATAGTCCCCACGCAGGGGATTCTGACAGGGGCAGATAGCCTCTAGTCCCCACGCAGGGGGACTGACAAGAGTGGTTGACCCTAGTTCCCACGCAGGGGATGGAGGTCATCCATGCATAAAAGAGGAGATCTATTACATTGAAGTCTGGACCGGGGGTGCCGAGGTCGAGGAGGTCGTCGAGGTTTGCAGCAGTTTGGGGAAGCTCTTGCCCGAGCTCGGGAATAGTCTTCCGAGCACGGGGCCACCCTCGCCCGAGCTCGGGAACCGTCCCCTGAGCTCAGGGGAAGATGGCCTAAAGCCCTGGGGGGCCTGGACACGTGTCAGAATGACCGATCCCCGACAGATGCTTAGACGAACTGGTTATTTTTGGCCGACAATACTGGAAGATTGCTTTAGATATTATAAAGGATGTCAGACTTGTCAAAAGTTTGGCAATATACAATTAGCGCCAGCATCGGCTTTACACCCAATTATCAACCATGGCCATTCAGAGTTTGGGGGATAGATATTATCGGGCAAATATTTCCTGCCTCTAGTAAAGGCCATAAGTTCGTTTTGGCCGCGACCGATTATTTTTCTAAATGGGTTGAAGCTATACCGCTTAAAAAGGTAACCTGTGTTGAGGCAATTGGTTTTGTGAATGAACATATCGTCCATCGGTTTGGAATACCGCAAACAATCACGACCGATCAAGGTACGGTATTCATGTCTAATGAGTTTCAAAGTTACGCGACAAGTCTGGGGATCAAACTATTAAACTCATCCCCATACTATGCTCAGGCTAATGGACAAGCCGAGTCGTCCAATAAAACGTTAATTAAGTTAATCAAAAGAAAAATCGATGAAAGACCAAGGAATTGGCATTCGACCCTATCGGAGTAGCTTTGGGCTTATCGGCTAGCTTATCACGGAGCAACAAAGATTTCACCTTATCAGTTGGTGTATGGTCAAGAAGCCGTTTTACCCGTGGAGATCAACATTGAATCTATACGAGTGGCCAGACAAAACGGTTTGTCAGCGCAGGAGTATAACAATTCGATTATCGACAACTTGGATGAATTGGCAGAATTACATTTGTCTACGCTAGATCGACTTAAGAAGAATAAAGTCAGAGTCACAAAAGCGTATAATAAAAAAGTCGTACCTAAATCTTTTGATCAAGACGATTTGGTTTGGAAAACGATTCTGCCTGTTGGTTCGAAAGATAACCGATTTGAAAAATGGTCACCTACATGGGAAGGACCATACAAGGTTAATCGGCTAGTCGGTGGAAACTCATATATATTGGAAACGCTAGAGGGGTATGTATTGCCTAAAGCTATTAACGGGAAGTATTTGAAATACTATCCTAGCGTTTGGATTGGAGCCTAGCCGACTAAGGATTACGTTCAAAAGGCCAAGTTAATGTGATGCTGTTAATCGGCTAAAGAGATTGCAGACTGAAATTACAGGAAAATAAAATTAAAATCGATTAAACAGCCGATTATAAGCATAGCAAAAGTACAAAGTATTCAGACAAGTGTTTCCAAAAGACGGCCAACAAAGTTTTACATCTCAGAAATTAATGTTGGATGCCTGAGCCCGGGAGGGTTGCGCCTAAAGCCGACAAAGCACCTACGGCCTTTGCAATTATACATTTTGAACTTTGTCAATGATGCGATCGTCTTCCTTTGCGCTCCCTGGCACTGGCACCACCTTGGTCATTTGTTTCTTCACGCCGACCACGGCCATCGCAAGTCCCAACTTCTGATCCTTAATGGCCGATGAAGTCTTCTCAAGGGTGTGCTGGCCTTCAGTGATTAGCTTTTCCGTCTTGGCCAACTCCTCCATGAGAAACTTCTTGGTCGTTTCGAGCTGACCAAGGGAGGTCTTCGTGGTCTTCATCAGCACCGTATCGGCGTCAAATCTTTGCTTTTTAGCCTTAGCATCAGCGATGAGCTCATCCAAAATTTTCTAGTTGGCTTCCTGAGCTTCGCGCTGCGCTATGCGTGCTTGAGCTTCCTCAACTTCAGACCTCCTCTCATCCAAGTGGCATACATTCAGGAGGACTGCCATTGCTTCTGGAGGTAAGTCGGCTTCAACGGCCGCCATGGCATCTCTGATCGGCTGATTATTCGCCAATATCTTCGACTGCGGCCTTGTGACCAGATCAAAAAGTTTGTTCAATTTTTCCTTCATGCCTAGGGCAGAGGTGACAATGGCTGACGCTTCCTTCGACACTTCAAGTATCCTTCTGATTTCAGCGTCATAGTCGTCAGTGGCCATGATCTCAGGATCATCAAGATCGGCCAAAGAAAAGCCCAGCAGGTTCGTCGTATCAGAGTGCTCTGGCGGATCGGTGATCAGGGTTGTTGGCGTCGGACGTGGAGGAGATAGTGGTGCAGAAGAAACATTGGGGCGATCAGCTAAGATTTTCGACACTTGAGCTGAAGGCGTCGGCTAAAAGAAATAAATAAAGGGTAAGCCGACATAATTGAAGGATATAAGTCACTTTACAAAAGGTACGATTATTACCTTTGCAGTAGCCGACGCATGTGGCGAACTTTCGTCGCTCTGCTCTTGGGGCTTGGATCCCCTTTTTGCAGGAGCCTTGGTGTACTTCGTTTTCTTCTTTTCTGAAAAATATAATCGGCTAAAGGTCAGTTTGGAAAAAAAACGGAGAATATTAACAGCCGATTGTATTCTTTTTACTTACTTGGTTGTTTTTTCTCAATGTCCGGTAAGGACGGACTTTGAATTCCTAGGGTACCCGAAGTGTACCCTGTGAGGCCTGTCGACTGGAGTGGCCTTTTTTGGCCACTGCCCGATTGGCCGGAAACGGGCTTCTTGCCGGATGCCTTAGTCTGCAAAATAAAAGTGATCGGAGAATACATCCGCGTAAGAGCTAACATCTGAGAGAAAGATTATTCAAGCTGATACCTTATCAATATCTACAAGACTTGTGTTAGTGTAACCCGATGAGCTAGCTTCACTGCTAGAATCGCTGTTAGACACTAAAGATGGCTCTGGCAGATTTGGAAAGAATTCCTTGATTATAAGCGACGGAGTCTTCTCCATGTACAAACACTCTGCGATAGCCGATCACCATGTTGTGAAACCTCTTGCCCGGCGAGTGTTCAGATGGAAGTGTGGGAGACTGCGAAGTTGAAGCTCATCGGCTAACTCCAAGACTAGCCTCGCCGATGTGGCATTGCGAACCCTGGCTCTAGGCTGAAGCCGATCGAGAAGCGGCAAACTTGGAATTACCTGGCTGAAGCCGAGCTGTCTTGCGTAGACTGACGGGTGATAAAACTCGTATGAAGGTTGGAACGTCCGATTTCTAGTATGGAGGCTGACATGGAAAATACACGGAGAAATGAAAATTCTATACAAATCCAAGGTCTCCTGAAACATCAGAGAACTATCGGCTTCCAATTGCAGAAATGAGGCCAAGGAAAATCGGTTGTGGCGCCATAACTAAAAAAGTCTTGCTGCTTGAAATCTTTGGCGTCTAATTGCAAAAAGAAGGACAAGAATCTTCTGCAGCTGTCGGGAGAAATCCTTGTCTCATTACTGGAGCACATCATGAACCTCTCACTAAAAGATCGGCATTCTCTAAATTGGATAGGTGCCCCCTCTGGTATGTCATCCCTTGGAAAAGGAGTCCCGTCGGCTGAATCCAAATTAAAGGAGCGGCTGAATAAGCAGTATAACCATATTTGTATAAACCACATCGAACCACCTACATTACCAACGGTAAATTTTCCAAAACCGGTGTAGAGCCGACTCCTTATTACATAAAGCATCTGATACACAGTGCCCAAGAAGATTTTTCCTAGTGCTAGCTGACGACCTTCAACAAGCTACTCTGCTATCACTTGATAAACCTGAGTTGGTCCAAGAGATGCTCCACAAAACAAGAAACGGTCTAGCCAAAGATTCAGAAAGGCGACATGATCTTCGTCCGATACCAGGACATTAATCTTGTTATTATTTCCAATATATTTGGATCAACCTTCGCCATTAGATCGGATAAGTTTATATTTCGTTTTTCCGCTAAAAGCCGATACTTGTTCGCCATCTGGCCGGAGACAGCACAACTGAGCAACATCTAAAAGAGTTGGGCCGATGGGACCGGTACGGAACAAGAAGGCGTTAAAACAGTCCGACCAAAAATAACAGGCCGTGGCCACCAAGGGCTCATTGGCTTCTGGGTCGGCTAAGGAAAGTGGAATACATTCGGCTATGCCCATTCACCCCTCTTTTGGGCCGCTACTCTGATAAACCAATTCCTCCATCCTTTGAGAGCTGTCGACCAGGCTCTGAAACTTTTATTGCAACCCTCTATGTTATGACCAGAAGCCGACAAAGGTAAACGAGGGATTTCTTGGTTTGTTACGGTGTGGACATCTAGATTTCCCAATGGACCCCAAAAATATTGGTCGTTGCTATGCGGGATCGGAATAAGTAACTAGCTTGGGTCCATTGCAGCCGATCAAGAAGGGTGGATGAGCTAAGGATTGCCTCGGAGGTCCTTCAAAACAGGAAGCTTAAGCCGATTGCAGACAACTCGAGAGCTTGTGCGCGTGAAGAATGACTGAGGTGGGGGCCGCATTTTATAGCAAGGTAAAAATTTTAAGCGGCGGGAAACGAATCTCAAAAGGCACGGGCAGTTAAAACGCACTACTTGCATGTCAGAGAATTACGGCGCAAATAAAGCGGCAATTATTGAGCGAAGTTCAACAGTTAGACGATGAGACGTAAGCCGATAGTTGTGATTTTTGACAGATGACATGTCATCTCTCAAAAATGGGGGGCATATGTTTGCACCAAAATTTGGCAAGTCTAGTCAAAATCGGCAATAAAATCAGATACACGGAAGTTAACGGACAAGTTGGAAAGATTTGAAGATATTTGGTAACAACAAGATCTTTAAGGAAATAACTGTCGAGATAAGGCCGATCTGGATCAGATTTCAAGCGAATTGTAAAAGGATACGATCGTCGATGGGTATAAAGAGGAGTTGAAGCAAGATGCAAAAGGATCCAACACAATACAATCAACCAGCCTTTATTTTCTTACTTTTTCCTGTCGACTAGGAGTAGTTCTTGTAAACTTAGCCTTTGTAATCGATTTTGATCAATAAAGTTGCGCATCGCCGATTGTTGATCTTCGTCAATTACGCCCCAGGTTTGATTTGTTCTGATTTTGTTGCGCATCGCCTTCTTCAGAATCGATCTACCTTTATCATCTGATTAGCCTTAATCGGCTAATTAAACTTATCCTGTTACTTTGATCTTGATCGGCTTCAAGCTGATCGAGTCTAAGCCGATTGATCTCCACGATCGGCTTTGAGCGAATTTTATATTTTTTACCTTGTCGGTTACAGGTCAAATCGACTGGCACGCTCTAAACCCGGTGTTCGTCCGGTGTGCTGTTGTCAGAAACCCTACCTCAAGTTTTTGATGCCAACAGTAATATATATAACTGTTTCATTGCTTTTAACCTAAAAAAAAGACGCTAGTTTAAAAATGTTGTTTGATGCAAAAGAACCAAGTAAGCCAATTCCTTGGAATAAGCCTTGCATGTAGTAATAGTACCGCATTCTGTGCATTACTTGCTGAGTGCCTTGAGTACTCACCCCTCCTTGCCTATCAACCAGAACATCAGTGGAGAGTCTACGCCAGCTTGGGAGGAGGAGTACATTGAAGAGCCGGACAATTAGGGGACAAACCCAGTCGGTTGCATCTGGCAAGATGAAGGCTTCCACGAAGTTTATTTGTTTTTCGCTGTTTCCTTTCTTACTTTGATAATGTAAGCCCTACGTGGTTGATTTATGTAAGGGGACCATAAGGTCGTACAATTCAATTTATATAAATGTTTGCACTATTTATTATTGTATCATTGTAATGTCTGCAATGTGCAACCCTGTAAAGACTGTGTGTGCCAGCGTGATCTTGAGCTGGTACTGAATACACAGAGGGTCTGAATTCTCATAATCGGGTCCCGACATTTTGCTTGAGTGAGGGCCATCTGGTTAATACTACGTACACGGGACTTTTGGGTGACAGTGATCATACACTTAAGTGGAGTATGGGTGTCACCTCTGAGTCCAACGCACGAGCGAGGATCGATTCATATTTCCAGGTGCCCACAATGAATCTATAGGATTTTATACGATTTTAGAAATTTATTTCACTAATTTTGGAGTTATGTTTCAAAATTTATTATCATTTGAAGTGTTTCGGCTAAAGAAACTAAATCAGAAATTGAAAATACGCTTTGAATCTGAGCGGTTTTTTTCTTTTTCCCAGCGTGATTTTGAACTTGGCTGCTGAGATTGACGTGCGGGACCTGATGTTAGGGACTCAGCGGCTTCCTTTACCGAAGTAACTGAGCAACTGACTGAGGGGCCCTGAATGTCAGTGATCGCGAAATAGAGGAGCGGCTAGGGCATAATGCCTGCAACGAAGGCACAGCGGAGCCGGCCAACTAGAGCTTCTGAGGGCATGAGAGTGTCTTGACGCACGTGCTAGTGGGGTTGGCTACCGCCAGCAATGGCAGAAAGTGCCTCTACACCCCGAGCCCGCAGCGACCATCATGCTGTGAGCGCAAGAGCTCACCAGTGAGCATGCATTCTTCCGAGAGGAGGTTTGGTAAGCATCAGTGAATGGCACTGAGTCCATTTTACCTCTTGTCACGGGTAGAAACCAACTGAAGGGGCCTGCCACCAGTTGTCGGCTGTGGGAAAGAAGAGCTCCGGTGGAAGAGAGACTGCAGGCAAGAATAGCAGAAGAACATGATTGATGAGTAACCTAGGATGTATCGCGAAGCTTTAGAGTGAACTGATTCTAAGGATTACCACCGGATTAACTCAATTTGTCGATTTCCCCATTTCGGGCTCCCGTGGCAAAACGAAAAAAGTGAGCTTTTGGCTGAGTCACTCGGTTCACAGGATGGTCGAGAAAGAAGAGGGGCTCATTGCGACACAGAGGGAGTATTTATAAGTGTCGCAAGATTGCTTCATAGGGTTTGAATGCACGGGCTTTTGAGGTGGTGGCTTTGCGCGAACTTGGAAAGGTGGCGCGAACTTAATTCGGCACAGGGCGACATGAATCGGCTGACGGTATGGCGAGGGAGAACCGAGATCATTTGTGGCAGTAAGCAATTGAACAGGCGGTGCCGCTGGGTACACTAGTTCGGTGAAGAAGCCGCGAGAGGCAGGGAGAGAGCGGAGCAGTTGAATCTAGCTTCGATCATGAGAAGAAAGGAACGAGTGGGGGAGAGCCGCACAGGCGAGGCCAGGGTCCATCGGGCAGTGACCGCGAAGCTTTTCCCGTTACTCGCCAGCGAACGGGGCAGCACAACTCCCGGGCCCACCTGTCGGCGAGAGGAGACGAGATTAGGTGACGAGGCTGGGCGAGGCAGGTCAGTACTTGCATTAATTTGGCCATAAATCACCACCAAGCTTTTTGACCATAGTCTAATGGTAGTTGTTACCCTCCAGTATAAATATGAGAGTAAAATACCCAACATAGAATTTATAAAATTTATAACACTGGGCAGTGCCCAAAATTATCATTTCAGGTTTTGATTTATTTAAGAGTTGAAATGGTAATATTTATTTTTGAAACTTTTTTTAGGGTTCTATTTAGGCTATGTATACTTCCATAAAAATTTAAAGTTAATATATTTCATATTTATTTTATAAAAATTTTGACATTCCATTTTTTAGATTTTTATAGTCTCTATTTTTGAATTTTTAAAAACCTTATATTACATTATTAGTTTCTGAAATTTTTACCAGTAGTAGGTTCTATACTGAGGGAATTATTTTAGTTTTTTCATCTTCAGGTAAATCAATGAAATGTTACATAAATTCTGACTTGGACTGTTTTGAGTCAAAAGAGTTGTCGTTTCAATTATCTATTCACATTTCTGTGCTTAAAAATTTATTTGCTGGCTATAACAATCTACCTGCATGCTTAGGATTTTTATGATAGATTTTCCGAAATTTTACTTTTACATTTTTATTTTTTAACATTACTTATTCATTATTTTCTCTTTTGTTTGGTTTTTCTCACCACACATTCGATGAAACCAGTTGCTTTGTCACTGCCAGGGGACCCCACGCTGCCCAGGAACCACTGGTCAGCCCCTATCTCTCCCTCCTCTCTCTTCCACGGCGCCGGAGCTGCCATCCATGCACGAGCTCCAGTAGGAAACGAACGCCACGCGGCCACTGCAGTCTTGTTTCCCAGCTTCGCCCATGATGTCGCCCCGCCGAACCTTGCCGTCTCCGCTGCGTTGGATTTAAAGCCTCTCAGGGACCTTTTGCTCCTTGCTTGTCGGCCTTGCTTCCTCCACCTTGAGCGCCAGCAAGCAAGCCGAGCAAGTCTCATCCTGTGATACCAGCTGCAAGGTGAGCTCGTGATCAATTTTGCCTCGCCAAGAATCTCGCTCAACTCCCTAACTTGCATTCTCCATCTAAACACAAGCCGAGTGGGTGCCTCCTCTCCTGGCACATCTCCACTGCATAGCTAGCCCGGCGAGCCGTCCCCCTCTGCACAAGCCAAGTTCAGGTGAGCACATGGCCGACTTCACCGCTGTGAAACTTGTTGGAATTACATGGAATAGGCCTAAATAATTCAGAAATAACTCATGGAAAATCCCAAAGACCCATTAGGTGGAAGAGAGGTGAAAATGCAATAGTCCCATATTGCTAGTGGAGGTAGACGAAGACCACCTTATAAGGAAAGCTTCCTCCACCATGCTTGAGCATGAGAAGGAGAAAGGAGAGAACACACGCGCGCGCGCTCAGCTCGCCAGGCGGCATGTGTTGGCTTGCACAGGCGCAGTTCTCTTTTGCAGTTTTTGTAGCGTGGGACAAGTGGTCAACACGTTTGCGTTGTGCGGAATTAACTGCACGCAGAATCCGTAACCGACTCAAATCGTGGAGCGGATTTAACGCGGTATCCGTAACTGACTCGTAACATGCTCCACGATCCTCTCTCTGTTATATATACGCAGAACAGAGATCAGATCAATATCTCTCGAACCTTTTGCCTTCCCGAAGTACTACGCTACTTCCGTCTTCCCCATTCCTCCACCGGCGTGCACTGACAGTTGGGAGAGCAGGTCTCTGGAATGTCCGCCCTTGAGATCCTGCACCGGGAGAGGGCGAATCACATTTTTGGGAAGCATCTTCACGCAACTGCTCGCTGGTTTCTTCACCGATGGTCAGCTTCGCCTACATCGTCTTCTGATCTTCATCGGCATCTGTTACCGGGTTCGGCCACGTCTTCGTGTCATCTCGATAACACAGACGAACCTCATCTATGTTTTGTTTATCTAATAATATGAATGAGATAGACATTGCAATTGTCATATTGCTTCTGTGTAGTGTTTTTGTTTCATCTATTCTAGCTTCAATTATGGTCATATCTTATTTTCAGAATAGATTCATCATTAATATGCCTAATTATCCAAAAAAACCCACTTCTGGTTCCTAACCCTGTTTCCTCACCAGATCTACAGCTTAGCCGACCACCACCTTAGTACCGGTGGTCATCGCCGACGCCAAGGGTCCTCCCTATTCGATAACAGTCGGTTTGTTGTGTCAAGATTAGGGAGAAAATGTTAGAGACAATCTTGACATGCAACAGATAAGATTTAGTTTATTAGTTTTAGAAGGTTTAAACTATCCAAGTTTTGATTGAGTCTGTTAAGATTAGGAGTTCGGATTACTATCCAAGTTAGAACATAATCTCTAGTATAAACAGCAATGAAAAACCAGAAAATATGGAGCAGTTGCATAGACCAACAAAAAAATTCCTGGCTATTCTAACACCTGCCGCCGGACACCGACCGTGAGGAAGGTGCCCCTCCGGTGTGGCGGCGCTATGAGCGTGTCCCGGTGGAACACCGGCTCAAGGCCACCCTCCTTGCAACGATGCTCCCGAGCGGCAGGTTCAGCGTGGTGAAGTGAGGCTTGACAAAGGGAACTAACGAGTGCGGTTGAGAGTTGTTGGCTTGGCTTAATACTCCCTGCTGCGGAGATGGCAATGCACGATATGGGCAGGAGACGGAGCAGGTGAGGTCCGGGTGGTGGCGTCCGCGTGGCAGCAAAGTCCTGCCACGGCAGCGTGCTGGCGAAGCATTTTGTCGGCGCGGCAAAGCTAGGGCAGGAGCAGGAAAGAGAGGAGGAAGAGAGAGAGGAAGGGATGGGGGGCTGACCGGTGGGTCCAGGCCAGTGTGGGGTCCCCTGCCATTGACAAAACAGAAGGTTCCATCGCTTGCAACGACTTCTTTTGGCAGTTGAGATCATTTAAGACTAGTTTGGTTATAGAAGTTGGGCAGAGACTATTAGAAGGTGTTGGATTGGTTAGAACATTTTGTAAATTTTTGAACAGGTAGACCAGAGTATGCAGTTTCCATTTTCTTTTGTTTCACTTAATTCCCTACTATGGTTTATGAAAATAAATTCTCCAAACTCGACTGGTTTCAAAAAGTTTTTGAATTTTTAAGCGGTTTAAATTATGTGCAAAAATTCTGAAAAAAATATATTTATTCATATTTTGGGCTCTAGTATTTAAAAAATTATTTTATATAGCATGTTGTTTGGCATTTCCTTGAGTTTCAATAATGTACTTGATTTAGCCTTTAAAAGACTTTATACAAATCATGAGATTTAGGAAAATGAATACAAAACCCGAAATAAATTGAAAAATCGAGATGGCGATCGAGGGGGTGAATGATCCTAAATAAAATTTTCCCCTACTCAAAATACTCCAAACAATCTCGCAATAAAAATCTGAAACACGCAAATATTTTCATTCAAACTGGTGCTTCTCAGATTCGCACACCCTCCAAAACCCGAACAACTAGACAACTATGTGTACCCCTAGCTTACATGGTTGAAAATCATGAACAATGTTAGGGATGTTTTAATCACAATCCTGGTTGTCAAGTGTCCAAACAAAAAGGAATCAATTCAAAGACTTTTTTCTAAGAGAGATAAAGCTAAAAACAATAAAATCTCTTTTTAAAAAAGTAAAAGCAGATTTTCCAGGAATTGTCCTCACTTAGAGCAGGTGGTTGGTGAGCTTCTATTGCTCTAAAATTTTTAAGAATTTTTTTCCCTATGAGCAGTTGAGTCATGCAATAGTTAACCTAAAATCACATTAAAAAGCTTTTTATAATAGACACAAAAAATGAAGTATTAAAGACAGTCAGGAACTTTGATCAGAAAGTTTGAGGCTCAGTTTTCACTTCATAGCGCTCAAACGGTGCAACCAATGGACTCACAAATTTTTCTAGAGATGGATATATGATTCACGCACCTTCTCCAATAATAATCACTCAAAAATGATTTATCTAGATTTTTCTAAAAATCAAGGATTGACTGCTACGCGAAGAACAAGTTCTGAACAAAATGACAACTTGATTGAAAACTTGATCTTTAGTCTATCCTAGAGTGCAAGAGAAGTGTAAAACCATATAAACACCCTCAAGGCATCTTAGAACAACAGCATTTATGAGGAGGGGAGACAAATCCAAATTGCGAGAAAATAAATTGCGAGAATGTAAATGCGGGAAAATAAATGCTAAATTTAAATTACGTAAAGTAAAGACATAATGTAAATGCGCAATTTAAATTCACAATAAGATAAAGAAAATGTTTGTATTTTCTGGATGGAAGGTTTACAAAGCCTTACTTGATATGGGCAAAACTCAAAGAGCAACTCAAACCTTCAAGGGGAAGCTACCCTTCCACCCCTATTTATACAACTCTTGGGCCACCTACCACCCTTGGATGAGCCTCTAAACCCTAGAGCATCCATCAAGGGCAAGGATTAACCCACTCAACCAGTCATGCAAGGGCTAACCCAAAACCCACCACACAAATGGGTTTTTTTGCACGGTTCTCAAATCAAACTAACTATACCCGCTAACCTATCAACTAGACCAAGATCCAATGGCCCTCATTGATCCATGCAACGCCTAGCTAGCATCTCATCCGTTCCTTGTCTTCAAGGCTTGCCACAACTCCGTCTCCGATCATCTTCCGGCAATCCCATACCGTCTGGACCTCCGACGCTCCTCGCCTAGTCCTGGTCTTCCTTCGCCTCACCATGATCTAGCATCGTTGACCTGCAACCATCAAAAACAAGGAAAAACATCACTTAGCATTGCCCACAAAGATGTGCAATAAATTCATCAAAGTCCACTCATTAAAATTCATCTTTGTTCGTTCTGGTCGGTGCTACCGTCCTCAGGCTGGTAGCACCGCCCATGGTGGACCGGTGCTACCGCACTCAAGCCGGTAGCACCGCACTGCGCAAACCAGAGAACACCCCATTCCCTTGAGTGCCCCCAATCACTCCTCCATCCGTCATACATCGCCCTTCGATCGTCACCCATTATCAAAGCTAAACAAATGAAACGATGTCAACGTACGACCGTGGCTTAGGTGACAAAGACAACCCTATTAGGAAAGATGTGTTCTAAACCCACCCAAGAATGGAGGCCATTGCATGCGACCTGTGACGTGCGCTATGAACCGAACGAAATTTCAGTGGCATAACCCCGATGTTCTCCAAACGCACGCCTGATGCTGGTGCGTCGGAGAATAACAGGGTTATGCGGTCGAAATCACGTTCGGATCGTTCTCACGTCACAGGCCCCATGCAACAACCAACATTCTCGGGCTGTCCAAAATACGTTGGACAATTCCGGAACCGCGCACCTCACAAGCAAATGTGAGATGCGCCGTTCCCGAACGGGTGACGCCTAGGCTCTCTATTGTTCGACACAAACCCTAAACTCTAACGTTATATACAACGGCAGCGAGAAAATAAAAATATATATACCATATGCAGCGAATATAAAATGAGATGAAATAACTAAACGAATATAAAAGAGATGAAATATACCTTCTCCAACGCTTCGGTGGGGCGTGGAGGAGTCCGGGAGGCGGGGTGGCGCCAGGCGACAGCGGGCGGCCAAGGGCGCTCTGCGATGGCGGGCGGTGGCGCGGTGGGCGCGGGGAAGCGCGCCGTGGCCGGGCGGGCGGGCGGCATGCGCGATCAGCGGCGAAGGCGGCAAGGCGGCGAAATGGCGCGCGCGCGGCAGGCGAGCGCAGCAGCGAGTGGCGCGCGGCGATGCGCGGGGGAGATAGCGGGCAGCGGCGGGCGGCCGGCGGCGAAGCAATCAAGTGGCGCGAGGTGAAGCGCGAAGCGGGAGAGAGAGAAATAAGAGAGAGAAAAAGCCCGATGGGCTTTTAACATCGTTAGATTACGTCACAATTTAAATACATAAATTCGTGGGTGTTATTGTATTACGAATTTTATTAAATCGTGGGTTTTATAGAAATCGGCAATTTAAATAAATAAATTCGTGGGTTTTGTTCGCCCATGAATTTTCTCTGTTTTCTTGTATTGAGAGTCTCCGGAAGAAACAAAAAATTAGCACTAAGACTCTCCCAAATCTAAATATCCCACAAACTAACCCTCCTGGTGAATCGAGGATTCTACAAGCATTACTCTTAAAACTCACCTCGAAAGAGTCATCGATAAACTGGGAAACAGAAAGCAAATTGTATTGCAGCTTACTCACTAAGGCAACATCTTTAAGAATGAAATTATCATTAGATAGTACATTTAGCAATGACTCTACCTCAAGAAGCATCCCCGAAAGTGATCAACTCATCACCGGGGGCTCGGACTAGGGAAGAGAACCATCGAGAATCTCCGGTCATATGACGAGAACAACCGAAGTCAACAATCCAAACATCTCCCTTCCCCATCTGACGAACTTGATCAAGACACAAGAGAGAAAGATGACTCAGAACTGGGATAGAGTGAAGAGTTGGGAACCCAATACTGAACCACACAATGCTTCAAAGTACCAGCCACAGAAGAAGATTGAACTCAAGTGTCTCTTTGACGTTTAACCCTAACACGATCAGTAGCAACTCTAGTAGATGCTCTAGGAGCTGGAACTGGGTTGGCCCGTCGTGGTGCAAAGGCCGGACCACCCCAGTGAGGCTGCCTAAAACTCCTACCAGAAAACACCTTATGCCGCTGATATCTACTCGATGAGAAAAACGAGGAATATCAAGAGCACGGCGAAAAAGACCCGACCACGAGCGGCTCGGGACTAAAACTCAAGAAACAAACATAAAACCGAGTTACGGGCCCCAAAAATAAGCGACTCTCTAACTTGTCTAGAAGCAATGTGTGCCTTAGGAGCACTCAGAGTCTGGAGATGACCCTGAATACCTCTAAGAGCAGCAACACGCTCATGCCGAGTGTTCTTGGCGCACCTAAAACAGAAATCTACTAGGTGGCCATCCTTCTTATAGAAGGTGCATGTGTACTTCGCCTTGCTAGAGGCAGAAGCAACAGGAGTAACAACCTTCTGATCAGAAATCCCATGGATAACCCCAGCAGACCTAAACACAGTGGTACTCAATCTGGGTGCTACCACTATCTCACCACTCTTGGAGCCGCGCACAATGGTGGGAGGATGTGCCCGAGCGTGCTCCAAGGGGTCAAATCCTAGACCCTGATTAAATCTGCTAATCTTGGATTGGTCTAGAATAAGATTGAGTTTCTTCTTGCTTCCTACAAACTTCTCGAGAGTGCTTATGAGATACTCACACTCCCAGAAAAAAGAGGCACATGAAGAACAGGGAAGAGAGGAAGAAGAACCAGAAAGAGAAGCTCTCTTAGCACGTGCATTTTTCTCCCTCAGCATGGCTGCCTCAATCTTGAGGGCCTCACAAGAAACGCACGACGTATTTCTAATCCTATAGACTTGGTCTTCTAACTTCTTCCTAAGTTCGACATGGATCTTATCCAAGTCCTCCTCAATCATACTACATCGCAAGCAACTTTCTTGTGACTTATCTAGTAAGTCCTTAGCAAGTTTAGCACACTTAACATTTAGTAATTCATTGTCAAGTTTTAATTGCCTACAGTCCTCACATGAGCTGACTTGGTCCTTAGAAGCATGCATTTCAAGTTCATCGTTTCTAGAAGACAGCTTCCTAAGGTGATCGCTCATGGCATTAATTTCAGCAAGCAATTTAGGGTAATTAGAGCATGATGGAGTAGAGTGAGTATGAAGAAAACTAGCATCTAGTGGAATAGCATCAACAGAATCATCGCTAGCATTCTTCAACCTAAGACTATCTAGTTCAGATAACACACTATCATGCATAGTCCATAGGTTCAACAACTCCATAAGAAGTGCATCACACAAAGAACAGTCATCAGTGACTCGAGAGGGAGAATATCTAAGAGAAGCTAACTCTCGAGTCAAGGTACCTACTTCCTTCTCTAGCTCCATACACCTAGCTCTAGCTCTAGCATAAAATTTTCTTAATTTGCAGAAAACTTCATTGAGATGGTCATAGGAGGGTACCTCGTCCGAGTCGTTGTAGAGCTCGGAGTCGCTGATGCTGTTAGCGTCGGCCATGAAGCACATACCGGAGAAGTCTTCGTCACCCTTCTTCTCTTGTAGTTCATCCTCGCCCTCATCGCTCCATGTCTTCGTGTCAGAGAGGTTGATGTCATCAAGTGCGGCGAGGACGCGGTGGAAGAGCTTCTTGTTCTTGGAGAAGTTCTGATACTTCTTCTCACGCTACCGCTCATGAACTAGAGGCTTCTTGTTGCGGTTCTTGTCGATGTAGTCGTTCTTTGCCGAATCGCCGGTGTCGTTCTTTGCCTTCTCCAGTTTGGGGCAATTAGCCCGAATGTGGTTGGGGCCACCACACTCAAAGCATGTGATTATGCCACCTCTCTTTCTCTCTCTCACCCTCTTGTATGCATGTGAAAATTTGCGAGCAAGAAGAACAAGCTCATTTTCTGAAAAAAATTTCAGTTGGTCATCGCTTAGCTCGCAAAGGGCGGAAAGAGAGAAACCAGTAGAAAGATCAAGGGAAGATCCAATACGATCAGTGACCAAGGCCATCGACTGAGATTTCGTCTTGCGAGAGACGACGTCGATCTCATGAGTCTTGAGACGGGAGTAAAGCCCATCAAGAGTCAAGGTCGATAAATCGGTAGTGTCCTTGATGGTGGTCACTTTCATTTCCCAAACTCGAAGATCGAGTGCGAGCAAGAAATATCGAGCATTATTCGAGTCAGGATATATGCAACTAACTGCTCGGAGGTCACTCAAAATCTTCGTAAACAGACCAAAGCACTCGTCAAGACTCTCACCAGCGTGTTATTCAAACTTGTTGTACTCACACTTGTATTGATCCTGCCTCACGGTCTTGATTTGAGTAGTGCCCTCATGGTAAGCATTGAGGGTCTCCCAAATCTCGTGAGCGGAACAGAGGTGAGAAATCTTATCATACTCACTGCGGCTAAGACCCTGTATGAGAATGTTCCTTGCCTTAGCGTTCGCCTCAACGTCAGCCATATTGCCGGCCATGACATTTTCATCGGCAGGAACCTCATATGGGAGTTTCACCTTCTGCCATATCAAGAAGCCCTAGGCAGTGATGTATGATTCCATTCACGACTTCCAAAATGGAAAATCAACTCCAGAGAAGATAGGAGGCTTGGTGGAATAGTTGTCCATCGCCATAGCTCTTGAGACCGGTCAAGGTCTATGAAAGAGCAAAACCAGCTCTGATACCAATTGAAAGATAGAGATGGCGATCAGAGGGGGGTGAATGATCCCAAATAAAATTTTCCCCACTCAAAATACTTCAAACAATCTCGCAATAAAAATCTGAAACACCCAAAGATTTTCGTTCAAACTGGTGCTTCTCAGATTCGCACACCCTCCAAAACCCAAACAATTAGACAACTATGTGTACCCCTAGCTTACATGGTTGAGAACCATGTACCATGTTAGGGATGTTTTAATCACAATCCTGGTTGTCAAGTATCCAAAAAAAGAATCAATTCAAAGACTTCTTTTCTAAGAGAGATAAAGCTAAAAACAACAAAGTCTCTTTTCAGAAAAATAAAAGTAGATTTTCCAGGAATTATCCTCAGTTAGAGTAGGTGGTTGGTGAGTTTATGTTGCTCTAAAATTTTTGGGAATTTGTTTCCCTATGAGCAGTTGATTCATGAAACAGTCCACCAAAAATCACATTAAAAAGCTTTGTATAATACACATGAAAAAATCAAGTATTACAGACAGTCAGAAACTTCGACCAGAAAGTTTGAGGCTCGGTTTCCACTTCATAGCGCTGAAACGGTGCAACCAGTGGACTCACAAATTTTCTTAGAGATGGATATATGATTCAAGCATCTTTTCCAATAAGAATTATTCAAAAAATATTTTTCTATATTTTTATAAAAATCAAATACTGACTACTGCATGAAGAACAAGTTCTGGACAGAATGACAACTTGATAGAAAACTTGATCTTTAGTCTATCCTAGAGTGCAGGAAAAGTGTAAAACCATATAAACACCCTCAAGAAATTTTAGAACAACAGCATTTAGAAGGAGAAGAGGCGAATCCAAATTGCGAGAAAGTAAATTGCGAGAATGTAAATGCGGCAAAGTAAATGATGAATTTAAATTGCGTAAAGTAAAGACATAATGTAAATGCGCAATTTAAATTTACAATAAGGTAAAGAAAATTTTTGTATTTTCTGGATGAAAGGTTTACAAAGCCTCACTTGATGTGGGCAAAGCTCAAAAGAGCAACTCAAACCTTCAAGGGGAAGGCTACCCCTCCACCTCTATTTATACAACTCTTGGGCCACCTACCACCATTGGATGAGCCTCTAAACCCTAGAGCATCCATCAAGGGATTGGATTAACCCACTCAACTAGCCATGCAAGGGCTAACCCAAAACCCACCACACATGGGTTTTCTTGCACGGTTCTCAAAGCACACTAACTAGACCCGTTAACCTATCAACTAGACCAAGATCCAATGGCCCTCATTGATCCATGAAGCGCCTAACTAGCATCTCATCTATTCCTTATCTTCACGGCTTGCCACGACTCCGTCTCCGATCATCTTCCAGTGATCTCCGACCGTCTGGACCTCCGACGCTCCTCGCCTAGTCCCGGTCTTCCTTCGCCTCACCATGATCTAACATCGTCGACCTGCAACCATCAAAAACAAGGAAAAACATAAATTCATCAAAGTCCACTCGTTAAAATTCATCTTTGTTAGTTCTGGCCGGTGCTACCGCCCTCAGGCCGGTAGCACCGCTCATGGTGGACTGGTGCTACTGCACTCAAGCCGGTAGCACCGCATTGCGCAAACCAGAGAACACCCCTCTCTGGAATATTCACACCGCTCCTCAGGCCAGTGTTACCGCACGTCTGGCAGCACCGGGCTAGCATGCCCGGTAGCACCGCCCAGCCGGAACCCCGAAATACACCCTCTCTGAAAATATTGCACCGGCCATTTGGTCCGGTGCTACCACTTGCCCGGTAGCACCGAGAAAACAGAGAAGACCTCAAATTGCTTCCATTTAAAAATCAAATTCAAATCAAACTCAAACAAGAGCATCCCAAGCTCAAATTTAGTCAAATACTCATCACAAATCTGGGTAGACCTCCACATGGTCCTTCATAAATCTAATAAGAAATTTCAAAATGTAATAAGGATAACAACATTCCACTTTATTATTTGATCAGATTTGGGATGTTACATCGGCGTGGGCGAAGTCGAAGGGCACTTGATGCCCAGGATGTGGAGCAAAAGGCAAAGAAGACACCGTCTCCTCATTTCGCATCATGGTCACTTGCGTTGATGGAGTGTTGAAGAATTGATCCTCGATATTCTCCGGTCCCCAAGCATCGCACTGGCTAGCAGTGTGGCCATTGAGCTAAGCCTCATCCGATTCTTCACCATTGGCAGAAGACGCAGGGCTTTGATTGAACATTCTCTCGAGCAAATTCGAATTTGTAGGAGGACCATCTTTCAATTTCTTATATACATTCGCAGCTTTCTAAAAACCAAACAAATATATAATTAAAACATAATATTGGTGCAATATAGTAAATTAGATTTAATCAAAAAGATGTGTGCAAGAGAGTACTTTTGTTTTCTTTTTAAGCACTTTATTGCTTTTCAGTGTCGCATGGAAATGATGGAGATCATACAGCTTTTTCAACGAGTCCCATTTGTCTTTAAGTTGTTTGTTTTTGTATCTTTTTTGTGTCTTAGAAAAGACCCTTTCAGATAAGCTCTCTAAAACTTCATCAGTCAAGGGTCCCCTTGGCTGCATGCGATTGTCATTGAGCAGCTCTACGCAGCTAGTGCAAAATGCATAATCATCTTCCAAACTCCAAACGGCCCTCTTTGCCTTATTTGCAATCTACAAGAAAAATGTTTACCATGTAGAGTACATAACATCAGGTATAATCTCTAAACACTGGACGCATTTCCTAAATGTAAAATTGAGATTCAAGCACGTACCTGATTAATATTGTTGTCATAGGAAACAGGGTCTAAGCTACCTTCAACGACCGGGCGCTGTCCCATTTCAGGGCTCGATCGACCACAGATGACATTATTTTCACTATTTTTTAACATTTTAAGATGGAAATATTATAGTATTAGTAATTTTATATATAAAGAGTAGATTACGCATAGACAAATGAATCAACTCACCAAAAACCACTCCAGATCACAATTAAGCATATGCATGTAACAAACTGGCATCAGCATTATAGATGTAGCTACGCTTAAGGTTTTAGATAGAAAATGAAAATGTAGCCCACTACTTGACGATTACTTAAGTTCACAGATTTTGTGGTCGATTTAATTCTTTGGAGAAAAAACTCAAAATTAGAGTCCGTGTTTTATGTTGAAAAATAGAACGTTTGAGTTTCAAAGCTCAAGGTTAGCTACAATGTTGTAGCTAACCTTAACAAATATCTCAGATTACAAGCCGTAATTTATATTTAACAATATTGTTACTAACCTTTTCTTGGTTGTAGTTGCAATATTATCCTTACTGATCCATGCATCAAACATAACCAAAGTAGGTTAGCATAAGTTCTAAGCAACGCATGTAAGACAAACAAAATTATTTGTCCTTTATACCACAATGCAAAAAAGAGTTGAAGCCAAATGTAATGCAGAAAGCAAAATGGAGAACAATGAGTAAAATAAAAATGCAGAAAGTAAATGTGGCTCACCTTTTCCGCTCAGTGGTTGCTGCGATCTGCTGCTCTCCTTTTCAAAATTCTGCAGTACGATGATTAGAATCAGATGAAGCAAGTTACAGGAGAAAGAAATTTAGCACAGTTGAAAAGGTGATTGTTGTACACACGATAAGGCAAGTAAATTTACATGGTGAATAACTTCATATATATGATCCATCAAATATCCCAGCTATATTGACAGCTAAGGAAAGAGATATGTGCAAGAGAGTATTTTTGTTTTCTTTTTAAGCACTTTATTGCTTTTCAGCGTCGCATGAAAATAATAGAGATCGTACGGCCTTTTCAACGAGTCCTATTTGTTTTTAAGTTGTTTTTTTATCTTTGTCGTGTCTTGGAAAAGAGCCTTTCAGGTAAGCTTTATAAAACTTAATCAGTCAAGGGTCTCTTGGCTGCATGCGATTGTCATCTAGAGAGCTTATCTCAAAAGGTCCTTTCCATGACAAAAAAGGAATACAAACAAAAACAACTAAAAGGCAAATGGGACGTACTCCTCGAAAAAGCGGTACGATCTCTATTGTTTGTACAGCATATTTGTGGGGTTGTTCTTGATTGGATGTGGCTTATCTGCAAAGGCTGGTGATCAAGTTGTTCTTGTTTACAAGTTCGGCAGGATTTTTTAATCATCAACATCATTGTGAAATACTAAAATATTATTAGAACAAGTCCGAAAGAATGGCATTTACGTGAACAGCAGGAAGACCCAATATACATCGATGGCACATAAGTCATAGGATAGCATTTACATGCTAGAACAGAGAAGTGATCAGATAAGAATCACTAACCAATCAAAAAATCACGCAATCGTCTTGCTCAGTCAAAATCCAAGCAAACAGGTCTTTCTGAACTCAAAATGTGCTGCTAAATAGTACAATATGGAAGACACAGCAGGAAGAACAAGATCAGGATCAGTGGAGGATTTGTTGAAAATAGTGAGATAAAAACATGAGCCAGCATTTCAGGCATGTTCCATTTAATACAAAAATGATTAAGCAATTAATCCAGTGCATAAAGAATTGACATACACAAAAGGAAAATAACCTTATTACATAATTCAGTTTCTATGTCAATATTGCAGAGGAATGCGCCAGCCGAACAAGAATTAAAACAGAAACAACTAGCATAACGCTCAAATTGATTCTAATCAATTTGTGCTCTCAGGTCCCAAACTACAGGCTAATGGAGATGAAACACAACACCAGGGCTAGAAATTGGTTACGAGTTGAAATAGACAATTATACGCGTAATCAAGGCCTTGAACTATCACTTTCAAATCATACACACACCACGTACCAGCTGGTGACAGCAGCGCACGGTGATGCGTCGAACACCTGCAACTCACTCACACAGCTCGATCAACAACCGCGAAGAAGATGAAGAGTAATTTTGTGCTGCGGAATCGCTGCGGCTTTTCTGATCCTTCTCATCGCTATTTAAAGGGAAAATGGAAACGAATGGAGGCGACGAATCCTCCTACATGCAACCACTCACGCCGTGATCCGCCACACGGCTTGGCCGCGCACACCACAACCGGCGGGAGCATGCAACCACACACATAAATACTAACCAAACTAGCTATGGATGCATGCACTGCCTGGACCGCTTCTTTCTCGATCCAAACGTGCACATGCTCAAGACTCGGCTAATCACCATGCATGGCCACTAATCACCTACATGCATGGCTAATTAGTTCCACTTACACATGCATACGCGCACTGGACTAAAAGCTGCCGGTCTGCCCACTCTGCACTCCCTGTGCTTCTGTCGATCCGCTCGCAACGCCGTGACACCACGCATACAGCTAACTGGGACTGCACTGTTACCTCGCTACTCCGGGCATCTCCGGTTCGGTTCTCCTGCAAACTCCGTGCAAACACTACTGTCGACTTTTGTAGTCGGTAATAAATTTATGGGGTAGGCGCTAGATCTCAAACTCAAAGGTCACACAAGACAAGGGGTTTAGAAAGGTTCAGGCTCTCGCGGAGGAGATAATACCCTAGTCCTGTGTGCTGGGATTATGCAAATCTCTAGGATTTAAGATTGCTCAAAGCGCAATATGCTCTGGGCGATATGAGGTGTGCTATGCTCTATGGCTTGATCGCTCTATGCTTGGATGATCGGATCCCTATGTTGTTGCCCGCCCTCTCCCTTATATAGCGGGGGTGGGGCGGCTTACAGAGTCCTGATCGGTTTGGAGATTCCGATCGGTTACAAGATTCTAGTCAGTTAATAGGATAGAGTTTACATCTTTATCTACCCTATTAACGACTCGGATTACAACCGTATCTATCATATCTAAATATAAGTTCAACTTCCTTTATGATATGTCCCCTTACGCACTGCGCGAGTGCGGCGCGGGAGTATCTTCTGGCCTCCCTCTTGGGCTGTCATGAGGTACCGGGTTCTTATATTCCACAGTAGCCCCCGAGTCCTTTGCGATCGAGTTGCCGCCTTCTGGTTGCAGCCAACTGAGTCATGCTTCACGCCGAGTGCTTCGATTCTTGATGCGACTTCCCAACTAGTTTTCCTTTACTGACCGAGTGCCTGTTGTAGGCAAAGAGATCGTGAAGGACTTAATAGAGCTCCACGCGTTAAATTTTCCGAGTGGTTCATAGCCCCATTATTGGAATTACGCGATCGGCTCATCTTGGGACATCTTGTATCCCAAGCGATATCACGAAGTCAAAGCGCTTTTCCGCTCAAGGCAAAATTCAGCGCCGCTCCTTTAAATTCATTCGTCGCGAAGTTCTTGATGTAAATCGTTGAGCGTTAGCTCACACACGTCGCATCAAATTTAGTAGCCACGGAATCATGTATATGTAGAACTTAGGCAATGTAAAAACAATTCACTCGGATGTGATGTCCGATGGTGTATATATAATTTTAGAGTTTTTACTCTTTTCCTTATTGATTTTGAATTCATCCGAGTGGTTTCACTCTTTTTGTTTAAGTACTCTGCCCGACTAGTCTAGCCCCGGCGTTGGGAGTCGGCTCATGGCTCTTTTTCCCAGGCACGTGTTTTGGGTGACTAAAGTTCGCCGTTCATGGGGTCAGAGCTTCACAATTTAGAGTTATCGCACTCGGATTCACTTGCAATCGTTAAGCAAAAGAAGAAAAATACAACTCGAGAAAAGATGTGCGCATCGCACACTATTAGTGTAGCCCCGACTTATTTGCTTAGTTGTGGGTCAACTAAGTAGCAAGTCGAGAAAGTCAACGATTTTATTTATAATGATATAATTGAGTAAAAAGCGACTTAGCTGCTTTATGCTCCATATGTTGTCGACGATCGTGCTATCTTTGCTCGGGGCGCAGGCGAAGGTTTGTAGATGAGTTGTAAGCGGCGCTCGGGCGCAGCGAAACTTGTAGATGAGTGTAAGCGGCGCTCGGCGCGCGCGTGGCTCGTGGCGTCTTGAAGGTGGCGCTCGAAGCGCGCGTAGGCTCGTGGCGTCTTGAAGGTGGCGCTTCGAAGCGCGGCGTAGGCTCGTGGCGTCTGCGAAAGTGGCGCTTCGAAGCGCGGCGTGGCTCGTGGCGTCGCGAAGGTGGCACTCGAAGCGCGGCGTGACTCGTGGCGTCCGAAAGTGGCGCTTCGGCGCGAGCGTGACTTCGTATATGAGCTGTAAGCGGCGCTCGAAGCGCGGCGTGGCTCGTGGCCGTGCGAAGGTGGCGCTTCGAAGCGCGGCGTGGCTCTGGCGTGCGAAAGTGGCACTCGAAGCGCGGCGTAGGCTTGTGGCCATCTGCCGAAAGCCGCGTGGGAGCGCAAGTGCGCTTCACCTATCGGCTTTTCCTGATTTCGCTAAATTGCGGCCGTCGTCACCATAGCCTTGATCAGGCCACGATCGGGGCGCCGAGCTATCCGATGCAATCATCGAGTCGGTTTGTCGAGAAGCGTTTTGGAAGCGGCGGCGTTACGCATTGGCGTCGAAAACGGCTTGATCTCCCAACTGGAATGCGGGAGGTCCTCGCGGACATTGCGGCCGTGAGATCGAAGCGATCGCTTTGCACCTCCTTACCCTTACGAAGGCGATCTTCCCCGCACTTCCTGTTCTTCTTGTTGGCGTTGGAGATCGGTCTTACGCTCTTCTATCGCGAAGATGCCACGAAGATCGCAGCAATTCCTCGCGACGCCGATCGGTTTGCGGGCAAGTCAAAGTGACATACCGAGATGGGTTGGCTGATCTTTACGGATCGGATCTGGTTTTGGACCGGACAAACAAGCTCTCCGCGCATCTGCGGCGAAGTCTAGGTTTCGGCGGAAGGCCTGGCGGAGACGAAGGTGGCGGCGAATCCACCGATTGCGCCATCGATTACGTGGGAAAAGATTATAGCGCTTCCCCTACGCGCAGCATGCCGCCGACTTTTGTAGTCAGCAATAAATTTATGGGGTAGGCGCTAGATCTCAAACTCGAAGGTCACACAAGACAAGGGGTTTAGACAGTTCGAGCTCTCGCGGAGGAGATAATACCCTAGTCTGTGTCTTTGGGATTATCTGAGATCTCTTGGATCTAAGATTGCTCAAAGCGCAATATGTTCTGGGCGATATGAGGTGTGTTATGCTCTATGGCTTGATCGCTCTATGCTTGGATGATCGGATCCCTATGTTGTTGCCCGCCCTCTCCCTTATATAGCGGGGGTGGGGCGGCTTATAGAGTCCTGATCGGTTTGGAGATTCCGATCGGTTACAAGATTTTAGTCAGTTAATAGGATAGAGTTTACATCTTTATCTACCCTATTAACGACTCGGATTACAACCGTATCTATCATATCTAAATATAAGTTCAACTTCCTTTAGGATATGTCTCCTTGCGCACGACAGCGGGGTCTGACGCGGGGAGTATCTTCTAGGCCTCCCTCTTGAGCCTGTCATGAGGGTACCCGGATTCTTATATTCCACAACTACACTACTCGGTACAACTCTAGGCACACCGCCCGTTGCACCAAACACATATACGGAAATATGCTAACGCTAAAACTAAGCCTAGATTATTTGCTAATATTGATTGATCTGCATGTCCTAGATGCATCACTTTCCATAAGAACTTTTAGTTGAGATCAGGGGGTAGCAAAAGTCTAACTTGGAATGCCTGTCGTCAGACTGCTGTATGCTATAGCCCATGCTTCTCAGAATTGCAATGCGCCGAAGAAAACTCCGACAGGTTGAACCTTCAACAACGCAGACAATGGTCTGCGGAACCAGAGGAAAAATAATGCCATTCCCAGCAATAGCCTTTCCTGCCGACTTTAAGATTGAGAGAGTTTTTTATGGACCAGTTCATTTTTAGAAAAGTCCAACTATAAGTACTCTTCAGCAGGATTACTTCGAAGAAGTCATAAACTGCACAGAAGTACTTAAAATGTCACACGAATTGAATATGAATTTTAGACTAAGACCAATACTCTATCAGACTGTCATAAAAATTCACTGGAGAACCTGAAATAAAGCAGTAGTCCAGCTATATTCATCCACAAAAAAGGCAATGAGTTGCATCAGTGACAATGAATCTCGACAAAGGAGACAAAAGACGTCTGATTTCTCAATCCAATTAAGGCAGAATATCACAATCAATCCAAAAGGGACAAAAAGAAAAAAATACAACATGCTCAATCAAAAAGGAAGGACTGTGAAAAAAAAAGGAATAGCTGATGTTTATTGACAATTTTGATGGGTAAAATTGTATTACTCGCTATAAATGGTGCCATCACAAGGATGTTAACGTAAAATTGTATATGTGTGCAGAGTGTATAGTTGATATAGCCATTTCACATTGAAACTTATAGATCACAAAAGTTGCAAGTCCAAACCAGATCACAGAAAGACGGTACTAAATATTTGAAAAACGAAATTAAACATAAAACCTGCAACTGAAGCAGTTAAGCAAGCTGATACATTCAGCTATACAGGTAAAGGAATAGTGAGTTGCTGGCATAGAAGTGAACAAAAAGGAGCAAATTTGAGATATCATCAATCTTAAAGGCCATCAATCACTAATTCTCTATAACCTAATGCCTGCTTTAATACACCACCTAGAAAAAAAAATGCCCTATGTCCTATTTTTTCACTTCTCTTGAATGCGTGTATCAATCTTGCTATTTCGATTATCTTTCAGGTAGGGAAAGAAAAATTCAAATACTAAGACATGTTTGTCGTCTCATACACAACATCAAATTTTTAATGGGCAGTTCATGCAACTTGGTTCTAAGGATACAAGCAAATAAATAGTAAATAATCAAAGTTACTTGTACACAAGGAGGATAACCAAACATAGGAAGAAAAATGATTAACATCTTAGGAGACTATAATTATTTGAAGTGTTGGTCTTCTGTGCTGCAGGGCCACTTATGTGCCGTCCCCTTCCTCCCAATTTCTTCCTTTTTCTTGTTACCCTTGTTGTTCTTCTTCTCCCAGATCTGACAAAGCCTTGATAAATAAGTTTAACCTCACCATGTAAGCACAATGCTTAGTACACATACTATTGAATAGCATTTGTGAGGCAAATCCAAACACTAAAATCTCTACTAATACATTTACCGGACCAAAGTACTTAATTGGAGTTTCTTTTGACAGAGAACACCTACACACAACACCATTAGGATGGCAACCAGATTTCACAAAACCTTCTTCATGGCTCACCAGATTCATGAAAAGAATTAACTATGATAAAAAGATCTTCTTAAACTACAAAGCCAGATTCATGAATGTATCTCGTTGCCCTCTTTTTTTCACATACGAAAAAAGTGCATATACATAGGCCCTATAAGAATTGGAACAGAGGATTTTAATAAAATAGAACATAATCCAGCTTATTGCTGCACATGTATATTTTATACCAATGAACAGTTTCTGAAGGGCCAAATAAAACTTATTGTTCAAAATTTCAATAATTCATGAAATATAGGTGGATGAGACATTACGAAAAAATATGATTACAAGAAGTTCGGCAAAGGACACGAAGAAGCAGTAGTCTGATGCTATAGATTTTTGCCAAGTAAAAATGGCAGCTCATCCATGTTCCTGAATCAACAAAGATATACATCATGTAAAGCAAGAGGTGTCATAAAAATGGGTAGGCACACATGCAATTTAATTAAAATAAATTTACAATTTCATCCTTAGACGTTCTAATTAAACTATATTTCAGTAAGGAGCATGAGCACAATTTACCAAAGCACCAAGACATATTACTATATTACAGTTGAGTCATCAAGGGTTCAATTAGAATAGATACGGTATGTAATTTTGCTAGCATCCATGAATAGCACACAAATAGTTTTTACCTTTGACATTAGTAAGGAGTAGCTGCAGAATACTAAAGAAAGGATCCAGCAGGTAAGATAAATGCATTACAAAACCTGCATTCTGGTCTGCATATAAGAGAAAGGATCCAGCAGGTTCAGTTGGAATAACTTGACAAAGAGAGAGAGCAGAGAAGGAAGAAAAGAAATTGAGCTTGATGAGAGAAAAGATCAGAGATCATAAGCCTTAACCACCGAATCGGATAACCAATACATCGATTGATGCTTCAAACAACTCAGGTGACTGATGTTTAGTACTTCTGTCTATAATGAAGTGATTGATGCTTCAAACAACTCAGGTGACTGATGTTTAGCACTTCTGTCTATAATGAAGTGAAAAGAAGCAAATGTGTCAATAGCCTCAGGAAGAAATAACAAACCAAGATGGAGAAGTAGCCTAACAGGTGATGATGCAAAAGGCAAAGGAATATTGTTCTTTTTCTTGATAGAATGGAGAGGTCACAAAAATTAGCTAGTGAAATCTTGCGTTAATCTAGACATATGAAGATATGTTTGCCTATTTGATTGCATCAAAGCACACTTTCTGAACTCCAAAGTAGATCAGGGTCAGAACTAAAGCTAAGGTATTTGTTGTCTTGTGACCAATAACAAAACGAATTATGATCCCCTTCTCTTCCTCCAGTTTTTTCCTCTTTTCTCCTGTTTTCCATATTTACTTCACCATCAACATTTAATACCATCAAAATCCTACCTGAAAAAATGAGGCACTGTTAGGGGGATTCAGTGTCAAAAACCTTTAGGCATCCAGGTGTTGCGGATTGAATCCCTTCTCTTACTACTGCTAAAAGCAGTATTGATACCTATCACCATAAGGTACTTCCGCTTACCAGGAGACTCCGAACCCTCGTACTCTTCTGAAAGTGAAGAACCATTGAGAAGATATTCTTGCAGTGTTCTTACATGTCGGGACCGGATTTCCAAATCCGAACCCTCTGTGTATAATTTGTGCTAGTCCAGGAAAAGCTAGCACACACTGTGAAAACAGTGATGACAACATATCCATATCACGAGTCAAATAATATTAATCAAGCAAAAAAGTATTAGCCTTATGGCCAGTTATTACAAATAAGCAACCTCATGGCTTGAGTCCAATAAAGAAACAACGGAACGAATCAACAACAGCAAAATAAGCCCATCCATTTGCCCATAGGCAATCGACTGGGGTACGCGTCCTAGTAATCCGGATCACCTTTATCATAACCATAAGCATAGAACTCGTAGTCACCTTTAGCTTCTGCACACTCCTCTATGGAAAGGGGATGTTGCAAGGGTGAGCACAAAATGTACTCCGCAAGTCTTAAAGACATAATGCAAGATAGCTATATGCAAGGCTAAACAATTGAAGGTATAATATGGCTCTTTTCGCATAAAGCAATGTTTAACTTTAAATACCAATAGTAATTTCACAAAGCATCATTTGATCAAAATGTAATTGAATATAAATTGAATTTGAAGTAACAGCTAATCAGGTTCCAACGACCTGACTGTCTCCAACCGCCAAACTACAACCCGAGAGTTCCATCCACTCACAGATTCCCAAACCACCATTTTCATTTAAAACAAAACCATCAAATCTACAATGTGCAAGTGTATCTCGCCTGCCCTTGACCGTGGGCACGGCTACTAAGTAGTTTTTAACTCTGCAGAGTGTGTACAACTTTACTCACAAAACATGATCGACTTTTGTTGCCTTCTATGTAATTAACACACTTCCTTTGGCGTGTCGGCAGAGAGATCATGACAAGGCCTTTACAACGTACAGACCCGCTATTAACCTCACCCGCTAAGGTTTCACCGCTAAATGGTTACATCCACCCAGTCAGAAGCCCCCCTCTTGTGCCACGTGGGGAAAACCTGTCTCCATCCAACACCCACATTCCACCTACTGGCAAAGTCAATATCGAGACGCACAAATTAATTAGTCAGGTCATACCCATATAGACTTGTGGTTGTACGGTAGTGCTCAGTCCATGGTAACACATGCTTCGGCCCTTAAATGACTCGGGCGGGACATTCACTTTCAAGGTCTCGTGCATCCAGCACCCACCAAACATCCATCCACCCCGATCTAAACCATTTCCACTTTATTTCATTTAAATAACAGCAGCAATACCAATTGCCGCGTCTTCACAAATAAGTTTGAACAATGTTTGAAATGATTCCCATAATGGCATAATTCCACAACGTTTAAGTTGGACTAAGCAATTATACCGTCCCATACTACACTATTGGTTATCACTAGATAAATTAGCTACTATCATCTAGGGTGAAAAAGGTTCGACATGATCAATACCAATGAGGGTATAACAAATTTTGGAATTTAACTATACCTTAAACTATATTTAAAGTACATTGCATAAAAGTAAGCTTGCATAATTTAGAACAAAATAAGCATTTTATAAAATTTAGGATCAACATGTTCAAGGAAGACTTGCCTGGATCGAAGGGTAGGTGATCAAGATCGTCGGTAGCAACTCCTTTCGACTTTCCGAAAACTATACGCGAAAAGCATCTAAATTCAAATAAATCCAAATAAATTCAAATAAAATACAAAACTAGTACAAAATAAATAGAGTATAATTTTTTATGAATTTAGGAAGAAAACTGAGGTCAATCGGACGTAAGATGAAGGAGATCGGACATTTTGAATCCAAAAATTGATCTCTTGCCGGACTTGAAGAAGAAATGGTTGCCGACAGAGTTCCAGTGAGGGTTTTCAAAATCTGATTTTACCCAATGTAGATGACACCGAGAGGAAGCTCCAGAAAACATTTGAGGCCGAATGGAGGCCTGGAGTAGCCGGGAGAGCTCGCCGAAAGTTCGCCGGAGTTCAGAAATAACAGCTTGCGCAGGGAGATCCGGTGGATGGATTGGAACAACTCAAAGCTAAGAATGTGAGGAATGAGGAGAGCAAGCTGGAGTTCAATTTATAGGGTGATCGGACCAACGGATCATCAGGAAACGCTCGCCGAAGTTATTGCCGGAATAGTAACCGTGTTCGCCGGAGTAAATGAGTGAAACGAATGGGAATCGATGCGGGTCGGGTCCGTTACGCGCATACTGTAGCTGACGGGTGGGCTGGGGAAGCCGGATCGGGTAGGAATGAACAGTACCAAAATAATAAATCCCGAAAGCAATTATTTTTCTACTAAAAATTCATATTTAATCCAAAAATTATGAAATAAATTATATTAAATATGGGAATTTCAAGAGATACCGGTTTCAGCAATAAAAGCATGAATAAATATTTTCAAATAATATAAAATTATTATTCATAGCACATTAATTAATTTTTAAATGCTGAAAATTAAATAGGCTTGGGAGAAATAGTAAAAAGTATCTAAAAATTCTAGAAAAATTCTCAAAAATACTTTATAATATTTTTAACCCAATAAAATTATTTTACGAATTTTTAAGCTTTTAGATTTTCTGCAAAAATTCATATTGTAAAACTGAGAGTTGTGAAAAGAGTTTTAATAAAATCCGTGAAATTCCAAATTGGACAAAATTAATAAAACAAATCAAAATGAAATTTTTAGGATGTTACATTGCAGCCGAGAGTTATGTCTCCAAGTTTGCTATTGTCTTATCTAGAGTCCTGCAGGAAGCCAGTTCAACTACAATTAGAAACAACTTCCTTGAAGCTTTCCTGAATAAAATAAAGGAGTGAGAAGGCAATATGTCATTGTAATAGCGTTTTCTTTGAACCTGGTGACATAAGGGCATAAAGTCTGCATCAAGGTTATTGATAGTAGGAAATTTATCCAAGACTAAAAGAGGCATCAAGTTAATGTTGAAAATACTTCCAGGAATTAACTGAGGCAAGAGAGTGAATTACTTTTCGTATATTACAGTCCCCAGCAACAAGCCCAGCCTCTTTCCCTCTTCTTTCATTTGGTATAGCTATCTCACTTGCTTCAGGCAATGTCCACATCCTGGAGAAAACAGTCTGGGTCAAGTAGTACACAAACATTTGGCGAAATTTCCATTCTAAAAATTTGCAGCTCGTAGAAGAATTCACATGCTGCATCCGAAGTGAAATCAAGCCAATTAATACGATTGGGTTGAAGCCAAAGGTGCCTGAGAGTTGCAGAGAACTGTATGACAAAGCAAAAGCCAAGCGTAAATCACAAAAGCTAATCAGTTCAAAAAATAGATAAATCCACCTCTGGAGTGACCATTAGCACGAAAAAATCCGATTGCAAAATGCAGCTGAATGTGCTAAACTGCTAACACAGAGTGCAGTGTGACGTGTGTGATTGGGAAAGGCATACAAAGCGCTAATGCACGCACACATGTTCATCAACATAAGTGCATATTGAATCAACCTTGTTAGATGAGTAGACCCATTCGGCCATGGGCCTGGTTTCTGCAAAATGAAAAATGGTGACAGAGTTGAGGTGGTAGAGATCAGGTAACATGATGTACGTCCAAATAACTAATAATCACACCAAAATTAAGAACTTCCTAATCTCGAATTGAAGAACAGTGGAGGGTTGCGCATCAAGGATGAAATCTCTTGCAACAGAAATTGGTTGAGGTACCATACTGGCTAGCTGCATTTAATCAAATACCTCCACGGCTCAAGGAAGATAAGCAGGCACACCACAGTTCACAATCTACAAAAAGTTTCTCCACAGTTTAAATAGGGAAAATGATTCAGCCCAAGGAAAAAAAATTAGACGAATGCAATTGGGATAATAGATTAAAATAGAAAATCTGTGGCCAGCATCCATGGCTAACTCACAGAGGAGGCCGAGGTCGCCGGAGCAGTAGAGGGCCAGATGCCGCAGTTGCTGGGCACCGGGGCAGCCGCACACTGCAAATACTCTTGATGACATGACTGGCATAGAAAATGTCCTAATCTGCAAAACACTGTAATTAGGTGAGCTAGGCTACAGAGGAAAATGCAAGAAAAACATGGCAATTACAACAAAAGCGACATGATACCTGTGTTGCAAGATCATCAATAGCTAGCCTAGACAACTGTTTTTCCCCATGTCAAAAAAATAAACTGTTTTTCCCGCTCTTCTTACGTTTATCAAATTTGTCATAAGTAATGTTCCATTCACACAATATCAAATTTTAATGTCTCATAGTGAAAATCAAATCAATCTATTTTTCATAAAATGTCTTGCATGCAAAAGCCTGTAGTCTTGAAATGGGGAAAAAAAACAAAATAAATCCAGAAAAACAATGAATGATGCAAAATACTAATTGCAAATCGCTGGGCTTATCACTATGTCTGAAAACCTATATAAGCATAGTATTTTTTAATAGAATTTGTATTCTGTAAAATAAAACCTTGGCTGTAGGGATGAACACCTGAGAACCTAGAAAAGAGAGAATAAAAGTCTACTAAATGGTTAGACTATGAGGGAAGAGAACACCTAACAACTTCATTGAAGAATGCTCCTAGGAGTGGGCTACATCCAATTGGAACAGAACTCATTTAAACAGGCAGCTCAAATAAGGCCACCACTATACAACAATATCTATATATATATATATATGTCAGAATTTCAGTAGATGAACTACCTCAGAAATAGTGCACTACTATGAGGGCTCATTAGTTGCTGGGAGCTCACTAGCAAGATTAAGACAGTCCAAATTGCAGGAATTACCTTTTTTTAATCCCAATAAGATTGTGCCTGTCATCAACGCAAATGGCAAGGAAAGCATCCACAGCAAAGAATTCTTTTTCGCCACCAATCTGTGGTATGGTACATGGCTGGCAATGATTTACTCTTTTTGACATGTTTTGCTTTGATGCCGACTGTCAGTTCTTTGGCACTCTGAATTTCCTGACACAAATTTCATTCTAATGGTAGTCAAATTTGGAAAACTGCAGAGAATAAAAAGGTTGGCCTTTCAAAATAAAGGTGGTTACAGACCATATTGCCATGTATAGAGAATACATTATAAAGCAAAATGATTCCAAGCTTGCATAAACCACTTGATAAAATATAATCCAGCTTGGACAACATACTGCAGAGACCAGTTGGGAATAATACACATCTTACTACTACTGATTATTGACTGACAACACTGAAAGGAAGAAAAACGAAAAAAACCATTGCAGCTTCTATTAGCGAACTGAAAAAATTTAGCTAAATGCAGGAAGGCAGCCAACTGTACAATTGATGAACTGTATCCAATAATTTAAATGAGTAAGCAGGATCTATGTCAAATTAATAGTAAATTGGCAAACATATCGTATAGTAACTAAAATTCTTTTCTACCATATATCTGAGGCTTTTTGAAAATAGTACCCCCCACCCCACAATAAATACTTCTTTTCAGACTTGCCATTGTGCAGTAATGACATGAGATCGCTTCAGCAACTGAATGCACACATGCAGCTTTGTATTATGCAGAATTCATTCTATTTCTTACAGGATTGTTGTCATCTAACATTCAACCAAGACAGGATAAGTGCATGTATTTGCAAAACAGGAACCAATTCCCCCTTTGCATATAAAGAGAAGTGGTATAACCTTGTGACGCAAATGAAAAAGAATGAGAACAACAAACGTTTGACGGAGGTATGCCTACCATGCTAACCAATATGTGACAGGTGAATGCTTTTGCCAATAAAGGAATGTTGCCACCAGAAACATAGTGAAGGACCAAATGGGAAGCTTAAATGGGCAGATTAGGCATTTCATCGAGTAGCTGGAAGGCATGTCCGTTGTGCTCTACGTTCTGCACAGATGCTTCTCTACTGCATGCCTTCCTGCTGCGATGGTCCGACGGTGATGTAAATGGACATCGAGGTGAAGATGAGAGATGGAGCTGTCGAGACGACGTACCCATGGGGCTGTGCGCAGCAGATGGGGGAAAGAAGCTTTGCACGAGAGCGAGTGGCTCCTTGCCTTCTTCCTGGGTCCAATCAACGGCACACCGGCCAGCATGAAGTCGTGCCTAGCGCGCCACTCACTGGCCACTGGCCCAGCGCAACCTCGCCGCCAAATGAGCTCGGTCTCACCGGCCTGACGTAACCTCGTCGCGCACGGCGCCCCCGGAGGACTGATGGCCATGGCGCCACGACGCAGCCTCGCAATGCTGCGGGCTCGGCGCCTAGACAACGCCACGCGTCCACAGCGCCCCGAAGCGGCCTCGCCTTCGCGCGGGCTCTCCGCCCAAACTTGGCCACAACACCTGAACGCGGTCGCGCAGCCAAGGTGGCCCGACGCGGATCCATTTTGCTCTCCGCCGTGCTTGACGCCGGCGCGGGAGGAGGAAGTCGTGATGGGAAGCGAACGGGAGGCACAGGTCGATCACGGTCAGGCGGTCCAGGGCCGGAGCGGCGCCGGCGCCGGGTGGGGGCGTGCGCGAAGGTGCCGTCGCTCGCACGGAGGCGCAGTCGAAGAGGGAGGCAGGGATCCTGTGCCGCCTGTCACGGAAGTCTAATTCGAGGGAGAGTTCCTCTGCGCCGTGCTCGCCGGTCGGTGGCCGCCAATCAGATCGGGAGCGGGGGAGGGAGGTCGGGGGCGGCGGATCGCGGAGGGCGAGCGCGGGGGGCCGAAGGAGGAGGTCGTGGGGCATGGAGTTGAGTGCGGTTCCGTTTGGTTTTTTTTCTTCCCGACGGTTTTCATCCGATTTTTTTGGTTTTTTATTAGATGGTGGGAGCGAGGAGGTACGACGCACGAGAAAACTTGTGCTTTATATTAGTAGAGATAAGGAAAACACGGCGAACTAAGATGTACTCATAAGATACAAAATGACTTATTCTACTGGACAACATCTCGTACAATGTAGGGATGTTATCCAACTGCATAAAGAAAAGAGACTACATGATAGCCTAGGTTAGATCATATCTAATAAAAGTTAATCTGGTTTGATCAAAATAAGCAGATGGGATTTGTGACCGCTATTCATCGAGGCATTAGGTACTAATCGGACAGCACCTAGCACATAGATTCCATTCCTATATGCTGAGTTTCTGCACCAAGATGAGCTTCGTGCGCTGACTTCACCCCCACCGAGGAATGAGCAGTGTCACCTATTATAGAATTAAACTAGGTGTATCCCGTGTGTTGCTGCAAGGCTGATTATGACATAAAAATTAGTATATATTAATATATTGTCTATGAAGTTATTTAATTATAGTAAGTGTAGTAAGGAATAGTGTAAATGTATTTATGCAGCCTGTTGGAGAAACAACAAAGATTTTGCAGTGCAAATGTATTTATGTATACATTGGGATTTCGCAAAAATGCTGTCCATTCACAAATAGTGTACATCGACTCTCAAATGTTCATTTCATCACTTATTTATATACTCCTTTCATTTGTGAACACTTATCAGTTATGACTGACTTAGGCTTTGACAAACTATTTTTTTAATATCCAATTGTGTACCGTAAAATTAGTATCATTATGTTTTAAACAAAAATGTTTTACCAAATATCCTACATTTGGAGCTATTTCCTTTGTTCAATTAATCCGGGTCAAAACTAATAAGTATTCGTCAATGAAGGGAGTACTATAATATATCCGTAAAACAATAAAAACGAGCTGTCATGTCGCTCCATGTACATACATGCAAACTTATAGTAGTTTTAGAGGATATGCTCACACTTGAGATAACCTATATTAAAAAGAATATTTGATTTCGTCAGATCTACTACAAATTTTCCTAATTGTGGCTTTCTTTAACCACTTTAAAAATATATATGGGCCAAAGTATTTCCATGAATGGGCTTTGACATGGTAAATTGACACAAGGTGACTTAGCTTAATCAACTCCTTCCAAAAGTTGAGGCCAACAAGATGACTTGCAACAAGAAACAAGACAAAACTATCTGTGAAGCCTGAGTAGAAAGGAGCAGTACTTGGGTGTTGGGACCCGGATTTGCAAATCCGAAACTCTCTGTGTATACTGCACTAGTCTAGGAACACGCTAGTGCACACAGTGGAAACATAGATGAAATATCATTCCATACAACGAATTAACTAAAAAGAAGCAAATTATTATTAAATAAAGCAAACGACCTTATGGTCAACGTTTACACCATTATGCCTTAAGGGCTTAAGAAACAAATATTATCGCAGCGGAAAAGATAACTTGAGCCATTCGACATGCCACAGGCAATCGTCTGGGGAACGCCTTCCTAATCCACGTAGTCTTCATAGAATTCCTCCTCATGACATTCATTATCTCCTTCAGCAATTGATCAGTAAGGGCATAAAGCCGTGAGTACAAAAAGTACTCAGCAAGTCGTAGGGAATTGATGCAATACATTCATGCACGGCTTGACAAGGATGGCTATATGTTTCATTTGCGGAAAGCAATAACTTGAATTGAAATACAATAAATAGATTGAAAGCATATTTATGAAAAGATAAATAAATGATTGATAGATCAATGATAGACAACAAAACAACAGTGAACTCCCCGTTCACATCCCAACAATTCCATATTCCACATTTCATAAAACACTCTATACCCCGTGTGAAATTCCCAGGCTTGTCCATGACCGCGGACGCGGCTATTCGAATAGTTTTACACTCTGCAGAGGTTGTACAACTTTACCCACAAGACATGAACATCTCTTTGTGCAAACGTTACTAACACACTTCCTTTGGTGTGTCGCAGAGATATCATGACAAAGCCTTTACAATGCCTTTATCTAAACTCGATGCTGCCCGCTAAGGTTTCGCCCTTAGGGCCCCTCTTGCGTCTTGCGAATCTACCCGTCCATCCGGAACCCACACCACCAATTGGCGTTACTCAAGGCTAGACATTGCAAATTAATCGACTAAGTCATCCCATACCAGACTCGTGGTAGTACGGTTAGGCCCAGTTCAATGGCGCACAAGATTAAGTCCTTATGTTGTCTCAGGCAAGACATCCACATCCCAATGTGCTAGAAAGCACCCCTTTACTGCACGATCACTTGCCCGAGAGAAAACAATTCGTTCAACCAAGACCAATGGCAAACCCCGCCATGGTACAACAAATTTTACAACAGTGGCTAACGGCCACGATTCAATATCTCATTAAGTCAAGATTAACATTATTCAATATGTGACATGAATCCCTTTGTACCACCAAGCATGTCTAAGCATAGCTATAATAACCCAATGTTGGTATAATGATTATGTCCAACTAGTAATGTCCCAACCTAGGTTTAGCAATTGATACATGGCATACAATTAATCAAGGTGGCATAATGTCAACTAGGTATACACCTACTCCCATTAAATAAGCATTGATACACAAAATAGCATGCAATTGTATAAAAGTAAATTACTTTTGCAAACATAGGATCAACATGATCAAAGGATTACGACTTGCCTTGCTGATCTAATGCTGAGTCTTGGTCTTCGAAGTCTTCGTTTGCTCCCTCGAAATTAGCATCTAACGGAAAAGAAGCAACGAAATCAAATAAATACAAAACAGAGACTCAAACAAGCTCAAAATTGAAAATAAATAGCTCTGGAAGATAGATCTTGATTTTAGAAAAAATTAGAAACTTCAATCGCCTCAATCGGAGTTCATACGAGCAAGAACGGACCTCCGAAAGATTAAATTCAGAGAAAATACAGAAAATCAGAAAATCGGAATTTTTGGATTTATTTTTCTATTGGAAAATCGGTTTATTGCGCAACGCTGACGTCATCCGACTTTTGGTGGACTCGGTCCACGACCCGGGCTCGGTTCACGTGCACCCGGTGCACAGTCGACGTCAGCGCTGACGCGGCTTTAGGGCTGACGCAAGCATCCACGTGTCGCGCATCTGGCGAGAGGGCCAGATCGGACGGCCAAGAAGCGGGGCTGCGGCGGAGGCGACGCGGCGCAATCCGGGACGCCCGCTGGAGATCGGACGACGGAGCACGGTCACTGGAGGTCGACGGCGAGGTGGGCGGTGCAACTCACCGGAGACGAAGAAGACGACACAGCAAGCGGCGGAAAACGCGACGAATCGGCTTCGGATCGGTGCGGATCTGGGAGAGGACGATGCGGCGAACTCAACGAGACGCGCGGGTGCGGCGAAGAGGCACCGGAGCGACGAGACGATGGGGAAAAAGCTTCGGCTGCGGTGGCAGAGCTACGGCGAGCGAGAACTCGGCGATGATGGCGGCTCGGGCGGCGAGCGAGCAAAAAGGCGGCGGCGAGGATCCTCGGGAGGCGGGTTGGCGACACTTAAATAGCCTAGGAGGCGGGCGACCGAGTCCGAGGACGGCGACGTCTTGTGCGAGGACTCGGCGGCGGTTAGGGTTAGGGTTTTCGCGGCCGGCGGCGTGGCGCAATCTCGGCCGCACGCGCGTCGCGCATCGGACGGCCGACCGCAGCAACTGTGGGCGTGGTGCGTCGAGAGATGGGCCGCGAAGCGGGCGAGCGAGCGAGAGCGGGGGCTGAAATTTGCGGGCAGCGAAAAATCGGCCCAAGAGAGTTTTAGAAATAAACTCATTTTCCGATTTAAAAAATCCATAAATTCAAATAAAAGCAAATAACTTCAAATAAATAGCAAATAAATTCAGAAAAATCCCCAAAAATACAGAAGAATTTCTTGGAGCATAATGAACCCAACTAGAACTGAAAATCTTTAGTTTGATGAGTAGTTTAGTCAAATTAAATCCTTTCATTAATAGAAAAATCAAATTAAGCTGGGATTAATTCAAGAAAAATGCAAATGGTTTATTTTTGAATCCAAACATTCCAGAACTAAAATTTTGGGATGTTACATTGGGGGGAAGGTTTAACCCCAAAACATAATTTTTTTCCCCACCTAATTCCCTCCCTTCCCCCAATCTCTCTTTTGGGTAGCATTGCTACCCTTACCCCAGCTGAAAGGCCCTCCCCACCCCTTTTCTTGTTTTCTTCTCCCACTATCCTTTTTGTTCCTCTCGTCCCCAGCTAGCTGCAGCAGCACCTCCTCCTCCTCCTGGTGCCTCCCTGGCCGAGCTCCCCTTCCCCCAACTGAAGCTCCCCCTCGCAGCTGAGCTCCTCCTCTTGTTCCTCCTTGAGGGTAAGTGGATGCAAGGTTTTTTAGGTTTTTGTGGGTGCATGCTGTTCTTAGGAGGAGCCCTGCTTGATTTGGGTGTCCTAGGGTTGGTGGATTTGGGATATTTGAGCGATTTTGGTGGATCTATGGTTTGGGGGAAGTTCTATGATTTTCGGGCTGTGCAAACCCCAAGTTTGGAGCTGCGATTCGGGGACCTTAGAGCCATTTCCAAAGGCGTTGGGTGTTGAAGAAGTTGTAGATCTTCGTCTTAAGTTTAATTAGAGACTAAGAACACGATTTTTAGTTCAGCCATTTAGAAGTTATGGTAATTTGGGTGTCTACTGTCCAAAGCAGGTTGCTGCTAGTAGCAGCTTCGGTTTTGTGCTGTTTAGGGCTATTTAGAGGCCAAATTGAATTACTTCAGACCTAGATAAAGCTAAGAAATTTCCTTTAGATTCCAAAAATGTCCTCGTTTACTAAATTTGAAGTGATATGCAATTAGTTATGCTAGGTTGAAGCCGGCTATCAAGAATTGCAGCAGACTGGTATTTAGGACTAGTCTGAGGAAGGCTAGATGGATTCTTTGAGAAGGAAGAGTAATTAGAATTTCGTGGGTAACCCTTGGTAGCTCTCATTTAGTTCATTGCTTTCATTGTTTGGTTTTGAAATATATGTAACTGTTATTACAGGTGGTGTGACTTCGAGAGTGGCCTCATCCTCACGTCACTCCATTCCTCACGGTTAGAGGCAAGTGTATCAAATAGAATGATGCTAGGATGATTTGTTGCTTGCTTTGTGATAATAGTTATGACTAGGTTTATGATTATGTCTATTATGATGATTATGATGATGCAAATACTAAGATTATGGATGTAAGTATATGTCAAGGTGCATGTTTATGTTTATGTTTATGTTTATGTTTATGTTTATGGAGATGTGAATGTTGTAATAGAATGCAACTTGCAATTTAGTCATTTCATTTGCAATTATGCATTCACAATGGAAGAGCTGACCCGAGTGGACCTATATGTCTCACATGTAGTGAGACATGAAAGTCCTACTTCGGTAGGCCCCTCCACGGGCTGGATGGGAATGAGAGGGGCACACCGACGGGTGTGCACTCAGCCGTACCGGTATGAGCTATGAAATGTGCATTATGAGCATGCATGAGGTATTGCATGATTAAAGAGAAAAGGAATGTTAAGTGAAGGTGTTTGTTCCCGTATGCAGCTACCATTCCATATTACAACTTGCTATGAAATTTAGTTAGGATGATTGTTCTTATGTATACGTGTCTTACGATGTTGCAAGTACCATGAATAATTGTTATGTGTTATATGACTTGTTTTGATACACTTTGCTGAGTTGGTGAACTCACGCTTGTATGTAATATTTTTTTAGGTACCTCAAGATCAACATTTGGGAAAGGGTTTTGCACTTCTTCCACTAGATGACACTCACCGTAGTTATCCGTGTAGTTAAAAGTCACTGTATTATCTCTTCTAGTGGCTGATATCATTGTTGATTAAGCCCTTGCTTTTGGTCTAGCTACCTTATGTGAGGGTGAGGGGTATATGGTTGCCTCGTGGTTATGTTTGGATGAGCTTTTGTTTCATAAATGGTTTATGTAATTACAGTTATGTGTATGGTTAGGACTTGTGGTTGATGTTGATGTTGTCGTTGTTGAGGTAGTGATGTTAAGTGGTTGTGGTTTTGCTTTACTCTAGCTTATTAGGTATGCTCTCATCTTGTGGAGTGGTTAATTCATAATGCTTGTGTGCTGATTTTTGGCTCTAAGTGCTTAGGGATCATGCTGACTTTTTTTAGTAGAATTGCTATTTAGTTGTTATTCATGCTTGTGGTATGACATCCGGGACACGTGGGTCCGGGGTGTTACACTATCACTCATCGATTTCTGACAAATAAACAAACAGAGATTTACTCATCCGGGTGAATTTAATTATGTAGAACTCTTAAGTCATTATCCATCACAAACATGAGTGACATGCAGTTTATTGTTATAAAGATTAAATTGGTGCACAAGATTGGAGTTGAAACTACTTGCTCCCTTGAGTTGTTAGTTGCTTCATTTTTGAGATTTTTGCTCAGATATTGCTTAATACTTGGTTATAGTTGGTTGAATTGAGGTTGAGATGCATGCAGGGTTCAAATTTCGGACCACCCCAAAATCTAAAATACCGGCCGAAAAAAATTTAAAAAAATTTGAAATTGATACAGTAACCCGAAATTTCGGTTTTTTAGCGAAATTTCATGTTTTTTGGCCGGTTTTGAATCTTTTAGGGCCAGATTCGACCGGATTTGGTCTAATAACTCTTAAGAAAGTCATCTCCTATGAAAATTTGTTGAAAAAACGAATTTTTTAAACATTTTAAAATTTTGGCAGAAACACTGTCAGATTTTTATAAACTTGTAAAAGCTTGATAATAAGCTGAAAATTTTATGGCACTATCCTTAGTAGTTTATGATCATACATAAAAAATTTAAAAATAATTTAACTTCATTTATTATCTTTAAAAAATCAAAAATAGAATGAACATAATTGGGACAGTTATATTGTCAGAATTTTATAAATTTTCTTGTGTGTGATTATGGTCTAAATTTTTTTTGAGAGATTAATAATTGAATCAGTACCATTATATAAATTTTTCCAAAAATTTAAACTTTTTTTGTTTGGTCAATCAAATCTATGTAAGCATTGAACTTTGTTTGTTATATTATATTTCAAAAATCAAAAAGAAAAGAACATAAATGGTACTGTGCCTTGTAAGAATTTTATAAATTCACTAGAGTGTAATAATAAATCAAAATTTTTATGGGATATTAATAAATTCCTTATAACTATTCTGTAAAATTTTCAAAAAAATTTATGGTGTAAATAATTTTTAATTTTGTTCAAGTTTGCCGGTAAGCCTTTTAACAGGGCAGTAGTACTGTTCGAATTTTTAAAAATTCATACCATTTAATAATCATATGAAAATTTTATGAGTGAATTATAGATACATCATAACCATTCAAAAAAAAATTCAATAGTTTATAACTTGATTTGTACAATTTTCCATTCGGATCAAACTTGTTGGTCAGTGTTCTATCAGGACAGTACCACTCTCCGAATTTTAAAAAATTCCTCACATGTGATAATCAGCTGAAATTTTTTTGAGAACATTAGGTATCTATGATAACCATGTAAAAAAATTTAAACAGTTTATAACTTGATTTGTACCATTTTCCATTCGGATCAAACTTGTCGATCAGTGTTTTATCAGGATAGTACCACTCTCCGAATTTTTAAAAATTCCTCAGATGTGATAATCAGCTGAAATTTTTGTGAGAACATCATCAATGTGTAAGAAATCTAAAAAAAATCAAATTTTTCGTTAATGTTTAGACCACTTTTCAACCAGTGCAAAAAAACCCGAAATTTCGGGTTTTTTCGCCAAATTTCGGATTTTTTTTTCCGGAATGGACCGGATTTGAATTTTCAAATTCAAAATTCATCCGAAGTATTTCCGAAATTTTGAAATTTCACCAAAATTTCGCGATCCGATCAGGGACGAAATTTATTCCGAAACCGAATTTTCAAACCTTGGATGCATGTCACTCCCTAAATTGTTAAATCATATTAAGTGCATGTATTATGCTTATTATGTGATATTTAAGGTCATATGATCGAGTGAGCTCATGGTGAGACCATGCTCGTCCTGAAGAGGGGTACCCACATAAGGAGGGTGCCCAAGAGGGGTGCGTCAGCCAGGAGAGGGGCGTCGGCCAAAAGAGGGGTGGAACCCTAAAAGTACATGGGCCTTGGGCCCAAAAGAAAGGTGGCGCAGCACCTGAAATTTCTGTCCCGTGAGATTGTTCTATGATTTCCCTTCGCTCCAGGAGGAATTTGACCTTGGGATCAGATCCATTGGAAAGGTTATCTCGATACCTTTCAAACGAGTTGTCGAACGTCGAAAACGGAGTTCGGATGTGGCCGTGGCGTCCGTTTGAAGTACTGCTGCTCCTGGATGGCCGAACCGGACTCGGCGACGAATTGGGCTTTATCTTGAGCCTTCCTTGGCGCGTGGGCTGTCCTCGGTGGATGTTCTTGACGTGCTGGTCCAGCAAAGGTGGATGGAAAGGACTTGCTTCCGGATTAAGCCCTCCAGACGTCGTAGACGAAGTAGCGGCCGAAACAGCGATGGTCGGGGACGAAGTAGCGGTCGTAGAAGAAGAAGGGGTAGCGGTTGTATCCTTGGTTGGGATGTCCTCAACACTTTGACGATCCGACTACAACGTACGACGACGATGCGCCTTAGCAATCTCTAAACCAACTCCGGAGTGTTATTGATCCTTGTCGTGGGCACGATCAACCTGAACACGAGGTTCAATTCCTGCGAGCAACCGAAGAACAAGCAAGAACAGTAGTAAAAGCAATCTGAAATTGCGAATATGAATGAAGACCAAAATAAGGTGGGGTTCTATTGAAGGTCTTGACAAGGTGGCTGTCCAGCACAACTCGAAGATGCAAAGTTTGCACTTGGCTAAACTAATCAAATAAAACCCGAGTATCTAAAGTGGCGGCTACTGAGTTTATAAGAAGGAGGGACGTTCTAGGGTTGTGTGCAGTCACGGGGGTCACACACAACTTGGGCTTGGGCCTAAAACAGTATTGTAGTATATTATTTTGATGATTTCGACTGATCCACGTTAAATCTGGAGCTGGGACCAGACTCATTGGAAAGGTCTCATTGTAAGCTTTCAATCAAGTATAAGAACTCTCCAATCGGACACCGTATGCAAAAGTTATGCGTGTTTTACTTCAGGCTGGTATCCGAAGGCCGAATTGGATTCCAGAACGTGATGGATTTGATATCTCTCTCTTCTTGGCCCGTGGATGACGTGATGGAGTTGGTACAACCAAATTTGATCATATCCGTAGTAGTGATGTCCTCATCATCCTCCCTTTCTTGAATTTGAGTCGTCCTCGACTCATGCTCAGCTTTTAGCTTGTCCTCAATAAAAAACATTCTCATCTGAAAATCATCCACAAAGCTCAATATTTCTTTTCAGCATATAAAGGCATGTTGAAATCTAGCACTCTTGGATGCTTCCGCCCCTCCGTGAAGGAAATCCATCCTAGTAGATGTACACGATGCAGAGGATGCCGTGAAGTGTCGCCGAACTGATATAGCGTTGATCATATTCAGGACGAGCATGGTCTCATCAGCTCATTTTTCCTTGGCTTGGCACATAATTTAATGTTTCACTCTAATTGTTTGTGAGTAGTCCATAAAGCATTTTGTGTTTCTTGATTTTTTGAATTTTCATTTGCTTGATGATCACTTTGTCAAAGGGGGAGAAATGTCAAATGTATACAAAGGGGAGAACATTTTTTGTCTTTTTGCATACAAAAGAACAAAAGAGGATTTTTGTGCTTTATTGAAAACACCGGATAATCCGGTGTATATAAACTTGTATTCATCGGAACATCCGGTGAGTGTAATTGCTCTACACTCTTAACTCCTTCACTGAGCACAGACTATCCGCTAGTTTCCTTGTATACACCGAATGCTTCACCGGAGCATCTCATCCAGAGCCAATCCTTCTCTGTATAGCTTGTCGTTTTCTCACCGAACAATCCGCTAATGACATCGGACATTTGACGGACAAAATTTTCATAAGCTCTTGAAATCAAAGTCAAAAAGCAATATAACTCTCCGAATGTTTCGTTGATTCACCACGGCCCCATCACCAGAACATCCCGTGTTCATAATGAATTTTGGGCCGAAGTTTGCAGAGCCTAGTCCTTATCACCGGATGATCTGCTGAGCCCCATACATAAGCATCCGGTGTTCACAATGACCTGCCCGTGCCAAATCCCGAAGCATAGCATTCTATGCACTGGATGGTCCGCTGACAACTCGGCCTTAATCACTAGAATATCCGGTGTTTATAAAACTCTAACTGAGCCAATTTGGGTGGTCAACACATGCCCCTTGTTTTTTAGTAAAGCTTGCGTACCAAAACACACTTCTAGCCTAAAAATTTTCTTAAGGGCAATGATCAACACCACTCTGACCGAGCCAATTTTGGTTGTCAATAGGGGAGAAATTCTTTTCTTTTGCTAAGGGGGAGAGTTTGAGCCGAGTTGTGCTTTTTGAACTTCACTTTGGCAAAATCTTTGCTTTTACAAGTTTTGGAATTTAAAACACTCAACTTATGCATTTTCGAGAGTTGCCAATGTGTTCATCAAGGAGAGATTGTGAGATCATGTTTACGACCAAAGTGTGATGACCAATTGGGTTGGAGGTTGATATGAGAGATGGTTGCGTTTTGGTAGTTGAGTGGGCGAAGTTGCAGTGCACCGGCGGTCTGGCCAGTGATGTACCAGCGGTCAGACCGACGGCACATGGGCAGTCTGAACTGCCATGTAGATGCGATCAGACTGGAGTCGGCTCGTTTGTTTGCGGTTGGACCAGTCGTTTCAACGGCGGTCTGACCGGGGTCAGCTTGAAGAGGTGCTTTTCGGCTCTGTATCATCCCGAAATAACAGTGTGTGAAGACTTTGATATCAAAGTGCTTACCAATCCTAGGGTATAGTTCCATTCCTTAGAAAATTGCCTCATCGTGTGGCACATCCTTAAGATGGAAAGAGTAGGTGAGTGAAGCACGAATCTCCAAGCACATTAAAGGTTAGTGCGCTCAACACACTCGATAACTTTTCTCTATTTCCTAAGATTACAAAATAACATTTTGGACAATATTACCAAATTCCCCTCCTTTCCCTTCTTCTTCCTCTTCTTTCAAGGCAACGACGATGCAAGATGTCAGCAAGGGAATGACCATTTTTTATAGTTTAGTTGCTTCATATTTTGGCTGCTTCTCTGCCTTGTCATTGATGGTGCAACACAGCCACACCAATGAGAGCAATGATGGGCATATGCAGGACGCAACCGTAGTTAACTGTGAGGGGGTTTGGGGTGGACTAGATGACTTCTCAGCCTTATTGAGATTGTGCAGCAGCATAGTGGTGCTGGACTAGAGGAAGGACGATGAGTTCTTGCCGCCCCGCCGCCTCCACCTCCACCACCAACCTTGGCACTCAACCTGGCCTGAAGATTCAGATACTCATGCAAAAACATCGCACCAAATTCCCCATTCACATCAGATCAAAATGAGAATGGCACTCCATTCCTGTCCACATTAACATTCAAAAACATCGCACCAAATAAGGCCGAAGGAAGGAATCAAACTAAATTTCCTGGTCATTGTCAGGGTACGACTCCCACAAGAAGGCGGCGATCTCCTCCTCGGAGATCACCTCATTGAGCCCCCTCAGCTTCTTCATCAGCCCCGGCAGATTCTTAGTGGTGACAAGGCCGGAATCTCTCTTCAGAGACACAAACTGCAATGAACAACAAAATGCATCAGCCATCTTGATAATGAAGAGTAGTGACTATGACACCAGCACCAAGGAAAAGAAAAAGGAAAAAGTAGCAGCAATAAGTTGCTTATGGGTGGATAACCTGCACATTACATTTGTCACTGCTCTGTTGCAAACCAAAGTGATAGAGAAACAATAACTTGACCGAAGATAGAAAAAATTGAAAGTTGCAATAAATCATATCCACCACATGCAAACAAGGGGTAAGCCTCAAGGAAAGCCTCCCAACCCTAAGACTTTTTTCAGTCATGCATAAAAAAGTTGTGAATTGCTAAATGCACAAAATGCCCCAATAACATGTGAATTTGCAGCTATAAGGCATCCTAACACAGAAATGAACAAAAACTAAGGCAGAATGAATCAAAGGCATCCTAACACAGAAATGAACAAACACTAAGGCAGAATGAATCAAACTCAGCACTCAACGATGTGATGAGGCAACGATTCTGGCTTCCAAAACCCAACCTGTCTCTACAAAGAGAGATGAACAGTTAGTACATGTCAATGTTGATTCAATATTTTTAAAATGTTGACTCAACATTTTTATGAATCAATATTTTATATTACATGTTGACTCGAAATCTTTTTTGTTGACTTAATATTTTGGATTCAACAATGTTGAGTCAACATTTTCTGTTTATTCCAACATATTTTGAAAATATTGATTCAACATTGTTCAACATACTCTTAAGGGTGCTAACTAGATGAAGACCCAGTTAACCTTAACCGTATAGTGCCTGATAGAAATAATTTTATAATAGGAAAGTTTTAGTTTGAAAAGTTTGTATTAAGAAAGTTTAAGACGAGGAGTCCGATTAGGACAAAGAGGTAGAATCCTATTCCGTTAAATAGGGCTGTAGTTTTGGGTATAAATATAAGGGTAGACTTGAGTTTTGTAAGCGAACAGAGCGAGAAGTAATAAAGAGAAAATTATCCTAAAGTTTTTTTGACGTTCTGTTCCAACATTTAGTATCAGAGTCTAAAATTTTAGATCAACCCGACTCCTGGGGCAGCACCCAAGGAAGCAAAGATCAAAGTGAGGTTGCGTGTCTCATCTCAGCGATTCGTTCGTTCTCGTAGAGTCCGATCTGGAGCAGCGCCGCATGGGAAAACAGGAGAAAGAAACGACAGCAAAACCGTGCTTGCGTAAAGGGCAGCGATCGTCGGTCACGTTTGACACAAGAGCAGCAGCAACGCTCAAGTTCCCAGGAGCGGCACGAGGGCTCGGTGCAGTGGGGCTGAAGTTGAGGCACATCACACAAAGTGGCCGCAGGAGGAGAACAAGCAGTAACAACTCGGATCGACCCAGGTGCTGTCATGAGCGGCACAAGGAAGCATCGTCCAGAGCAGTAGATTGATTCAGTACGTCGTCTACTCACGGTGCTCTGATCAGGTTCTGCAACAGCTAGGGGCATCGCGTGGCGCACGTCACGTGTGAGCAGCAGACAAGCCAGTAGAAGCACGAGTAGCCACGGTAGATTGATTCGTATCAGAAGAGATCATGCTATACCAGAAGATCAAAAGGAAGCCGTTGTGTGTGAAAATTGACTTAGGGGCGTTGAAGAGATGCGTTCGCCGTCCAAAGTCAAGTTTGTCAGAATTGACTCTGGGGCGTTGAAAAGGTGTGTTCGCCGTCCAAAGTCAAGTCCGTCGAAGACGAGTCCGGGACGTTGAGAAGATACGTTCGCCGCCCAAAGTCAAGTTCGTCAAAGATGAGTCCGGGATGTTGAGGAGTTGTAGTCGTCGTTCTAGATGTGTGCACGCATGAGAGTTCTTATAGGTGTGTCCAAGTTATCTCGTGGGTAAGCTCCAATGCGAGTCTGCGTCACCGTCAAGTTGTGTTACCAGTGAAAAGACAATTGAAGCTGAGGCAAAAGGTTGTAATCGTCGGCGAGGTGCGTCACTGGTGGTATGACTAGCAAGAAGTAGGCAGAACTCTTTGGAGATGCGTTCACCATCCTGTATCTAGTATGTGTTTGAAAAATCGCAGTTGAGACCGATTGCCTCAATGATTTAGAGTTGCGTTACAAGATTAAGGAGGTGATTGATAGAAATAATCTTGTAATAAGAAAGTTTTAGTTTGGAAAGTTTGTATTAAGAAAGTTTAGGATGATGAGTCCGATTAGGACAAGGAAGTAGAATTCTATTCCGTTAAATAGGGTTGTAGTTTTATGTATAAATATAAGGGTAGACTTGAGATTTTGTAAGTGAATAGAGTGATAAGTAATAAAGAGAAAATATCCTAAAATTTTTTTTAAGAGTAGTGCTTCAATGCTTTCCCTTTCAATACAGGTTGCACAAATCTTGAAGCAAACGAAAGGGTAAGTAATCATCATCTACTATTTATTCATGCTTTAATATTTGTGCAATTGTCAAAAAGAAAAGCATTGAAGCACCTCTCTTTTTTTAATGTTCTGTTCCAACGGTGCCCCCACACCTGTCAGGTCGCCAGGACCAGGCTACTAGGCTTCCAGTCTGCAACGAATAGCTAGTCCAACTTTATTTTGCTTCGCCCCCTGCTGGCGAAGTGTTTGCTACAGTAAAATTCCAGAATGGCCACATTCGTCCCCTGCTGGAGCGAACCTGCCTGCACTCATAATTGCGGCGATCTTTTGCTTTCCCGATTTCTCAGTGCATTTTCTTTCGTAGCAAATAGACGTGCGCTAGAAAATGTGCAATCAGCTAACCAAATTGAGAGCCCACTCACAGCAATCCCCGTTTCCAGACTCGGCAGCCACTTTTTTAGCGAAAGGCGGGAAATAACACAAGGTTCCAATGCAAATCAAGCTACATGCATTAAACCATTAAGTTAAAGGGCAGCATCCAAAAGTTTCAAGGCGCATATACACCAGATGTCAGCTCGTAGCAGTTCGCTTGTCTTCATCGACCAGATCATTCATGCACCATGAGCAACATGCTCATTGCAAACGACAACGAAGATATGTACAAGAGCAAACCTATTGGCAATACTCAACGGAGTCTCAAGTTCTGATTCATGTTATTCAGGAGGGATACAAGATCAAGCTGCATCTTCCTGAGGAAATTCCTCCTCTGCTTGATGCATAAAAGCCTGTCATATACACACCATGGGAAGCTAATAAGATGTGGCCGGTCATATCCTTCATTAATATTTTAGTAGCCCCAGAACTCTGGATGATAAGTAACATGATACCAGGCAGAGGACTTGGCATCTAAGGCATCTTGACCAATTCCATTCTCGTCTGTGCTCATCTCATTGATCTCACTGCCATTCTAATTGCATCAGCACCACTACTCTTAGTGAAATTCTTTGCCATCTTTAGTATACATCCGCTTAATATCTCAGCTTCACTTTTTATGCCATAGTGGTCCATAAGATTACCCAACTTACACAGAATAATGTTACTGATGAGTGATGATTGTATGGTCATGTTGAGCAATTTGCTTAATACTTTTTATGCTTGGAATTGCATAGAATAAAAATCTTATGTGAAAATTTTGTAGTCATACTCCCTCCATTGCAAAATATAAGTCATGCACCCAATTCAAGATTCAAACTTCTTAATCCTTGACCAACAATTAGCATGAACATTTGTGGATTATAGGATACAATTTTAGTGCATTTGGATTCATATTTGAATGCACTTTCGTATGATGTCAATTTTATAGTCATGAGCAATGTAATATAGGAGAACCAAAGTGTAGTCTTGGGAGACCACGCTGAGTCAAACCGAACATTATATTTTGGAATGGATGGAGTGAAACACTTTAAGAGTGAGAGAGATGAAATTTATTTGCTCATCATTGCAATGCTCATGGTTTCCATGGCATAACCATCCTTATTCCCTTCTCATCCTTTTTCCAACATCAATCAATCACTCCTCAGCTATGAACTGCACGCCTATCCACTAGTCATTTTCTACTTGTTCTTCAGACTTGTAGCTAAACATCAGGAGCACATCACCTCATGTCAGGAACCTTCAGGATTTGGGCAATGGCTCCCCAGCCAAGAATGACTGGAACATCCTGAACGCCTTCTGGGCTGAAACAATGGCACCTCATGCCCTGCACCTCTCACCAACGCGAATGTGAGCCCTTCATACACCTCAGACCATCCTCCTACCTGCACATACACACAAATGCGTCTCAAAGATGTTATGGTAACAACAAGATTATAAGGAAATAGAAGACGCCAAGCAAGACACAAGATTAATAGACAATAAACTTAGGCACAGATTTATCTGGTTCTAAGCAATAACCAACATTTCTAGCAGAGTGTTGCACGGTATAAGAAGCAAAAATAAAAAATAACAAGCAAACAGAACCAATTGACACAATAAGTAATATTTAGATATGAAGTCTAATGCAATGCGGTTGATCTTATGTAGCCACAAGTGCTGTCAGTTAACCAATCAACCCTAAATTGGTAGTAGCTGCACAAGAAGAAAATGAAGTTGAGTACATGGAGTAGCTTGAACCTTTAAACTGCCAGTGCAGGCACATGGACTTTCTAGATTTTTTATAATGTCTTCCTCTTGGCAAATGCGACACTCCACCATCTGTAGAAGGCAAATATTTATAGATTGACACGAGCCCCCGTTGAAAGCCTAGGAAGTTGGAGTAGAGAGTGAACGAGTGTTGTGGATTGGGTGCATGGGCGAAGCTAGAACAAAATCAATGGGGGTGCACTACTTCACCATCCTCTTATACGTTGTTGCCCTAGTCAGGTCAAAAAACGAAAAATCACAAGGATCCACGTTTATATACGTTCGTTGTATCATGTGTACCTACCTGCTTGTTGCAATCGAGCTCGTGGCCACAGCTGGGGCAGCACAGCCGTGACGCGGTGATGGGCCAGTGATTGTCGTGCTTCATGCCGATGCTTCTGCAGTTATGCTGCTAATTGCTGCTTCGATCTTGCGTCCATTCATACATCTATGCATGGATCGTGTGTTAGTACTCCCTCCGTTGATAAATATAAAGCCTATAGTTTGAATGATCTTGTTGAAAAATATAAAGCGTGCATGTAGATTTAATGAGCCTTTCCACCTATACCCCTATTTATTCTCTCTCAATCATATACATTTATTCATTACCACCTACACAAAATATTATCTCTCATCTTTCAAGACAATTAAGAGAGATATGTAAGTCATTTTCTCTCATGTTTTTCTTAATTTCATTACAACCTTAACCCCTATGCTAAATCAAAATATGCCTTATATTTATCAATGGAGGGAGTAAGTAGATAGGCACACAGTTCAAGAAGGCAAGAACTAATTAAGAAGGGTACCGATCAAACTGATCGCACTGGAGAGCAGAGCTGGAGCGAGCGACCGAGAACGCAAACGGTGGATAGGAGAAGTACAAGATAAAAGTTCAATTTTAAGGTAGGCAGGAAATGCACGAGCAATTATAAACATGCATATGCTGCCTTTCCCCAATTTTAAGGCCTCCTCTGGAATGCATGAATATTTCACGGGAATTTTGCAGATTTTTCATATGAATTTTGTAGAATTTTCACAGAACATAGTTTTTACCGTAGAAGTTGAGAAAAATTCTCAGCTTCTAAAGGAGGCCTAATAGTGACACCTACTCGAGGTGACAGAGTTTAGGTCTTATTTGGCATGGCTCCAACTCCAGAATTCTTGTAGAAAATAGAGTTTGTAAACTAAAATAAAGTGAATTAATAATCTAATTTTAGCCTCAAATGTGAAGAGGATATCTCACCCTAATAGTCTTAATCTAGCCTCAACTCCAACTCCAAGATTTTTTGGAGCTAGAGAAACCTAACTCCAAGAAAACTTGGAGTTAGAGATACACCAAACAGGCCCAATAGCTCATGCAACTCAAGCTAGAGAAACCATCTATCAAAGTGGGATGAAAAGCCAGCCAGGTCAGTACGCAAGTAAGCTGGGCCCGTGAACCCGTGGGTTGGCCCACTTGCATCCCTAGCCCAGGTGCGCCATCAGCTATGCATTTTCTCTCTGACAATCACCTCTATGTTTCCGCCCCAATCAAGTCCTAAATTAAAATTATAAGGCAAGAGATCTTTTAAGGTGCTACTACTTCTTACCTCACCATAGGTAAGACCTTTGATAAATCCTAGCCATTGATTATTTATGTTTTTCCTAATTAAAAATATATGTGCTCCTTCAAAAAATACTAGCTAGTAAGAGTGCACATGTAACGCACGTCCACTACAAGAAACATAGAAAAATTCGTGGATTTTTTTAAATTCGCGAGCCAAAACAAAACCCACGAATCTATTTATTTGAATTCGTCGGTTTCTATAAAACCCACGTATTTAATTAAATTCGTGGGCCACAATAACACCCACGAATTTATGTATTTAAATTCGTCGGTAATGCAAAGACCCACGAATTTAATTAAATTTGTGCGCCAAAAAACCCACGAATTCTCTGACAAAAAAGAAATAATGTCCACCCAATACAAGTTTACTCTGGAATTATATCGCATTTTATCGGACGACGCAACAATTATTATTATTGGAGCTCCTTTAAGCCATAGCAATATATTAGGACCCATGTTGTAAAAATTAATTGTTTGAGAGGAATTTGGGGGTAAGATCCAACTCTAGATCTAAGCCGTGTGATCAAATCAAAGTGACTGTCAAGATTAGTTGTATCAATCCTAAAGTTATTGCCCAATTAAAAACTCGTACCTTTTATATTGGTATAGATAAATGATACTAGCAAACATATATAAAAGGAAATAACAACTGTACATATATAATTGTCATTCCTAGAGTTAAGCATGCATGCCGGCAATGAGGAGCCAATTAATTTGGAAATGTGCATTAACAGCTGGCCTACACATCAATTTGAAGAACTTGAACGCCAGCAGGTAGCGTCGGTCGGCACTCGGCACGTACGTCGTCAGCTGGTCAACCACTGATGAGTGTCGCCTCTCGCCTGCGTTTTCTACTCGGGGATGGTCGAATTGATCGACGTGTGCCATTCCACATGCGGCGGTGGCTGCCGAGTACAGTTTCGTGAGTGTCGTGATGCGAACTTGCCTAGATCGGTGGTGCTCTCGTACTACCGGAGAGAAACGCCTTGAGGCCGCCGGCGATGGTTAGTCGAGTTTGGGCTCGTGGCAACTGGCAAATGACGCCACCGAGACCAAAATGTTGGTACGGGAGGTGGCATCACATGAAGTGAAGAAGAGCACGGCGTAGCAAGTTGATTGTTGCGATAGCAATGCTGTGTACAATCTACTATGTGTGCCGAACAAATTAGCCTCGTTTCGATTCGGTCACGCCGCAGCCCACACATCTATTGAGACTTCAATATAAAGTTGAGAGAGAAATGAAAATGGAATGTGATGCTTGTATTGACCTTTGGAGTTTGTTACATATATATACATGTTGAAGAGACGGGAGCAACGGACAGCATGTCCGTTCGGGCAAGCAACCGCTTGTATCCCTTCGGACCTTAACTACCTAACTAGGAATTAGATCACATGTCTAATATTTCAAACACTCCCCCTTTGATCAATTCCGAATTTAAAATGCTTGAAATACTCCTCCAAAACCCAGTGGAAAAAATTGAGGAATAATACATATTGATAAGCCATGAAAACTATTTAAAAACCCGAAGAAAATGATACATCATATATTGATTACTATTCAATTTAAACTTATATGAGAAAACCTTTAAAAGGAAAAACCCATAAGCAAGTTTAAAGAACAATAGTTGTGATCTATGGATCGATATGTCTTTGATACCTCCTTTAAAAACCCCTGTAGGGAAAATAGAAGATATGACATATAATATGTTTTGAAACACCCCCTTAAAACCCCAGTGGGGAAATAGGAGATATAACATATATCCTTGTATTGATATTGCCTCATAAAAACCTTTTATGAGAAACCTCATATGGAAAACTCATAGAGGGAAAAGAGTACAATATAATGTTTGAACAGGCTATTGTTCAGGAGGAGACTCCCCTTGAACCTTGCAAATCTCGAAGCCGTCGCATACCAATTCCATAAACATATTTTGAAATGTGGATGTGGATAAGGACTTCGTGAACAAATCTGTGAGGTTATCACAAGATTTTATTTGCAAGATGTTTTATCTCCCCACTTTGTTGTAATTTATGAGGATAAGACATTTTTTGAGGCAATATGCTTAGTGATATTGCTCTTTATATAACCTGTTTGCATCTGAGCAACACAAGTAGCATTATCTTCGTAGATAATGGTTATTGATTCAATGGAACCAATACCACATGATTGTCGTGTGTGGTTGATCATTCTGCGAGGTCATACATATTCATATGATACTTCAGAATGATAGCTGGAAGTATCCAATGGAGTCTGTTTTGATGACTCGTATGAGGAGACTGTACCACCATGAAATCAGCTTGTGATATGGCATTATGGGGATTAGTTAGCCAGTGTCTCGATATCTCACTATGGTCATATCTCGATTTCTCTGATAGAGTAAACCAAGATCTTTGGTGCCATAAAGATATCTGTGAATATCCTCGGGGATGGTCGAATTGATCGACGTGTGCCATTCCACATGCGGCGGTGGCTGCCGAGTACAGTTTCGTGAGTGTCGTGATGCGAACTTGCCTAGATCGGTGGTGCTCTCGTACTACTGGAGAGAAACGCCTTGAGGCCGCCGGCGATGGTTAGTCGAGTTTGGGCTTGTGGCGACTGGCAAATGAAGCCACTGAGACCAAAATGTTGGTACAGGAGGTGGCATCGCATGAAGTGAAGAAGAGCACGGTGTAGCAAGTTGATTGTTGCGATAGAAATGCTGTGTACTGTCTAGTGTCTACTATGTGTGCCGAACAAATTAGCCTCGTTTCGGTTCGGTCACGCTACAGCCCACACATCTATTGAGACTGTTGGGAAACCTCATGACCCATTGCAGGCCCATGTTGGTCCCTTAGCCGAAACCCTAGGTGAGCGCTATAAAAGGAGGGGTCCCCCCTATGTACAAGCAATCATAAGCAATAAAAGAATTCCGCTGTTGCTCTCCCTAAACACGTGTCTCTCTCTCTTTCTGTTCTCCAATTCAGATCTGTTCGGGAACCCCAGACTATTCGATAGCGAGGTTCCTTAACACGTTATCAGCACGAAGCTCTACCGGAGATCAGAATTGAAAAGGTGAGAAAAGGTAGGATTTTTGCGATTGAATCTAGACGCTTGTCGTTTCTATGTATGCATCTATCCTACGCATCTTGTACCGCTTTCGTCACGTGGCACGAAGCTACACGGCGATCGCTCGAAGACTACTAGCACGAAGCTACAATACATGGTTTTTACTGTTCATCACAGAAAAAAAAGGAAAGAAATCTACGTCGCCTCGGTCTTCGCGCACGCAGCGCGTCGCCGACGGTCGCCGCCGCCACCTCGCGCACGCTGCACGGCGCCCGCGCCAACCGGGCTCGACACGCAGCCTTGCCGCCGCCACGCACGGCGCCTCACCTCGGCAAGAGTGCGCGAGCCACTGCCTCGGCCCCGTCGCCCAAGGAATCGCCGTCACCATCCGGGCCCCCCCCACGCGGCAGCGCACGAAGATGCGCCGGTTTTCCCAGCGTCGGCACAAAGCCACGCCTCCCGGACTGCTCGCCGCGACGCTGCCTCGGTCTGCCGCTGGCTGCGCAGCGGCGCCACCGCCGATCGCCTCGACCTGCAGCTCGCCGCCGGCTCGCCTGCAACGCCGCCAGGCGCCGCCCCGGCCCGCCGCCGTCCGCCGCCGATCGCCGTTGTCAAAGCCCGCGCCGGCTCCACCGTGGTGCGTTTCAGCGCTTCGCCTCCGCGCTCATGGCCGCAGCCGCCCGAGGCCGCCTCACCTCCCGCCGCTCGCGGCGCGCGCCGCCTCGCCCCCCGCCGGCCGCGCCGGTTCGCTGCACCTCTGCGCCCAGCCGCTGGCTTGGACCAGCTAGCAGGCTGACGTCGCCTTCCCGCTCGCCCGCCTCCGTGCGTGCGTGGACTGAATGGCGGCTAGGGTTGGAAACCCTAGCCGCCGTGTTTAAGGGGCTCGCTCGGTGGGCTGAAGCCCAAGAGGCCCAGTGGGAGAGAGGAAAGGGGGCCCGAAGGCCTCTCGGCCAGAAAAATAAAAAGAATAGAAGAAAGAAAAAGAAAAGAAAAAGAAAGGAAAGGAAAAGAAAAAAAGGGGGGAAATTGCAGAAAAATTGAAAAAATTGCCAGAAAATCAAGAAGATTTATTTGGCTCTGTTTTTAATTTTTCTAGCTTTATTTCTCTGTTTTTATGAATATTCTTTATGAATTTTGAATCCGTTGCTTTATTTAAAATATTGCAATGCATAGCAATTTAATTTTTCTGCACTTTGTGTTTTTTTTTGCAACCATTTTCTATCAGATTACACGCAGTAATCTAAATCGACTCAAATCATGCGGATGTCCGGCATTGTGAATCGTGAGTTTGAAGAACCGACCCCTTGCAGTCGAACTACATCACTTGGGCATCGGACGTAAAGATTGTTCTTGGGGGCAAGAAGCTCCGTGCAGCGATTGGTCTAGGGTCCTCGCAGGACGCGAAACCTACCGCCGAGCAGAACGATCAAGCCCTGCACTTTCTCAGGCACCACCTCTCAGCCACTCTGAAGAATGAATATATGGCTGAGGAGAGTGCACTTCAGCTTTGGACTGCACTTCAGAAGCGGTTCGAAAAGCTCAAATACACCATCTTGCCCCAAGCACAGCAAGATTGGGTACACTTGAGATTTGCAGACTTTAAAACGAAGGGCGAGTACAATTACGCTTGCATGAATTTGTACCAATCTCTCCCTATGTGGCAAGAAGATCACTGATGAGGAGAAGATTGAGAAAACCCTCTCCACCTTCCATCCAAATGCTATCCAGAGTGCACGTAGCTATCGTCAGGACGCATACAAGGAGTATAACGAACTGATTGATGTAATGCAAGTTGCGGAATCGCAAGACGATGTTCTACGCAAGAACTATGTCTCGCACCACTGACGAGGCAGCGCACGTAAGTCAATGCCAATAGCTACAAGGTGAGAAAGCCCATAAATAGAAAGAAAGGCAAACAGGGTGGAAAAGAGAGGTCTCAGGCCAAAGGAAAGTCCAAAGCCCCTGTGAAGAGAGATGACAAAGAAAAGACGCACGCCAAGCCGTATGGACAGCAGAACCAAACGTGCTTCAAGTGCGGCACTTGGGGACACTGGTCGAAGATATGTCGAGAATCCAAGGAAGTGATCAACGATATCGTGCTAAGAGGAAGGCAAAGGAAAACGCCTCGCAGAGGCGCGCCGCCAACATCGGTGATGATGATGTCATGGATGTAGATACCCCACTTGTCACATCCTCACAGAATAGCCTGGACATCGATGCTGCAGCCATTATTATGGCAAATGAAGAGAAAACTTCTGCCGATGACATAGAAGCAGAAATTAATGCATATTTTACAGATTCTGTTTAATGCATTTTTTTTAGATTATGGTTGTTAGCATTTTCTTTGAATAATGAATTGTAAGCTCTAGAAGAGCATACTTCTTTCATGAATAAATACGCAATTTATTCTTTATTCCAGTATTCTTCAAATTTGCAAGCAATATTTGGATTATTTGCCTCTATCTGATTAGAATTATATTTCTTTTATCTAGAAATCGTGTAGCACCCAAATGGAAGAGATATGCATTGTTGATAGTGGCACAACAAATACCATCTTAAGAGAGTCTAAATATTTCCAGTCAATCACGAATAACGCTGGAAAGATTACTACGATCGCAGGAAGCGACTCATATGTAATCGGCTCAGGAAGAGCTACTATTATATTGCCTATGGGTACAACTTTGGTAATTGAAGAAGCCCTTTTGTACCCTGAATCAATAGACACTCTCTTAAGCTTTAAAGACATCCGCGCCAATGGTTTTCACGTAGAAACCAATGAAGAAAATGGCAAAGAATACTTGTGCATTGTGAAGCACGCGGTATGTGGAAAAATGGTATTAGAAAAATGTCCCTCATATGAATCAGGTTGTACTACACGAATATTCATGCACCAAGTGTATACTTCCTTGAAGACTGTTTTTAGAAGCTCTGAGTTATTTTCTTTATGGCATGGTAGATTAGGTCATCCTGGTCTTAGAATGATGAGAAATATAGTGAACAACTCACAAGGTCATGGCATTAATGTTAAAAATTTCCCGAATCATGAAGATTTTGTGTGCCCTGCATGTGCCACCGGGAAATTAATAACTAGACCATCTGTTATGAAAGTGCAAAGTGAAATCCCTGCATTCCTGGAACGCATCCAGGGGGATATTTGCGGCCCGATTTAGCCCTTGTCAGGGCCGTTTCGATACTTTATGGTGCTCATCGATGCTTCCTCGAAATGGTCGCATGTATGCTTGTTGTCAACAAGAAACCATGCTTTTGCAAAGCTGATCTCGCAGATCATAAGAATTAAGAATGCTTTCCCTGATCATCGCGTGAAGTCCATTAGAATGGACAATGCCGGAGAATTTACTTCAAAGGCATTTGATGATTATTGCACAAAGAACGAGGATAGCGATTGAGCACTCCGCACCGCACGTCCATACGCATAATGGACTAGTCAAGCACTAATAAAGAGGATTAAATTCATTGCGGACCACTTTTGCAGAGTTGTAACTTGCCCAACACTTGTTGGGGACACGCGATCCTACACGCAGCAAAGACTTATCAATTTCGCACCGTCGGCCTACAACATCCATTCCCTATGCGGCTTGTGCACGGATCATCCCAAGATCTCCCATCTTAGAAAATTTGGGTGTATGGTATATGTACCTATACCACCCCTCAATGGATCGCAATGGGCCCTCTCCGCAAGTCCAGGATATACGTTGGTTATGAGAGTGCATCCATAATCGGTATTTGGAACCCATGATCGGAGACTTGCATACACCCGATTCGATTGCATTTTTGACGAGGATCGTTTCCGTCATTAGGGGAGAAATCAACCTTTGGATGAAAAATGTCGGAAATCATATGGCATTCCACCGATCCCCGCACATGACCCTGCACTAATGAAGCAAATCAAGAAGTCCGTAAGATAATTGATTTGCGAATTTAGCAAATGAACCGCTGCTCATTTTGTGATCTGAAGGGCGTGGTTAAGTCACATGTACCCGCAAGGAATGCACCGAGAGGGTGGAAATACCAAAGAAAATAGAAGGTATCCTCAACCTGCTCAGAGGCCTCAAAGAAAAAGAGCAGAAATCTGCTCCTCAAACCCAAAGTACCGGAGACGTCTGAGAAAATCAAGCGAGAGGACTTACCACAACCAATCACGAAAATGCCCCTAGGAAAGAAGGGAGCTAGTTGAGACTGCACCGGAAAGAAGCCAACGGAAAAGGCAATTCGCACTTGAATCTTCCATCGCAGAAGCCACGGAAATAATGTGTGCGCACATATAGGCGATGAAAAGCTAAAGGAACTTGCTCTGCGATAGGGAATAGCAATGAAGAGCAAGTAGAAGTGCATGAAGCACCCCATGAAGAAATGGCCATAAACTTTGTAATAACAGAGAATCCTGAATAGAGCAACGACCAACGTTGATGCATACTTCAAAAGAAGATTGCCTCGATCATTGATCATGATCCCGAGCCCGCATCTCTAGCAGAGTGCAAGAAAAGGCTAGATTGGGAAGAATGGAAAAAGACAATCACTGCAGAGTTAGTCTCTCTGAACAAGAGAGAGGTGTTTGGGCCCGTATGCCGCACACCTCCCCATATAAACCCCTAGGTCACAAATGGGTCTTTGTTCGGAAGAGGAATGAAAACAACGAAGTTGTAAGGTACAAGGCAAGGCTTATAGCTCAAGGTTTCACTCAACGTCCTGGAGTTGATTATGAAGAAACCTATTCTCCGGTCATGAGAGGAATTACCTTTAGATATTTGATCTCAATGGCAGTCAAATTGAAGTTGAGAATGAAGCTAATGGATGTTGTCACATCATATTTGTATGGAAACTTGGATTCGGAGATATACATGAAAGTACCGGAAGGAATTCCTATCCCGAACCAAAACAGAGCAAATAGAAACCTATACAGTGTGAAATTGGAGAAATCACTGTATGGGCTGAAGCAGTCAGGAAGAATGTGGTACAATCGGTTGAGTGACTTTCTCTGCAAGAAAGGCTACACAAAGCGAAAGATTGTCCATGTGTGTTTATACAATGATCCCGAATGGATTACAGATAATCTCCGTCTATGTAGATGACTTGAACATCATTGGGACGGATGAAGAAATTGAAGAGGCATGCTCATACTTGAAGTCTGAGTTTGAAATGAAGGATTTGGGTAAAACCAAGTTTTGTTTAGGTTTGCAACTTGAACATGTCCAAGGAGGAATCTTGGTACATCAATCAACCTACACACAGAAAGTGTTGGAAAGGTTTGGATTTGAAAAAGCATATCCTGCGAAGACTCCAATGGTGGAAGGTCACTCCAAGCGCACCTAGACCCATACTGCACCTAGAGAAGAGGGGAGGAAGTCCCGGGAGCAGAATTCCCATATCTGAGTGCAGTTGGAGCGCTCATGTACCTTGCGAATAGCACCAGGCCGGACATTGCGTTCGCTGTGAATTTGCTAGCTCGGTACAGTGCAGAACCCACCAAAAGGCATTGGAAAGGGATCAAGGATATCTTCCGTTACCTCCAAGGAAGCAAAGACCTTGGTCTGTTTTTCAGAAGAAACAATGAATTGAATTTGGTTGGCTATGCCGATGCTGGGTATTTATCGGACCATATCTTGGCAAGTCCCAAACGGCTATATTTTCCTATGTGGAGGAACAGCAATTTCTTGGAAGTCGTCTAAGCAGACTCTTGTCTCGACGTCGACAAACCACTCGGAAATCATTGCTTTTTATGAAGCATCTTGTGAATGTGCATGGCTCAGAAGAATGGTTCACCACATCCAGAAGTCATGTGGTTTGAACATTGAGCAAACTCCCACAATCATTTATGAAGATAATGCAGGTTGTGTTACCCAAGCACAGATAGGTTATGTGAAGAGTAATCTCACGAAGCATATCAACCCCAAGTTCTTCTATGCTCACGAATTGCATAAGATGAACGAAATCAAGATATTGCATACTAAGTCTTGTGAAAATCTCGCAAATTTGTTCACTAAATCACTCCCAGCATCTACCTTTGAAAGGTGCGTAAAAGGAATTGGGATGATGAGACTTAGAGAAGTGCAGACTTCAGGGGGAGATATTTCACATACTCCCACATGAATCTCGAGCATGAATTATGAATACCCAACATGAATCTCGAAGATTAGCAATTGAAGTTCGATGAATTTTACTCTTTTTCCTTAGCAAGTTTTTCATGAAGTTTTCTTGCATAAGGTTTTAACGAGGCAATTCATGCAACATAGTAAGCGTATGCTATGTACTTTTTCTCCAAGTATTTTTCCCACTGGGTTTTCTGGAGTTTTAATGAGGCATATGCATCTCGCGGCAAAGGGCCCAAGGGGGAGTGTTGGGAAACCTCATGGCCCATTGCAGGCCCGTGTTGGTCCCTTAGCCGAAACCCTAGGTGAGCGCTATAAAAGGAGGAGGGGGGTCCCCCCTATGTACAAGCAATCATAAGCAATAAAAGAATTTCGCTGTTGCTCTCCCTAAACACGTGTCCCTCTCTCTTTCTGTTCTCCAATTCAGCTCTGTTCGAGAACCCCGGACTATTCGATAGCGAGGTTCCTTAACAGAGACTTCAATGTAAAGTTGAGAGACGAATGAAAATGGAATGTGATGCTTGTATTGATCTTTGGAGTTTGTTACATACATATACATGTTGAAGAGACTGGAGCAACGGACGGCTTGTCCGTTCAGGAGCATCCTCCCGAACGGGCAAGCAACCGCTTGCATCACTTCGGACCTTTAACTGCCTAACTAGGAATTAGATCACATGTCTAATATTTCTAACACTCCCCCTTGATCAGTTCCAGATTTAAAATGCTTGAAATACTCCTCCAAAACCCAGTGGAAAAAATTGAGGAATAATACATATTGATATGCCATGAAAACTATTTAAAAACCCGAAGAAAATGATACAGCATATATTGATTACTATTCAATTTAAACTTATATGAGAAAACCTTTAAAAGGTAAAACCCATAAGCAAGTTTAAAGAACAATAGTTGTGATCTATGGATCGATATGTCTTTGATACCTCCTTTAAAAACCCTTGTAGGGAAAATAGAAGATATGACATATAATATGTTTTGAAAAACCCCCTTAAAAACCCAGTGGGGAAATAGGAGATATATCATATACCTTGTATTGATATTGCCTCATAAAAAACTTTTATGACCTCGTTTGGAAAACTCATAGAGGGAAAAGGGTACAATATAATGTTTGAAGAGGCTATTGTTCAGGAGGTGACTCCCCTTGAACCTTGCAAATCTCGAAGCCGTCGCATACCAATTCCATAAACATATTTTGAAATGTGGATGTGGATAAGGACTTCGTGAACAAATCTGCGAGGTTATCACAAGATTTTATTTGCAAGATGTTTTATCTCCCCACTTTGTTGTAATTTATGAGGATAAAACATTTTTTGGGGCAATATGCTTAGTGATATTGCTCTTTATATAACATGTTTGCATCTGAGCAACACAAGTAGCATTATCTTCTTAGATAATGGTTATTGATTCAATGGAACCAATACCACATGATTGTCGTGTGTGGTTGATCATTCTGCGAGGTCATACATATTCATGTGATACTTCAGAATGATAGCTGGAAGTATCCAATGGAGTCTGTTTTGATGACTCGTATGAGGAGACTGTACCACCATGAAATCAGCTTGTGATCCGACATTATGGGGATTAGTTAGCCAGTATCACGATATCTCACTATGGTCATATCTCGATTTCTCTGATAGAGTAAACCAAGATCTTTGGTGCCATAAAGATATCTGTGAATATCCTTTTTGACTCCCACCTAACGGTGTTGTTGGAGCTACGCTATTTTGAGCTAGCAAGTTATCTGCAAATGCAAAATCAGGTCTGTTGCGGTTTGCAAGATAGATGAGCGCTTTGATGGCAATAAGGTTGTCATCCCAGGGTCCGAATGGATATTGATCCATCTTTAGGGATTGAACGACCATAAGTGTTGATGGATATGATTGTCCAATGTTATTTGGATATTGGTAGACAATATCAATTGGATATTGGTAGACTGGTGTATATGCTTAAGTTGTAGACTTAAGCTAAATTCGGTTTTACCCAAATCTTTTATTTCGAATTCCGTGTTTAGATTATCACGTGCTTTATTTATATCTTGTGCGTTGATGATGATTTTAAGATCATCAACATACACTAAGATAATGCAAAATCCCATTAGAGATTTCTTTATGAACACGCATGAACAATCGTCATTATTGGAGTAACCCTTCTGTAGAAGGAACTCACTCACTCAGTTGTACCACAATCAACTTGACTGTTTCAAATCATGGAGTGACTTGAGTTGTACACAATATATGTTGCGATTTGTTTTTCGATTCAGAATATGGAGTCCATTGGGGACTTATACGTCCGAATCTAGCAAATTTGTTTGTGTTAGGACCCGAATTTGCAAATCCGAAACCCTCTATGTATACTGCACTAGTCCAGGATCATGCTAGTGCACACAGTGGCAACACAGATGAAATACCATATCATACAACGAATTAACTAAGAAAGAAGCAAATTATTATTAAATAAAGAAAATGACCTTATGGTCAAAGTTTACACCACTATGCCTTAAGGGCTTAAGAAACAAATAAACAGTTACAACGGAAAAGAAATAACTTGGGCCATTCGACATGCCATAGGCAATCGTCTGGGAAAACGCCTTCCTAATCCACGTAGTCTTCGTAATATTCCTCCTCATGATATTTAATATTTCCTAGTCCTTCTTCAGCAACTGATCAACAAAGGCATAAAGCCGTGAGTACAAAAAGTACTCAGCAAGCTTGTCGGGACCCGAATAGGCAAATCCAGACCCTCTGTGTATTCAGCACTAGTCCAGGATCACGCTAGTGCACACAGTCTCAACATAGATGAAATATCACAATCATACACAACGGAATAATAAATAAAAAATTCATCTATTAATATAGAACTATTGAATGACCTTAAGGTCAAACTTACACTTGTGAGGCCTTGGTGGTTTCAACTCAAAATAAATAAACAATAGCGGAATGAAGAATGTCGACGAATCCCATCAATATGCCACAGGCAACTGACAAGGTTCAACTCCTAGATATTCGCCTCCTCGTGGAACTTCTCCTCCTTCGAAGTTGTAGTATTCTCCTCAACTGATGATTTTGTGTGTTGCAAGGGGTGAGTACATAAAGCACTCAACAAGTTGTGCACGGAATGCAAGTCTAGTATTCTATATGCATGGCTTAGTACAAAGGTATGGCTATCATGGCTAATTTGCAGTAAAGCAGCATTTATAAAAGAATACAATAAATAGATTGAAATTACAGTAAAACAAATAATAATAATAGATAGATCCAACATTTGACAAGTAAACCAAGTTTTCAATCCTAAGTCAATTTCTACTTTCCATGGCATCCTGGTATCCCAATAAGTTTTGTTTAACAAAAGTTTAACCCTTGACTGTAATTCCCGAGCATTGCTCAATACCGCGAGCACGGCTATTCGAATAGATTTTACACTCTGCAGAGGTTATGCACTTTACCCACACGACATGATCGTCCCTTGTTGCCAAGCTATTAGCACACTTCCTTTATTGTGTCGGCAGGGTAATCATAACAAAGCCTTTACAATGCTCTGTCTAGACCTTGTACTGCTCGCTGAGGTTTCAACACGGAAGAGACTGGTTACCACACTCCGGGCCCCCCTCTTGCGCCATGTGAGTCTACCCGTACACCCGAAACTCACTATACACCACAGCAGTACCGAAATCTAGACATCACAAATTAGTTGGCTAGGCTGTCCCATTCCAGACGTGTGGTTGCAAGTAAGACTCAGGTCAAAGGCTTGCAAGGTTAAGTCCTTAGGGTGACTAGGGTAAGACTTCCACATACCCTCTGCCAAATCTGGCCCACCTTGGCACACCGTCCCTCGCCACTTGCCCCAATCTAAATCATTACCACCCCAGTTGATTACCAAGCACCACATGCTATCAACAAGTCAACCTTATTGCGTGACATCCACTCGTCACCACAACGCAATCTCAATGTGTGACCACACATGACACACAAGTTCATAACATTGTTCCATATTCCATTAGTCAAGATTAATCAGTGATGATTCAACACATGTGATGACATGGCATGACTAAGCAATCTACGACGGTCTAACCAACCCATGTTGATTATCAATATTAACCAACTATTAATTAACCATCCTAGGGTGACAATTAGATCATGGCATATAATGGCAAGGTAGGGTATAGACCAAATTAGTATAATAGCTAAGTCCCAATTTAATTTGAAACAATTGTATACTTGAAATAATATGCAATAGGGTAAAACAAATATAGCAATTTTATAAACATATGGGTTCAACATGGTCAAAGCACAACTTGCCTAGCCCTTGAGATTTTTACTGTTCTTTACTCTTTATCTTTGATTCTTGATCTTCGATCTTCAGTCTTTACCTTCTTGATCTTCATCTCCTTAGAACAACTTCTGGAGATGCGTCTAACGATTAAAGAAGAAGCAAATACAAACCAACTCAAAAGATAAATCAAATAAAATCCAAATTGAGAACGAATAGTATTGGATCACAAAGGCTTAGATGAATTTAGGAACTTGAATGGATTAGATCAGAGATTAGACAAAAGAGAACGAGCTTTGAATACAATCAAAAGGAAAAGACTGATAACTGAGAAAGAAAGAATAATATTCCAAAGAATATTTCTTTTAAAGTTATTATCTTGATTGGATAGACTATGACATATGGGCTCTCGATCTATAAACCGGGTCTATAAAGATACGTTAGTTCGCAATGAACTAAATTGATGCTCAATGATGACTTTTGTTGACTAAACAGATACACAGTCAAACAAAAGAAAGATAGACTAATAGATTAGATATGGCACAAGGATATGACATATGGCCAATGGTCTATCGACCAAGTCCACGAATGACTTCTAGGTCAATGGCAGATTAGATTTTCAAGAATAGGACATGGATAAGTGGGGTCGACATTCATGCGATTCGATCTGAGTTCAGTCATACGTCGATCAAGAGGCTTGACGATGACAAGGCAGCGAGGAAATAAAGACAAGGCTAAACTCATAGGTGATGGGGTTAGATTACAATAAGGCGATAGAGAGGATGATGATATTACACTAGGGCTTTTGCGAGCATGCACACATGCGATGGTAGCGAAGCAACGACAGGACACTCATACAAAGATGAGATGTCGATTATCGATACAATGATATGGTAGCAAGGTTATGATATGGCTCAGGATTGAGCTGCGAGTTGTGAGGTTTACATGACATGATGCATCGTCAACGACAGATTGGACACAAGGTTAAGTTAGGGTTTGAGAGGAATGACTCACGGATAGATCCACTTGGCATAGGGATAGGATAGGTAAGGTTGGCTCTGCGATAAAAGATTACCAAGGGTGGCTAACTGAAACAAGATCCGATAATGAAAGGGGCTAGATCGAAGACGACGGGTAGATTCTAGAACATGGCATTGATGGCAACTGAAGACCAAATGAACTCTAAAGATGGGCAAACCAGAGAATGATGGCCTACTGGACATCACGACACGACCAAGGTGAACTAAGATGGTTGGCGGCAAAAGACGGCGCGCGGCACTAACGAAAGGCGGCGGCTAACGAATATTAAAATTTTCGGTTGATGGAACAGCAAAGGGAAAGTGAGCACCACGTAGAACGCGGCGAGACGAGCTCAACGATATAAGCGGATTTGGCGGCAACCTAATGGATAGATCACAAACTACCAATCAACGGCTGCTAAAGCTAATAGATCAAACGATCATAACTACTAAAATAATAGATGAAACCTAACCAAATTTTACAGAGAGCTATCTGGGACCCTAAGGCACAATATGATGTGAAAGGATCAGAGTTTTACCTTCTGGAGCAACAGGGAACGCACGAGGAAGTTTTTAGCTGTACGAACGCAGTCTGATCGGGGAAGATTGAATTTTCTGCAGAAATCCCGCAGAAAAAACCTTGAGTTAGGGTGAGCACCGCGTAGAGGACATCAAGATGAGTCTACAATAAAAAGGTCACGACCAAATTTGCAAAACCGAAGGAGAACGGGCGACAGCAAGATTGGAGATTGGAACGGCCATAACTTTTGATTTTGCAGATGAAACTGCACCAAATTTGGTGGAGATGTATATTAGACCATAAGGCACGAGATGACATTAGAGGATTTTAGAAAAACTCACAAGAATGATGGGGAACGCGATGCCAAGTTCGACCGACGAGGGCGATGCACCGGAAGAGATACGGCTGCGATTTTTAGGGTTTAGGAGGTGTTCTGGGGATTAGGGTTGCGTGGGAGGAGTCTTAGGACACTTATATAGGCTAAGGAGTCGTGCCATACAAGGAAACACGAAGAAAAACCGGATTTGGATTGAAAACGGATCGGATCGAACACCTGGAGCGCAATGAACAGTAACTGATGATGTGGCGCATTGTGGTACGTCGGATGGGGATCGGAGGGCTGCGGCTGGGCGGCGACGTGGCCGGCTCGGGAGCTGACACGTGGATTTAACCCAATTTCCAAATTAAAATAATTCCAAAAATTAAAATAATTTGTTTAGAGCAATAAAAATACCAGAAAAATTCTAAAAAAATCTAAAATATATTTTAAGACATTTAGAGCTCAAATAAAATAATTTTAACCAAACTTTATTTAAAATTTTGCAGTATTTAGTTAAATTTAACAAAAGGCTTAATTTAAATTAGTTTCCAAATAAATCCAAATGAATAGCAAACGAACTCCGAAAAATCTCGAAAAATTACAGAAAATTCCTTGAAGCACAATGAACTCAAATAAAACTAAATTTATTTTAATTGAAGTTTATATTAGTCAAATTAAATTATTTTAGCATTAGAAAATTCCAGATTAAGCTTAATTAAAGTGAGAAAATTAGCGGGGATTTTTGGAAAGATGAACTAAACAAAAGATTTTTGAAAACCCAAATTTTGGGATGTTACAAAGCCGTAAGGAAATGATGCAATATTTTCATGCAGGCTTGACAAAGGGTAGACTACATATGGTTCATTTGCGGAAAGTAATAACTTGAATTGAAATACAGTAAATAGTTTGAAAGCACATTTACGAAAAGATAATAAATAACTGGTAAATCAATGGAAGACAACATGAACAAAATGACGAGGCATCACCATATACCATCTAAAACAATGATCAACCACCAAATTCAAGAGCATAACTTTAGACAACAAAGTAACAGTGAACTCCCCGTTCATATTCCGACAAATCTACCATCCAACATTGTATGAAATACTCTATACCTCACGTGAAATTCTCGGGCATATCCATGACCGCGGACACGGCTATTCAAATAGTTTTACACTTTGTATAGGTTGTACAGCTTTACCCACAAGACATGATCGTCTCTTTGTGCAACGTCATTAGCACACTTTCTTTGGTGTGCCGCAGAGAGATCATGACAAAGCCTTTACAATGCACTACCTAAACTCGGTACTGCCTGCTAAGGTTTCACCCCTTAGGGCCCCCTCTTGCGCCATGTGAATCTACCCGTTCATCCCGGAATCCACACCACTAATTGGCAGTACTCAAGGATAGACATTGCAAATTAATCAGCTAGGTCTGTCTCATACCAGACTTGTGGTAGTATAGTTAGGTCTAGTTCAATGGTGCACAAGATTAAGTCCTTAAGTTGTCTCAGGTAAGACATCCACATCCCAATGTGCTAAAAAGCACCCTCTTTACTGCACGTTCACTTGCCTGAGAAAAAATAATTCGTTCAACCAAGACCAATAGAAAACCCCGCCATGGTACAAAAAAATTTACAACAGTGGCTATCGGCCACAATTTAATATTTCATTAAGTCAAGATTAATATTATTCAACATGTGATATGAATCCCATCGTATAACTAAGCAAGTCTAAGCATAGCTACGATAATGCAATGTTGATAATATCATCATATCCAACTAATAATGACCCAACCTAGGGTTCACAATGGATACATGGCATTCCAATAATCAAGATGGCATAATGACAACTAGGTATTCAGCTATTCCCATGAAATAATCAATTATACACAAATAGCATGCAATTGTATAAAACAAATTATTTTGCAAACGTAAGATCAATATGATCAAAGGTTACGACTTGCCTGGATCGAAGGATAGGTGATCAAGATCGTCGGTAGCAACTCCTTTCGGCTCTCCGAAAACTATACGCGAAAAGCATCCAAACTCAAATAAAATACAAATAAACTAAAATAAAATACAAAACTAGTACAAATAAATAGAGTATGATTTTATATGAATTTAGGAGAAAAAATAAGGTCAATCGGACTTAAGATGAAGGAGATCGGACATTTTGAATCAAAAAATTGACCTCTTGCCGGATTTGAAGAAGAAAGGATCGTTGACATAGCTCCGGTGAGAATTTTCAAAATCTTATTTTACCAAGTATAGAGGAAACCAAGAGGAAGCTCCATTAAACATTTGAGACCGAATGGAGGTCGGGAGTGGCCGGGAGAGCTCGCCGAATGTTCGCCGGTGTTCAGAAAGAACGGCTTGTACAGTGAGATCTAGTGGATGGATTGGAACAACTCAAAGCTGAGAATGTGAGTAATGAGGATAGAAAGGTGGGGTTCACTTTATAGGGTGATCGGACCCGCGGATCGTTAGGAAACGCTCGTCGGAGTTATTGCCGAAATAGTAACGAGTTCGCCGGAGTAAATGAGTGAAACAGATGGGAATTAAATGCGGATCGGTCTGTTCGCGTACTGTGGCGACGTGGGGGTTCACTGTAGCTGACAGGTGGGCCAGGGGAGCCGGATCGGGTAGGAATGAACAGTACCGAAATAATAAATCCCGAAAGCAATTATTTTCTACTAAAAATTCATATTAAATCCGAAAATTAGGAAATAAATTATATTAAATATGGTAATTTGAAGATATATCGGTTTCAGAAATAAAAGCACGAATGAATATTATTAAATAATATAAAATTACTATTTATAGCACATTAATTAATTTTTAAATGCTGAAAATTAAATAGGCTTGGGGAAATAGTAAAAAGGTCCTAACAATTTTGGAAAAATTCTCAAAAATACTTTAGAATATTTTTAACCCAATAAAATTATTTTCGAAATTTTTAAGATTTTAAATTTTCTGTAGAAATTCATTTTGTAAAACTGAGAGTTGCGAAAAGAGTTTTTATAAAATCCTAAAATTCCAAATAATTTCCAGATTGAATAAAATAAATAAAACAAATCAAAATGAAATATTTAGGATATTACAGTTTGATCTACCAATGATTAAATATGGGAACGTAATTTTCGCACATACTATGGGGATATGCTTTGCTAGATCGCTGCGACCATGTGCTACAAGCTCTCGCTATCTCACCACCTTGCTTCCGTAAGGAAGACATTATGAGAAAAAGATATTATTATGGTAAATACTTCTCATTGTTGAGGAAGTGTAATTCTCCTTTAATTGCCACCTTTGGCTTTAACCCAATTTGAGTGCTGGTACGCTCTGCCTAGGACTTTTGGTCTGGATCCAGTTGAAGGTGTACGGCAATTTTTGAGGAGCGATATTTGTCGACAATTTGTAGGCTTTGTATGATTGATCCTATGGAATCAATATAGCTCGAAGATATTAGGACAGCATTACGCAAAGAACTCTAAATCCACAAAGAATTCTTGCTCAGCATATCTCACAACAAATAAAATGGTATAGGCTTTAAACAAAGCAGCACGGGCAAAAATGATAAGAGGTTCTCAATAAGGAAAAAAAGAGCGGTACACCCATACTCGAAAGATCGATGTTGTCATTGCAGACAATTCAAGTAAACAATGTTGCAGTGTTGATTCTGATCAGTAAGTACGATGATCAAGCACATAGAGATTTAACATCGAAATGTTATGCAAAAACAACCATGATCCATAATAGTGGTCAGGAATGCAGGATTTATCATGCACAACACCAGGGTGCCATGCATTTGAATATAAACAAGTTTTGTAGTAATCATACAATGTTTACCTGATCAGTACTATTAGTTAACATAGCCTGGTTTCCAAGGGCTAGCGAAAATATGACAGCCTACAACGCAAATTTGTAACAACAGAACAAATTAACTCCATGCTAAACAGAACAACAGGCTGCTTAGCCTACAAAATAAAGGCGGTATCTGTACAACACAAGAGACTAAGAACATCGACTACTGACAGCTCAGTTTGATGCCTCATTCTTCTTGAATCCTTGCTAATGATGTTCACAAAACCTCTAATTTCACACTTCCCTGAAGGATGTCTCATGCATTGATCACTGATGCATATACAGCTTGCACATGCCCTCAAATCAAATTTAAATTTCCCAATGTTAAGGTACTTGACTAGGTCCACTTACACAGGAACCCCTCAATTTAAATTTCCGCAAGTTGAGTAGCCGCCGATTATAATCTTCGGGCATGTCATGGAAATTGCAGTTCTGCGCATCAATGGTCTGTAAATTATAGAGGCACCAAAAGGATCTGGGAAGATTTTTGAAAGTACATTCACCAATATTTAGGTAGCGGAGAAGCTTTAAGTTCCCTATGCTATCTGGTAGATGATCCAACTGGCAAGAAATAAAGCTCAAAATGCGGATGTTTGTAAGCTCTTTAAACCAGCATTCTACTGCAGGAGTGATAACATCAGAGGGGATACCATGGCACACTATGGAGCGCAACTTTTCCAGTTCGTGGCATCAAGGCCACTGCTGTCTAGAATTGACAAATGACGAACATTCTCAGGAATCTTTTCTAGGTCTGTTTGACTCTTTATTATGAAGCACTCATTCCCAGAGACCAGCTGTGCCATATCGTGCATCAAATCATGCAAGACATATTTAGAAGATGATGGCGCTTTCTGAAGAAGGGATCGATTCAGCAAATCATTGAAACATTTAGGCCCATTAATTTCTGGTTTGCCCTTGAGAGACTCTAGTAGGCCGGCTGCTGTCCAACTGTCTACCAGAGTATCTCTATCAAACTGGTAACCTTTAGGATACATGGAACAGAATGAGAAACAGCTCCTCAGATGGGAGGGTAGATACTGGTAGCTCAAACGGAGGACAGGCAAAATGTCATCATTCTTTTGATCTAGCTCCCAAAGTTCACTCCTTGCAATGTCGTTCCAGCTATCTCTATTCAGCATATGGTTTAATAACCTTCCAAGAGTTTTAGCAGCCAAGGGACAACCTTTCAGATACGGAAGTATACATCCACCAATATTATCCAGTTCTGGATCGTACTGTGAACGATCAGTACCAAATGCGTGGTCATTGAAGAATTCCTTGAAAATATCAGGAGGTAAGCCTTCCAATATGAATTGTTCGTTTTTGTTCACTTCATCTGCGACCTTTTGTGACCTTATTGTGAGTAAAATCGTACTTCCCTGCTGGCCAGATTGTAATGGTTTGATAAATTTGTGTCATCTTGTGGGCGACCCGCATAATTAACCCCAGATAACAACTGTCACCTAGAGTTAATCATACGGACCTCAGCACAGTAAATAGCAAAACATCGAACATTCCGATGCTTTATTAGTTACTATACTATGAACAGAGTATTGCAGCAGAACAATAATTAAAGACCAACAAATAGAAACTTTATTTCCTTCTATTAGCCACGCAGGCTATCTTACATACCTTAGCTTTACATAAGGATATATTACAGCAAAAGACAACTAAACCTCTTACCTCCCGCCGGATGGCTAGCGACTGACTGGCTAGCACGGGGACAAGGCTGGCTAATACTAATACTCCTGATAGTAATAGTAACCGTCCTCTGGTAGATACAGCTCCTGCGAATAATCCTCCACCTAAGCCTCAGAGGATGATCCATGGATCTCACCATCTAAGCAAGTGGAGGGTTAAGCAAAGGTGAGTACTAAGTACAGCAAGCAATAATAAATATGAACGCAGTAGATGCTTTTCCAAAAATACCCAATTTCCTATCCACTCCACCTACAACCCTTCTCTTCCCAAATTACCCTTTTAGAAGAAAACACATTTAATTTTAAAAGGTAGCAAGTTCTATATTTATAAAAGACACTACTAATAGAGAGTATGACTTTTGTAGTCTCCAATCCAAGAGATTAGCTTGAATTTAAGATTTTATCCTGCGCAGATTTGCACTACTTTACCTACAGTGACACCTACAAGATATGCCTTAGAACGTTTATCCTATTCTGGTATTAGTTCTCCACCCTACACCGAGTATGGAGTACACCTCCCTAGGCTACCCCACCTATAGATACAGTTATACTCTGGCATCCTGCCAGCAGTATCCACCAGGCTTCACATATACCGCCCCAACCAATTCCTTCATAGTCATCCTAGGTCATACCGGCGTTTCCAAGCATGACTATACATTCTTATCCATTGTGAAGAAACTAATACCATCCTAGGATAACCTTTTCTGATCGATTTCACACACCGTGGTTAGTACTAATTTACAGCTCATTGCTCGAAATTAGTTTATTATTTATCCTTATATGCTAGCCTATTGTAGAGGACCCCATCGGTGACCTCCTTCTCATCGGCGTCCTCTACCCTTCTATATTAGACATACAACAACGGCTCCATTCATTGGATGAGCCAATACACTTTCCCAAATTCCACATTTTTCATTCGAAAATATAATTCCTAATGCAGTGATGATAGCATAAGACATAAAAGCAGTAAAACAGTTAATAAAAATATGATCAACGGAAAATACTTGCTTGGAATATACTCTGACCGTTCAACCTCGCTCAAAAACGGGCTCAGGTCGACCAACAGGTTCTGATAGGTAGGCCCGTACCAATAGCAGGAGCAAAGTGATCAACTGCATAGGGCCCCCAAAAGTTAGGGCCCCAAATTTTTATTTAATCTTCAATTGTTATTTGTTTAATATCTTTAGAAAAAATTACTATTACTACTATAGTTAATTTTGTTTAATCAAACCTTTTTATTGCCTTCTTACTGAGAACTTCCCCACCTCTCTATTGCTCTTCCATTTTCCCTTTGCTTTCGCATAACTGTTATTCTTATAAATCTCTTATTTGCATGTGAAAATTAACTCCTCTGCTCCTGATTCTCCTTCTTCCGACTAACTCTTGATTTCCCTAAAATAATCCTGATGGCGGTGATGTATCAATCCATTCCATTTTCAACTATTTATTTGGTATTCTTTGTGGACTCGAAAGCATAGTTCATACACTCGTTGCATTCTCCCGACCCAGGTGTTACTCACTTACTCTAGCTTTCATCTACCCCTTCTAAAATCAGGAGATATGAATCTTTTTATGAAAAGCATAAGACAAAAAAAATCTTAGGTACGGCCCTGCTGATAAAGTCCTGAAATTTTTACTACATTAATCTATGATATTTTATCAATATGAGTAACAATTCCAACCCTTCCAACTAAGCAGTTTTATCATATTTTAACAAATTTGGCATTCATGTTTTTATACACATGCACTACCTTGCTAACTATATTACTTTTATGCTTTTAATACAGTTACTAATGCTTTCTGATGATTTGCAATGCGGGTAAAAGATCCATTCTCCATTTCTCTGCTTTATCTTTTATTTTCTTTTCCTAACTGCCGGTCATTTACTCCCTGTTTGCCACTTGCTCTGGCCGAAGCCTTCTTGGCTTCTAGTTACCTTGGGCGGTATGATGCTTGTTGGTTTAAGTTTTCTTGGCTTCCTGTTATTTGACCGAAGCCTGGGTTTTGGTCATTCAGCTGGCTAGTTACTAGCGCTGGCCAACTACTACTATTTCACCCCACTGCTGGCTGGAGATCACTCGGTTGGCTGCTGCTCTAGCCGACTAGTACTACTTCTTCCTCTCTTTCGGCTCCTTCTCTACTGGAACCGAATGGCTGTCTCTCCATTCATCTCTCTACTTCTTCCTCCATTCGGCTGCTCCCTTAGCCGAGCCTGCTAAAGGCGCATGAGCTAACCCTAACTTATGCAGAATAGGGGAGATTTTGAGTTTTCTTTGATTTTTAAAGTTTCTCTTATTTGGATCTACTGGTTGCTTTACTTCTTGAGGTCAATCTAAAGGTAAGGATCAAGGATGCATAGGGCTTGAGCTCTAGAAGAATTTTCTAGGATTCCCTTACTGAGATCAAGGGTCTATAATGAGCAACAGCATTCTGAGACCAACTCTTTTTCCTTCTACTACATTTCTTCTACCTCTACTACTATACTGGCATCAAGCACATACTTGGGGGGTCCTAGCTGGTTTTGTGATTTTAGTGATGGAGTTGAAGAACCGGGTTGAGTGGTGGAGTAGAGGAAGCCGATCCCCTTCTTGGATCTGGCCTTCTGCTCCTAGCTCCTTGGTTCTCCTCCTCTCTTGGCTAGCTTCACCTCCTGGCTGCTTGCTGGTCCCTTGTTCTCGCTCCTTGGAGCTGTCGGTTATGGTGGAGAATGCAATGGCTTGCTGGTAGCCTTGGGTTCTTGCCTGGCTATGAGTACTGAAGATGATCTTGTGATGCTCTTGGTTGGCTGGTGGAAAAATATTGTGCCGGTGGTTGCTTTCGGCTATGACACAAGAAGGGCTACACTTGGCTCTTTCTTTTGCTCTGGCTTAAGTCGAATGGAGCGATTTTTTTTTTCTGTTTTGGCTCGTCTGAACTGATTATTTGCGATAATAGCCACTGTCGCTCGAGAATTGCAGATTTGTCCTGCTGACACGACTGCAGGTTGCATGCGCGTGACTCCGGCGGCGGAGGGAATCTCGCGCATCAGGATGAACGGAGGGAATCATCAGTTGAGGTCGAAATTTTATTGTTTGAATCATTAGTTGAATTCGGCATACATTATTTCTGCAATTTTTCATTACAATAAATTGATGATTCAACTAATGATTCAAACAATAAAATTTCGGCTTCAACTGATGATTCCCTCCGTTCATCTTGACGCACGCGTGATTCCCTCCACCGCCGGCCCCATGCATGCAGCGCTCCTCAGCTGCTGCATGCGCCTGCAGTTCGCTGCTCATCGGATGCAGCGAATCCCGTCCGCAGCTCTGCCGTTTCAGCAGGCTAAATCTATAATTTTTGAACGACAGTAATTAAATAATCAGTATAGACGAGCCAAAACAGCAAAAAAAAAAAAAAAAAAAAATCGAATGGGGCTGGGCAAAAGAGGAGTCTGGCAAGTTATGGGAGATGCAATACATCCTGCCAGCTGTTAGCTTTATTGGTTTTTGAGCATAGGGCAAGGGGAGGTGAACCCTTCTGTTGGCTTTGACTGCATGGAGCTCTACTTTTACCTCTGCAACCTTTTACTGAGTTACCATTTCATTTTCCTTCTCTTTCTTATACACTATTACTTCAATTGCTCCTAGACAGGCTAGGTTCAAAAAACCCGTCGAAAACCGTCTGTCCTGAGTCGGTTCGGTAATTAAAACCGTTCGAAAAATCGGCTAGATGAACAGTAAATTTAAAAAATTTAAAGAAATTTAGCAAAAAGTGTCAAAATTTTGAAATTTTTTTGGTGCGTTCCTGAGGTAATCCTAATGATTCTATCAAATTTTCAGATTATTATCAGATATATACACTTTTTAAAAATTCTGATACTGTCACAATATATGCTCTTCAGTTTTTTATTTTCTAGGGGCACAAAATGAAGTCTAATATTTCTTAAACTTTTTTTTGTGATGTTATAACGTCATTAAAATGATTATGTAAAATTTGGAGATGATGATTAGATGTGTATTTTTTAAAAATTCTGAAAGTGCTATTATCATTGTATATGCTCTTCTGTTTTTGATTTTATATGGGAAATAAATGAAGTCTAATATTTCTGAAAATTTTAGTACATGATCCTTTGGAACTATTTATATTTTCATTAAAATTTTAGAATATAATAAATCATTTTAATATTTATAAAAATCTGACAGTGTATTTGTTCCTTTTCATTAATTTCGTTTTAGATTTTTTAGAAGAAATAAATAATTTAAAAATTATAAAGATTTCTCTTAGGTGTTTTATAGATTAATTGGGATTTTTTTTACATTTTTAAATTTTTGTTTGCAATTTTTTCAATTTGTTCTTATATTTTCACCATTTTTCCTTCTGTTATCGGTTTTCGATGTTTCGTTCATGTAGGTCAAACATGTTATTTTTGCGACAATGGAAGAGTGACGAAGCTATGCTTATGCCTACTCCACAACTTCAATTTAAATGCATTATAATGTAAATGGTGTTGATAAGTAAATGGTAGTGAAACTGCGAATGATTTTGCTTTGTAGTTATGTAAATGCCGATTTTTGCACTTGTGTGATTGTAGTATTGCAATGAAAGATTATTTATTGATATATTATTGCTAAATACATAACTTACAACTTCTAATTCTCTACAATATAGCAAATGTCATGTCAATTTTTTTCCAAATTTAAGAGAGATCATTCTGAAATGTTTTCACGTTTTCACATACCTTATTTATATATTTATTACATTTTTACTCAATTTTAACCTTCCCTGTATTTCTAAAAAATTTACAATATTCTTTTTGCAGTTTTCCCCATTTGTTTTCGATTTTCCCTAATTTTCCAACCTCGGGCGGTTTTTGCGGTTTTCTCCAAAAACCGAGCGGTTTTTCGTCAAAAATCGCGCTTTTTACGATCTCGTTTGACCAAATTTTAAATTTTTCAAATTTGCAAACCGTTCGGTTTTTCACGGTTTTCGAGCGGTTTACCGCGAAAACCGATTCCACTGACTTCGCGAAAACCGCCGGCGAAACGGTTTCGTGAACCCTGCTCCCAGGCATGCAATACTTAGCTCTCTTATGCAATGCCTAAGCTTAGGATGATCAGATACTTCTACTTATTACTTCCTAATGCATAATTAATAGCTAATCATGATGCTAATGAAATGCTTATGTTTAATTATGTAGGGATGATGGAGGGGATTAGGGGGAGGGTCCTAACACATCTGCTCTCATGATTCATGTATACATCATCCCATACGTCGTCCAGTACAAGCAAGAACTTTTTTAGATGCAATGACGCCACCAGTGAGAATATCCTGAAGGCAAGACAAACTATCAGACTGCATTTCATTTTTTATAATGTGATGTACAAATTCCTTGGTTAATCTTTTCATGTTGAAGTCATTGTAGACAGATATCCAGATTCTCATGTCAATGTGATCATGAACTCTCTTGTCATTGAAAACTTTCTGGGCCAAAGTAGTCTTTCCTATACCCCCAATCAAGGTTTGAAAATTCGGTTTCGGAATAAATTTCGTCCTTGGCCGGATCGCGAAATTTCGGAGAAATTTTGAAATTTTGGAAATATTTCGAACGAAATTTGAATTTGAAAATTCAAATCCGGTCCATTCCGGAAAGAAAAATCCGAAATTCGGCGAAAAAACCCGAAATTTCGGGCGGTATACCCGAAATTTTGGATTTTTTGCACCAGCTGAAAAGTAGTCTAAATATTAACGAAAAATTTTGAAATATTTTTTGGAGGTTCCTGATACATTTGCTGATGTTCTCACAAAAATTTCAGCTTATTATCACATATGAGAAATTTTTAAAAGTTCGGAGAGTGGTACTGTCCTGATAAAACATTGACCGACAAGTTTGATCCGAATGAAAAATTGTACAAATCAAGTTATAATCTGTTGAAATTTTGTTTCAAGAGTCCTGACATATAATGATATTGCCATAAAAATTTCAGATTATTCAAAAATTGGTACTATCCTAATAAAAACACTGACCGACAATTTTGAACCGAATGCAAAATAGTTCAAACCACGTTATAAACATTTGCAATTTTTTTTTGCATATTTATGCTTTATCTCTAATGCTCTTATAAAAGTTTCAGATTATGATAAAAATATATGAATTTTTAAAAATTCAAACAGTACTACTGCCTGTTAAAAGGCTTACCGGCAAACTTGAACAAAATGAAAAATCATGTAAACCATGCTAAAAACTTTTGAAAATTTTTGTGGATGGTTCTGATGTAACATTAATGTTTCTTTAAAATTTTTAGGTGATGATCATTCCCAAATAATGTTTAAAACTTCAGACAGTGCTACGTCCTGATTTACTGGAGTGTGATCATGAATCAAAAAAGTTTAAAATTTTTGAAAATTTTACAGAATGGTGATAAGGAAGTTCTTAATATCCCATAAAAATTTTGATTCATGATCACACTCCAGTAAATTTATAAAATTCTTACAAGGCACATTACCATTTATGTTCTTTTCTTTTTTTATTTTTGAAATATAATATAACAAACGAAGTTCAATGCTTACATAGATTTGGTTGACCAAACAAACAAAGTTGAATTTTTTTTGAAAAAATTATATAATGGTACTGAGTCAATTATTAATCTCTCACAAAAAAATTTAGATCATAATCACACTCAAGAAAATTTATAAAATTCTGACAATATCACTGTCCCAATTATGTTCATTCTGTTTTTGATTTTTTAAAGATGACAAATGAAGTTAAATTATTTTTAAATTTTGTATGCATGATCCTAAACTACTAAGGATAGTACCATAAAATTTTCAGCTTATTATCAAGCTTGTAAAATTTTATAAAAATCTGACAGTGTTTCTGCCAAAATTTTAAAATGTTTAAAAAATTCGGGTTTTCAACAAATTTTCATAGGAGATGACTTTCCTAAAGGTTATTGGACCAAATCCGGTCAAATACGGCCCTAAAAGTTTCAAAACCGGCCAAAAAACACAAAAGTTCGACAAAATTTCGCTGAAAAAACCGAAATTTCGGGGGTACTGTAGCAATTTCAATTTTTTAAATTTCTTTTTTTTCGACCGGTATTTTAGATTTCGGGATGATCTGAAATTCGCCGAAATTTTGAACCCTACCCCCAATGCCAACTATTGTGAATACTGATATATTCCCAGTTCTTTGTTCATCCCATTGAAAACTAACTGATGCAGAATTGATTGCTGTCAAAGTCCTCCTGGAGCCCTGCTCCTTTTGCTGTCAGAATGTGTGACGTTTGCTTGAGGATGCAGAGCAGTCTGTGGTGTGATGCAGCCAGGTTCAAGATGCCGACGAAAACCGGTCGGTTTTCGCGAAAATCGGCTGTGCCGAGCCGGTTCGGCAAGTTAAACCGTTCAAACCGTTCAGATGAATAGTAAATTTAAAAAAATTGAAGAAATTTCGCAAAAAGTGTCAAAAAATTTAAAATTTGTTTTGTGCGGTCCTGAGGCCATCCTAATGATTCTGTAAAATTTCCAGATTATTATCAGATACATACATTTTTAAAAATTCGATGGTGATATCACACAATATATGCTCTTTAGTTTTTATTTTCTAGGGGCACAAAATGAAATCTAATATTTCTTAAACTTTTTTGTGATGTTATAACTTATTTACAATGATTATGTAAAATTTTCTAAGATGATCGATATGTGTATTTTTTAAAAATTCTGAAAGTGATATTATCATTGTATATGCTCTTCTGTTTTTGATTTTATATAGGTACTAAATGAAGTCTAATATTTTTGAAAATTTCATTGCATAATACTTCGGAACTATTTATGGTTACATTAAATTTTCAGAATATAAAAATCTTTTAAATATTTATAAAAATCTGACAATATCTTTGTTCCTTTTCCTTAATTGTTGTTTTGGATTTTTTAGAAGTAACAAATGATTTCAAAAATTATTTAAATTTCTCTGAGGTGTTTTATAGATTAATTGGGATTTTTTGTAATTTTTTCAATTTTTTTTGTATTTTTTTCAATTTTTCCTTTCACTTTCACCTTTTTCCTTCTGTCGTCGGTTTTCGTCGAAAACCGACCGATTTCGTCGAAAACCGACCGATTTTCGAGCTTTTCGACCGGTTTTCGGTTTTTTTGAATCGGTTTGACCACCTGTTTGACTTTCACAAATCGATCGGTTTTTACTGAATTTCGATCGGTTTTCGCGAAAAATCGGTACCGAGCAATTCTCGAAATTCAGTTCGAAAACGAAATGGTTAACCCTGGATGCAGCTCAGGCAGTACCCCCAGTCGCCGAATCACCTCATCCACTTCAACCTCACGGCCGCGAACCCGAGAATCATCACAGCAATGATCCATATCCGGCCTTATGAACTTGTCAAATCGCTGCATCTCAGCACGGAGGTCAACGAGCACAGCCAGCTTATCATCAAGAATCAAGATACTCCATGTCTCCATATCCTCTCGGATTTCCTTTACACGGTTGAAATTGATGACCTCCTTAAAGAAATCTGCCCTTAGGTGATGAGCAGGTTAACAAAACCGAATTTCGAAATTCGCGGTACGAAAACCGCAAAAACTGTTCGGAAAATCGCCCAAAAACAGTCAAAAACCGTAGGGTTAGTAAATCAAAATTTTCTGAAAAATTCCAAAAAAAATTAGAAAAACCGCTATTTTTCGCGAAAAACCGCTGCCAACCGGATGTTCGTCGCAAAACGGTTTTTGTGAGCGGTTTTTGACGAAAAATCGAGCGCATAAAATTTTTCAAAATTTTAAATTTTAAATTTTTTTTTGAATGGACCGGTTTACCTAACGGTTTTTGACTTCGAACATCAGCGGTACGCTCGAAAACCGCGGTTTTTGAGCGGTTTTCGTCGGTTTTGTGAACCCTGGTGATGAGTGCCTTCTGCCTTCACCTTGAGCTCGTAATGGTAATTGTGTTGGATATAAATTGGGCTTGCCCAATTTCCAATAATAAAATAAGAAAATCCCAAACCCACAATTAATGCTAGGTGGAATAATACCATATGAGAAGTCTAGAGGAGTTTTAGGGCCTCTTTGTGGGGTCATGATCAATAAAAGTCGCTTTGGTTTGTCTTTGTCTTTAAAGCACTGTGGTCGGGCACTTGTTGCTTTTCTTGTTGTGCCGTTTGGCAAACTGGCTGCTGTAGCTGTAGCTTTTGGGAGGCAACCGAGCGGAAAGGCAGTAACCTAGCGAAGCACAGCGGCAGATAAGTGGAGAGGTATCATGGAGATGGCGAGGCATGGTGGCGGAGGTTAGGGAGGCGGAGTGAGCGAGATGGGAGACGGTCAAGCGAAGCCACAACTGAAAAGCTCCTCCTCAGCGGCTGCAGTTTTTGGGGGTGCTTCTGCTGTAGCTTAGCTTCCCAGCTGCTTTGCAGCCATTCTGTTTGGGGGAGCTTTTGGCTCAAAGCTGAAGCACAGCTGAAGCGCAGCCCCCCAAGCAGGACCTTACTCAACTTAAATAGCTGGGTCTCATCTACACCTATTGTGAGGTTAAAAAGGAAGAAGGCGAGCCACACGCGCGCGCACGCCGCCGTACCGTGCCGAGCCACGACGCGATGTGAGACGACACGCTGCGACGCGCTGCGCTTGCGCTTGCGCGGTGCCTGGTTTTGCTGCCTGAAGTAATGACCACCGGTGGAAGCCGGCTATAATGGTGACTCTTGGCTTTTAGGCTTCTAGTGGCTCGTTATGACGGCGTCTCTTGGCTTTTAGACTTCTGGTGGCTCATTATGATGGTGTCTCTTGGCACTTCATCTTCTGGTGGCTCATCATGGTGGCTTTTGGCCATTCCTCTTCTTCTGGCGCCTATATAAGGAGGGCCTCTCCTCTGTCTTCGGTGTGCTCATAAACTAGAACCAAACCACCACACGTTTCTTGTTGCTGCTATTTCAACATCTCCATCCCAAACGCCTGCGCGCACGGGCTCTGGGAGAGCAGGCCTTCGGAACCACGTCCGGGGTTAGGGTATAGGCCGTTTCGAGCAAGCTTTCGCTTTTTCTCCCGGCTTTCTACAACTTTCGCTTTAGCTTCCAAAGGCGACCCAATGACCTTTCCGGAATTTAAAGTATTCTTGGTGCCTTGCTAGCTTGTATTTGTGAAGGATATGTTAATCTGGGCGATTGTCTGCACGGATAGGTGGGCGATCAGGTTTTTGGGGAGCGCACCTCTGCGCGACTGCTCGCTATTGTTCGTCTTCTTCCTGGTTCGAGAACTGTTCGCGGGACTGCACTGCGTCAATATCTTCCTGCACTGACTTTGATCGACTACTTCGAGCAGCTGATCATGACGACCGATCAGAACGACACCATCGGTGCCTCCGGCACTGGTCCTGTCTGTAACATCCCAAAATTTGAGTTTTGGAATGTTTGAATTCAAAAATAAACCATTTGCATTTCTATTGAATTAATTCCAGCTTAATTTAAATTTTCCATTAATGAAAGGATTTAATTTGACTAAACTGTTCATCAAACTAAAGATTTTAAGTTTTAGTTGGGTTCATTGTGCTCCAAGGATTTGTTCTGTATTTTTGCTGATTTTTCTGAAATTATTTGCTATTTATTTGATTTTATTCGAATTTCTGAATTTTTCTTAAATCGAAAATGTTTTCAATTTCAAAAAAAGCCCTTCGGGCCGAATTTCCGCCGGCCCATCTTTTTATCCGCTCAGCCCGAATTTCCCGGCCCGCTCGCTCGCCCGCGCGGCCCAGCCGGCCCAGCTCCCGCGCGCCCCTCGGAAACCCTAACCCTAGCGGTCTCCGGATTCTGCGCGTCGCGCCGCCTTTCGGCGTCCGTGCCCTTCACGCCTCCCGAGGGCTATTTAAGCGCCGCCAAACCGCCTCTCGAGGATCCCCTCCTCGTGGCGCCCCTTTTGCCCTCCTTCTCGCTGCCCGAGACGCCGCCGTCACTCTGCGTGAGCTCGCCGAAGTTCCTCGCCGTGCCCGAGACCTTCCGCCGCCTTTTTCTTCACCGTCGGGGCGTCTCCGCCGCATCCGTTGGTCTCTTCGCCTTGCCCGCGTCGCCCTCTCCCCGGTCCGCCTTGTCCCGGGTCCGCTCCATCGCCATCTCGCCGTCGGCCGTGTCTTCTTCTCGAAGTCCGGTGAGTTCGCGCCGCCGCCTCGCCGTAAACCCCAGCCGTCCGATTCGTGGCGTCTGCTCCAGATCTCGCCGCGTCACCAGAACCGCAGCCCCGCTTCTTGGCCGCTCGATCTGGCCGTGCCACCGATGAGCGACGTGTGTGCGCCGCATCAGCCGCTCACGTCAGCGCTTGCGTCAGCCGTGCGCCGGGCGCATGGTGAACCGAGCCCGTGCCGTGCACCGATTCCACCAAAAGCCGGCTGACGTCAGCGTTGCGCAAAAAACCGATTTTCCCGTACAAAAATAAATACAGAAATTCTGATTTTCTGATTTTTCTGTATTTTCTCTGAATTTAATTTTCCAGAAGCTCGTTCTCCCTCATACGAACTCCGATTGAAGTGATTCAAGTTTCTAAATTTTTCTAAAATCAAGATATATCTTCCAGAGCCATTTATTTTCAGTTTTGAGCTTGTTTGAGTCTCTGTTTTGTATTTATTTGGTTTCATTGATTCTTTTTCGGTAGAAGCTAATTCCGAGGGAGCGAACGAAGATTTCGAAGACCAAGACTCAGCACTAGATCAGCAAAGCAAGTCATATTCCTTTGATCATGTTGATCCTATGTTTGCAAAAGTAATTTAGTTTTATACAATTGCATGCTATCTTGTGTATCAATGCTTATTTAATGGGAGTAGATGTATACCTAGTTGACATTATGCCACCTTGACTAATTGAATGCTATGTATCCATTGTTAAACCTAGGTTGGGACATTACTAGTTGGACATAATCATTATACCAACATTGGGTTACGTAGCTATGCTTAGACATGCTTACATATACGTTGGGATTCATGTCACATGTTGAATAAAGTTAATCTTGACTTAATGAGATATTGAATCGTGGCCGTTAGCCACTGTTGTAAAATTTGTTGTACCATCGCGGGGTTTGCCATTGGTCTTGGTTGAACGAATTGTTTTCCCTCAGGCAAGTGATCGTGCAGTAAAGGGGGTGCTTTCTAGAACATTGGGATGTGGATGTCTTGCCTGAGACAACTTAAGGACTTAATCTTATGCGCCATTGAACTGGGCCTAACCGTACTACCACATGTCTGGTATGGGACAGACCTAGCTGATTAATTTGCAATGTATAGCCTTGAGTACTGCCAATTGGTGGTGTGGGTTCCGGGATGGACGGGTAGATTCGCAAGGCGCAAGAGGGGGCCCTAAGGGGCGAAACCTTAGCGGGCAGTACCGAGTTTAGACAGTGCATTGTAAAGGCTTTGTCATGATATCTCTGCGACACACCAAAGGAAGTGTGTTAAGATCGATTGCACAAAGAGATGATCATGTCTTGTGGGTAAAGTTGTACAACATCTGCAGAGTGTAAGACTATTCGAATAGCCCTGTCCGCGGTCATGGACAAGCCCGGGAATTTCACACGGGGTATAGAGTATTTCATGAAATGTGGAATGTGGAATCGTTAGGATGTGAACAGCGAGTTCACTGTTGTTTTGTTGTCTACCATTGATCTATCAGTTATTTATGTATCTTTTCATAAATATGCTTTCAATCTATTTATTGTATTTCAATTAAAGTTATTGCTTTCTGCAAATGAACCGTATGGCCATCCTTGTCAAGCCGTGCATGAATATATTGCATCAATTCCCTACGGCTTGCTGAGTACTTTTTGTACTCACGGCTTTATGCCCTTGTTGATCAGATGCTGAAGGAGATAATGAATACCATGAGGAGGAATTCTATGAAGACTACGTGGATTAGGAAGGCGTTCCCCAGATGATTGCCTGTGGCATGTCGAATGGCTCAAGTTATCTTTTCCGCTGCAATAGTATTTGTTTCTTAAGCCTTAAGGAATAATGGTGTAAACTTTGACCATAAGGTCGTTGGCTTTATTTAATAATAATTTGCTTCTTCTTAGTTAATTCGTTGTATGGAATGATATTTCATCTATGTTTCCACTGTGTGCACTAGTGTGATCCTGGACTAGTGCAAGATATACCTGAGAGGGTTTGGATTTGCAAATCCGGGTCCCGCAGAGATGGTATCAGAGCCATATCGACTGTAGGTCGCTATCCTAGTTAGCATGGTCTTCAAAATTATTTTCTAAATCAAACCAACAAAATTGGTACTTAATAGTTTTCGTCTCCTCTCATCTTATTCTTAGGTTCTTATTCCTCTCCTTTGCTGAAACATGGTTTCGAAATTTAAATTGATCTTATCTCATGAAACTTCTCAAAGCCTCGAGTCTTCTGCAAGGAATCAAATCAAAGAAGTTGATGATCTAGCCGTCCAGAGTTTGCCGAGAAGACTACCATATAAGATAGGTTTTTGGTGCTCAACGATGTTCGAGCATGTTACCCTTCCAGTTTAGTTACGTTTAGTCTGCGTATACTAAGATTTTCTTTGCTTGTGTGCTGGTATGTTGTACACTTGCCCCAAGCACGGTGTTGCATCCATACCTTTAATTGGAAAAGCTTTATTTGCCTCTTTAATTTGTAGCCTTCTCTGCTGTGTCATTTTGTCCCTGGGTATTACCTTCTCCCCTAGATGATCTTACCACTTGTCTACTGCTTTCCCCTCTTACCTATCAAACCCTTGTGCTGCATCTCAGATGGTTGACACTCGTTCTGGAGCCGATCGCAGTTCGCCCGTGGATGCCAGTGCCAGCGCCAACACCAACTCCAATCCCAATGCACCACTGCCACCACCAGCAGTGACAGATCAGAACATGGGATATTTTCTGGCAGCTCAGACTCAGCTTATGAACACAATGATGCAGAACATGAACAACATGATGAATCAGCAGAACCAGACTGCAGTTGCCCTAGCAAACCTGTTGAACCAGCAGAACCAAGCTGCCGTTGCACCTCCTCAAGCTCGTCTCCAGTCCAAGCTAGCAGAATTTATGAGGACTCGTCCGCCAACTTTCTCCAACTCTTCAGAACCATTGGACGCCGATGATTGGGTTCGCTCCATTGAGAAGAAGCTTGCAATTGCTCAGTGCACAGATCGTGAGAAGGTTCTCTATGCCGCTCATCACCGGAGGGCACCGCCCACGAATGGTGGGAGAACTCTGATCTTGCCCATGATGACCCTCAAACTATCACTTGGGCAGAGTTTTCCACTGCTTTCCGCCACTCCCATATCCCAGATGGTAAAGTGGAGATGAAGAAGAATGAGTTCCGAGAGCTTAAGTAAGAAGGAATGTCAGTGAGTGAATACCTAAATAAGTTCACTCAACTTGCTCGCTACGCTCCAGAGGATGTAGCTACAGATGATGCTCGCCAGAAGAAGTTCAAGCGTGGACTCAATCCAGGACTAAAGGTGCAAGTCATTGGCAATGATTATGCAGATTTTCAGCACCTTGTAGATAAAGCTATGCTTATTGAGGAATCTCGTCGTGAATTGGAAGAATCCCGTAAGAGAAAGATGATGCAGCATGGAGCCCATCAGAATCATCAGCAGAGAGTCAGAACCAATGCTCAACAGCCTGCTCGTTTCACTCCTCCGAATGCATTCAGAACCCCTGCACCAGCACCTCGCCTAGCTCCTTCAGGCAATCGCAACCTCAACAACAATAGCAATCCACCTCAGAGAACCAGTAATCTAGCTGCAGGAGTCACCTGTTTCAACTGTCATGAACTCGGTCACTATGCCAATAATTGCCCAAGGAAGCAAGCTGTGACGCCAGTCCGTTTCAACTTGGGATCTACGCCAGCCAAGACCCCTGCACAAGGATCAGGACGTGGAGTGCCCCAGACTCCTAACCAAGCCACCAGGACTCCGCCGCCTGCTGGAAGAGGCCGTGTGAATCACGTCACCACCGAGGACGCCCAGTCTGCCCAGACGTCATACTAGGTAACCTCCTAGTCAACTCAGCATTTGCCATGATTTTGTTTGATTCTGGAGCTACGCATTCATTTGTTTCTCGAAGTTTTGCTGCAAATCATCAATTAAAGACAATGCCTCTTAAGACTATTTTATTAGTGTAATCACCTGGTTCCGATTTGAGTACGAACCAAGGCTGCCCTAAAGTTAAGATATTAATTGGAGGGGTAGAATTTCTAGCCAACCTTATTGTCCTAGACACCAAATCCCTAGATGTGATCGTAGGAATGGATTGGCTCTCCAAGAACCAAGCAGTTTTGGATTGTGGGAATAGAGAGATCACCTTAACCAGTCCAGATGGAGCCAAGTTAAAAGTTCAAGCCGTTTCGGATCAGTCCGAAGGGATTAAAGTTTGTAGTGCCAAAGGAAAAAGTTTAGAAGATGTGCCAGTCGCCAGCGAATTTCCTGATGTGTTTTCAGATGAGTTGCCTGGGATGCCACCGGACCGAGATATAGAGTTCTCGATAGAACTTGTGCCTGGAACACCACCCATTTCTAAGAGACCTTATAGGATGCCTGCTAATGAGTTAGCTGAAGCAAAGAGACAGATTAAAGAGCTACAAGATCAAGGTTTTGTTCGACCAAGTTCTTCGCCATGGGGAGCGCCAGTTCTTCTAGTTGAAAAGAAAGATGGAACTCAGAGAATGTGTGTAGATTATCGCTCACTCAATGAGGTCACCATCAAGAATAAATACCCTCTGCCAAGAATCGATGATTTGTTTGACCAACTTCAAGGAGCCGGAGTGTTCTCGAAGATTGACCTGAGATCAGGATACACCAGTTGAAGATTCGTCAAGAGGATATACCCAAAATAGCTTTTGTTACTCGGTATGGATAGTATGAGTATACCGTGATGTCTTTTGGATTGACCAATGCCCCTGCCTACTTCATGACCATGATGAATAAGGTATTCATGGAATATCTGGATAAGTTTGTTGTTGTTTTCATTGATGACATTCTGATCTACTCCAAAAGTGAGGAGGAACATGAGGATCACTTGCGCCAAGTTTAACGAAGCTAAGAGGGAATCAGCTTTATGCGAAGTTCAGTAAATATGAGTTCTGGATGAAAGAAGTTGCTTTCCTAGGACATGTCATATCAGTGGAAGGAGTCGCTGTTGACCCCGGAAAGGTACGAGATGTGCTAAGTTGGGAGTCACCCAAGACGGTACCCCAAATCCAAAATTTTCTTAGAATGGCGGGATATTATCGCCGTTTCATAGAAGGGTTTTCTAGAAAAGTTAGACCGCTCACTCAACTCTTAAAGAAGGAGAAGAAATTTGTTTGGACACCAGAGTGTGAGCAAAGTTTTCAAGAGTTAAAGAAGTGTTTGACAACTACCCCGATGCTTATCCTGCCAGATAATAGGAAGGATTTTGAGGTATTCTGCGATGCTTCCCGACAAGGACTCGGTTGTGTGCTAATGCAAGATAAGAAGGTTGTAGTGTATGCTTCGCGACAACTAAGGCCACATGAAGTTAACTATCCTACCGATGATTTGGAATTAGCAGCCGTAGTGCATGCTTTGAAGATTTGGCGTCATTATCTTATTGGTAATCGTTGTGAGGTTTACACTGATCACAAGAGTCTGAAATATATCTTTACCCAAGATGACCTCAATATGAGACAAAGAAGATGGTTGGAATTGATCAAGGACTATGACATTAGGATTCATTATCATCCAGGTAAGGCCAATGTCGTAGCCGATGCTTTGAGTAGAAAGAGTTACTGCAATACTCTGATGATTAAGGAAAGTCAGCCACCCCTTTATAAGGAATTTCAGAAGTTTAGTTTGGAATTGGTTCAGGAAGGGTATTTAGCTACTTTGGAAGTACGCCCTACGTTGGAAGATCAGATTCGAGAAGCACAGGTAGATGATGCTGATGTCAAGGAGATTAAGAGCAATATGAAGAAAGGAAAAGCCCTAGGTTTCTCTGAAGATGAACAAGGTACTATTTGGTATGAGAAGCGTATTTGTGTACCAGATCAGAAAGAGCTTAAGGAGTTGATTCTCAAAGAAGCGCATGAGACTTTATACTCCATTCATCCTAGAAGTACCAAGATGTATCAAGACCTCAAGGGAAGGTATTGGTGGCCTAGCATGAAGCGTGAGATTGCGAGTATGTGGCACTTTGTGATATCGCGGAAGGTCAAGGCGAGCATCGAGGCCAGCAGGATTCTTGTAGCCATTAAAGATTCAGTGGAAGTGGGAAGAAATTGGTATGGATTTCATTACGGTTTCCTAAAACCAAAGCGAGTTATGACTCGATCACGGGTAATAGTGGATCGATTGACTAAGGTAGCTCACTTCATTCGATTAAGACTACCTATGCGGGGAGATAAATTAGCGAATTATATATGTCAAGGATCGTCGGTCTTCACGAGTGCCTAAGAAGATAGTGTCGATAGAGAAGCGGTTTACCTCTCGTTTTTGGCGAGTGCATGAAGCCATGGGAACTCATCTCGAGTTGATCGCCTATCACCCTCAAACCGATGGACAGACTGAGTGTGTGAATCAGATTCTTGAGGATATGTTAAGAGCTTGTGCCTTGACTTATGGTGCTAAGTGGGATAAGTGTTTGCCCTATGCCGAGTTTTCGTACAACAATAGTTATCAAGCCAGTCTGCAAATGTCGCCTTTTGAAGCCTTACATGGAAGAAAGTGCAGAACCCCTCTCAACTGGAAGGAGTCAGGAGAAAGACAATTGTTTGGCCCTGCCATACTGCAAGAAGCCAAAGAGCAAGTCCAATTAATTCGAGACAGATTGAAGATAGCTCAAAGCAGACAAAAGAGCTATGCAGATAATCGTCGCCGAGATTTGAGTTTCGAGCCAAATGATTATGTTTATCTCAGAGTCACCCCTCTCAAGGGAGTTAAGAGATTTCAAGTAAAATGAAAGCTTGCCCCTAGATATGTGGGACCGTTCAAAATCTTGGAACGAAGAGGCGAGGTTGCCTACAAGTTAGAATTGCCTCAGTCTTTTGCCGGAATCCATGATGTATTCCATGTATCACAGTTGAAGAAATGCCTGCGTGTGCCAGAGGAACAAATGCCATTGGAAGCCATTGATTTGCAAGAAGATCTTACCTACAAGGAGCAACCAGTGAAAATTTTGGATATAGCAGAGCGTATCACGAGGAGCAAAATTATCCGTTTTTGCAAGGTTCAGTGGAGCAATCATTCAGAAGAGGAAGCTACTTGGGAGCGAGAAGAGGATCTGAAGTCCGAGTTTCCCCACCTATTCTCTAGTCAGCCTGAATCTCGGGGTCGAGATTCCATTTAAGGGTGAAGGTTTGTAACATCCCAAAATTTGAGTTTTGGAATGTTTGAATTAAAAAATAAACCATTTGCATTTCTCTTCAATTAATTCCAGCTTAATTTGAATTTTCCATTAATGAAAGGATTTAATTTGACTAAACTGTTCATCAAACTAAAGATTTTTAGTTTTAGTTGGGTTCATTGTGCTCCAAGGATTTTTTCTGTATTTTTGGGGATTTTTCTGAAATTATTTGCTATTTATTTGATTTTATTTTAATTTCTGGATTTTTCTTAAATCGGGAAATGTTTTAAATTTCAAAAAAGCCCTTCGGGCCGAATTTCCGCCGGCCCATATTTTTCTCCGCTCAGCCCGAATTTCCCGGCCCGCTTCGCTCACTAACCGCCTCAGCCAAGCCCGCCTGCCTCGCTCGCTCGCTTCGCCAGCAGCCTAGCCGGCCAGCTCCAGCGCCGCCCTGGCCGCTCGAAACCCTAACCCTAGCGGTCTCCGGATTCCGCGCGCCGCGCCGCCGTTCGGCGTCCGTGCCCTTCACGCCTCCCGAGGGCTATTTAAGCGTCGCCAAACCGCCTCCCGTGGGCTATTTAAGCGTCGCCAAACCGCCTCCCGAGGATCCCCTCCTCGCACCGCCCCTTTTGCCCTCCTTCTCGCTGACCGAGACGTCGCCGTCACTCTTCGCGAGCTCGCCAAAGTTCCTCGCCGTGCCCGAGACCTTCCGCCGCCTTTTTCTTCACCGTCGGGGCGTCTCCGCTGCATCCGTTGGTCTCTTCGCCTTGCCCGCGTCGCCCTCTCCCCGGTCCGCCTTGTCCCGGGTCCGCTCCGTCGCCATCTCGCCGTCGGCCGTGTCTTCTTCTCGAAGTCCGGTGAGTTCGCACCGCTGCCTCGCCGTTGTTCCTCGCCGTAAACCCCAGCCGTCCGATTCGTGGCGTCTACTCCAGATCTCACAGCGTCACCAGAACCGCAGCCCCGCTTCTCGGCCGCCCGATTTGGCCGTGCCACCGATGAGCGACGCGTGTGCGCCGCATCAGCCTCCCGCGTCAGCGCTTACGTCAGCCGTGCGCCGGGCGCATGGTGAACAGAGCCCGTGCCGTGCACCGAGTCCACCAAAAGCCGGCTGACGTCAGCGTTGCGCAATAAACCGATTTTCCCGTACAAAAATAAATACAGAAATTCTGATTTTCTGATTTTTCTGTATTTTCTCTGAATTTAATTTTCCAGAAGCTCATTCTCCCTCATACGAACTCCGATTGAGGCGATTCAAGTTTCTAAATTTTTCTAAAATCAAGATCTATCTTCCAGAGACATTTATTTTCAGTTTTGAGCTTGTTTGAGTCTCTGTTTTGTATTTATTTGGTTTTGTTGCTTCTTTTCCGGTAGAAGCTAATTCCGAGGCAGCGAACGAAGATTTCGAAGACCAAGACTCAGCACTAGATCAGCAAGGCAAGTCATATTCCTTTGATCATGTTGATCCTATGTTTGGAAAAGTAATTTACTTTTATACAATTGCATGCTATCTTGTGTATCAATGCTTATTTAATGGGAGTAGATGTATACCTAGTTGACATTATGCCACCTTGACTAATTGAATGCCATGTATCCATTGTTAAACCTAGGTTGGGACATTACTAGTTGGACATAATCATTATACCAACATTGGGTTACGTAGCTATGCTTAGACATGCTTACATATACGTTGGGATTCATGTCACATGTTGAATAAAGTTAATCTTGACTTAATGAGATATTGAATCGTGGTCGTTAGCCACTGTTGTAAAATTTGTTGTACCGTCGCGGGGTTTGCCATTGGTCTTGGTTGAACGAATTGTTTTCCCTCAGGCAAGTGATCGTGCAGTAAAGGGGGTGCTTTATAGAACATTGGGATGTGGATGTCTTGCCTGAGACAACTTAAGGACTTAATCTTGTTCGCCATTGAACTGGGCCTAACCGTACTACCACATGTCTGGTATGGGACAGACCTAGCTGATTAATTTGCAATGTCTAGCCTTGAGTACTACCAATTGGTGGTGTGGGTTCCGGGATGGACGGGTAGATTCGCAAGGCGCAAGAGGGGGCCCTAAGGGGCGAAACCTTAGCGGGTAGTACCGAGTTTAGACAATGCATTGTAAAGGCTTTGTCATGATATCTCTGCGACACCAAAGGAAGTGTGTTAAGATCGATCACACAAAGAGATGATCATATCTTGTGGGTAAAGTTGTACAACATCTGCAGAGTGTAAAACTATTCGAATAGCCGCGTTCGCGGTCATGGACAAGCCCGAAAATTTCACACGGGGTATTGAGTATTTCATGAAATGTGGAATATGGAATTGTTAGGATGTGAACAGGGAGTTCACTGTTGTTTTGTTGTCTACCATTGATCTATCAGTTATTTATGTATCTTTTCATAAATATGCTTTCAATCTATTTATTGTATTTCAATTCAAGTTATTGCTTTCTGGAAATGAACCGTATAGCCATCCTTGTCAAGCCGTGCATGAATATATTGCCTCAATTCCCTACGGCTTGCTGAGTACTTTTTGTACTCACGGCTTTATGCCCTTCCTGATCAGTTGCTGAAGGAGATAATGAATACCATGAGGAGGAATTCTATGAAGACTACGTGGATTAGGAAGGCATTTCCCAGACGATTGCCTGTGGCATGTCGAATGGCTCAAGTTATCTTTTTGAAAGATCGAAAAAGGCGACTAGAGGGGGGTGAATAGGAGCCAAATAAAATTTTCGAATAAACTCTCCCCCTAGAATTCAAACCAACAAAAGACCAGAAAGAAACAGCACTGGTCGGGTATCTCTGGTCGGATAAACAGAACCCCCGACCTACAGAGGTCGGATGAACAGTGCTCAGAATGAATAGTGTTCAGGTGAACAGTACCCCCCGACCAGCACTGGTCGGATGAACAGTACTCCCGACCTGAAGTGTTCGGATGGACAGTACTAGGGTGAATAGTGTTTTGGTGAACAGTACCCCCCCCCCCCCGACCAGATGAACAGTACGACCGACCCGAAGCGATCGGATGAATAGTACTCCCGACCTGAAGTGGTCGGATGAACAGTACTTGGATGAATAGTGTTTGGGTGAACAGTAAAATCATCACGATCTCAAAAACGGAAATCGATGTAACTTTTGATCGGCTGATCCAAAAACAGTGAAAATTGGTGTGCACCTCCCAAAGGATGTCAGGAACCTATTTCAATCAACAATCGAAGGAATTAATACCAAGGTTCCGTCCTTTTCAGTTTAACAAATGCAACACCAAAAACAGAGTCACGAACACAGACTTCACCCTAACTTCTGGTGTGGAGTTGATGGTCGAAATCCTTGGATGACTCTCCACAAATCATAGCAAGTAAGAACACGAAGAAACAACCCTTCAAACAAATAGAAACACTATCGAAAACTAGGCACGAAATTGGTTTCTTGCAAAACTGAATAGAAGAGGTTGTAGATTGCCTAGATGATTGGGATATGATCTATAGAAGATTCATCCAGCAATCTTTCATCCTTGGCAACAAGAACCAGAAGCCAATCAAGACTAAATAATCGCAAGTCACACGCGTTTACGCACTTTAAGAACACATGTTTACAACTTGCAACAAGAACGTAAGGATTGCCTAAAAGATTGAAAGCACCGAATCCAGAGAAGAGTTCATCAATCATGAATTTCAACAAAGACTCAATAGCATGTAGAAGGAGATGAGACAAATCCAAATTACGTAAAGTAAATTGCAAGTAAGTAAATGTGGAATTTAGATAACAGAATTTAAGTGTGTAATGTAAATACGTAAGAGAAATGAAACAAGAATATAAATGAAGAACATTTCATTTCTGGAAGGGAGGTTTACAAAGCCTCACAACAAAGTGGGCAAAGCTCAAATGAGTAGCAAAAACCTCAGAACCTTCAGAGAGGGGAGGCTGCCCCTACCCCTCTATTTATAGTGACCTGGGATCAATTCCCACCTTTGGATGTCCTGCTTCAATCCTAAGCCAACATCCAAGAGCCGGATTTGATCCTTACACATCCTCTCAACAACTCTCAACTACTCACGTACACTTTCCTCACTGCTCACCCCAAGGAGACACCCCTCTCCTGTCTATTCATAGCGAGCTTGGAACACCTACCGCCCTTGGATGAGCCTCTAAACCCTAGAGCACTCCATCAAGGGCTGAGATTTTACCCACTCACAAAGCTATGCATGGGCTCACCCGAAACCCAATAACACAACGGGTTTTGCACGCTTTTCAACTCACACTAACTTGACCGCTTCTCTATCTTCTGACCGCGATCCAACGGTCCTCCTTGATCAGAGCAGCTCCAAGTTAGCAACTCATCCATTCCTTTGTCTTCTCGGCTTGCAGCTACTCCCTGGCCTCAGTCATCTTTGGCGACACCTTGATCATCTGGACCTTAGCTCTCCTAGCCTAGTCCTGATCCCCTTCGCCTCACCATGACCTAGCTCCAAAGTCCTGCAACCATCATAGACAAGGAAACCACATCACATAGCAATGTCCAATAACACATATCCATCTCAACAGAAAGATATACACTACGCTGACCAGCAAAAACCCCGACCACACGTGGTCTGACCACTGGTCTCCATCCCGACCACTCGAGGTCTGTTCACTGGTCTTCATCCCGACCAACCATGGTCTGACCACTGGTCTCCATCCCGACCAACCATGGTCTGACCACTGGTCTCCATCCCGACCACTCGAGGTCTGACCACTAGTCTCCATTCCGACCACTCGGTCGGCGGCGGTCTCCGACCAACGAGAGACGACCACTCGGGTCGACGGTGGTCTCCGACCACCACAGCCAGACCTCTGGGTCGGACAAGCGGTCTCCGACCAACCAAAGACGACCACTCGGGGACGGACGGTGATCTCCGACCAGCCAAAGCCCAGACCTCTCGGGTCGGACGGTGATGCGCAACACAGCCAAAGCCCGACCACTCGGGTCGGACAACCCGACCACTCGGGGTCGGACGACCGATCTGCAACACGACCAAAGCCCGACCACTCAGGTCGGACGACCCGACCACTCGGGGTCGGACGGTGTCTCAACCCAAGAACTCAAATTGCTCTAGCTCGAAAAACAATCCAAATCAAACTCAAACTTGAGCACACCTTGCTCAAATAAAGTCGAATACTCATCACAAACATGGATGGACCTCCACATGGTCCTTCAATCTCCCCCTTGATGAGTATATTGACAAACCACACAAAAGGCATAAATTTGAGTTTGAATGAGAGAAGAAGAAAGCAATTTGATTGCAAAGCCAAACTTGGTCCAGAGAGAAAGATATAAAATTATGACCAAGTTGGCAAAAAGAATTTAGAGCAAGACCATGAAAAGAGCAAGTTTTCAACAAAAGCTCTAAAAACCAATCATAAGTGCCAAATGTGATTATGATCCATAAGAGATAGCAAAGATTTACACATTTTTATCTCCCCCTTTTCTACATTTTAAATGATGCCTTTTTCTACATTTTCTCCCCCTTTTGGCAATATAGGCATCAAAATAGAATTTTCTCCCTCTTTTATTTATGAATGAAACGCAACCTAAGGGAGCTTTGAAGATTATCCAAATGATCATAATGACAAGATATGACACCAAGCTTATCAATCTCAGATAATGACCAAACTTAAGACATGTCCAAGTGCAAATAACAAATTTTGCTCATAAGCTAGGTTTTGAAAATGTATCAGTTTTAGCAAGATTTGACAAGAGCAAAACTTAGCAAAGTTTCAAAACTAGAAGCAAAACCACTCAGGGATCAAATGGAAAACCTAGAGTTCAACCTACTCAACACTTTGGGGAAATTTGAAGTGCATATAAGGTCCTTGAGCCCATTTTCAATTTATGCAAATTTTCTTTAAGACTTGAAAAACATAGCGAGGTGCAAATGTTTGACATTATTTGCATTCTTTACCCACTTATGTGTTTGATATTTGCATTTTTTTGTTGATTGACTCTAGCCATTTTCGATCATCTCAAGAGTAACTCTTAAGAGAATGATCTTGGTCATACACAATATATTCCAAGTTCATCCCAAATGCAATGGGAGGCAGTCTCGAGAATATAAAGTGCTGAGATCAATTTTGCACAAAAGAGTCAATTTTTTTTTTAATTTTCAATTTAGCACATATATGCAATTCTGAAGGACTCAAATATGGATCAAGCAAATTTCACCCAAGTTGCTATAGGGACTCTAGAGAATTCCAAAATTTCACAATTCATGGTAAAAGCTCTTAGAGAAGAAACTTAGTAAGTAAAAGCAACATGTTTCATCAAGTTTTCATTTAAAGCTTTTAAGTTTTTCAAATTTCAATGAACATTAGCTTGATAAATGAACTTGGACATATCTAAGCTAGTGATTTTCTTCGAAAGATATAGCATGATGTATTTCACGAAGATTGAGTCAAATGCATAATAGACAAAGCTCATAGAACGGAAAATGCAGTCTAAATGCAATGCATGAACAGATTCCCAAACTCCCCCTCAACAATTGAATCAATTTTAAGCTCAAATCTGGTTAAAGTTGAGTTATTATCAAGGTTAGGCATAAAGAAAAACCGAATGAACTCAATAACAACCAGAAAAAAAACAGAATGAGGAGAAGAAGTCGAGAAACTGCAAAACTGGATGGCTATTGAGCATAGATAAGATAGAAGAGACTCACTACGGCTCAGGCTCGCTCTTATCTTCCCCAGAGACTAACATAGGAAAGCTGACTCTAGATCCCAACTAAGGAGTGCACACAGACCCTGTCTACCCAGGAGGCCACAAAACCTGCTGGACTTATAAGACTGTGAGGGAACTCAACCTAGAGAGAAGAGAGAACAGCTAATCACGCATGATAGCAACCTAAAGCACAAGATAAGAGGTCCATGCGAGGCATGCCAGAAGTCTAAGTGGGTGAACTCAACTCAAGAAAACAAGCCCAAAGTCACCCAGAAGAAGAAAGGAAAATCTGGAAGAGAATATATAGTACATAATATACAAACCAGCTCCCCCTCAAGATAAGCTATATGAGCTCATAAACCCAAGCTCAAATCCCCCTGAACACACTCTAAAACTCTCTCCTCACAAGAGATAGGTAGAAAACTAGAGGAGAAGAGATAAGATCTAAAACCACATGGTCTCTAAGGAGCAAGACGGCTCAAGGTAAAAAGCAACCTAAATATGCTAGAAGTCCAACCAAAAGACTCTAGACAAACAGGACACAAGCTCTACCTACAAAAGAACCACAACCTCCTAAGAGACCCATCACTATCATCAACATTTTCAAAGGTACTTACCTCTGCGGTGTAGTGCAAGTAGTGGCAAATGACACAAGTGGATCCAAAAGTAGAGGAAGAAGACTTAGAGATATTCCTAGGATGATGGTCTCCTCACCAGAAAGCCTACACACATGCATCCAACAAATCTATGCTTTCGAAACTGGGGTTAGGCAGATCCAGTTCCTAGGCACGAATGAACAAGATACAGGAAAAATGTGGCAAACAATCATCTAGAGCATGAACATGGTGCAGAAGGTAATATAAGATCATGTATCACAACCAAGCTAAAGATAGCATCAAGATCCATATATCCATAGACAACAGTGAAAACATATCCACATGATAAACAACAGCAAGGTGCATCATAGCACTGTCATGCTGGCATAAGAAGCTAAGCAAGGTGTATCACAGCAACAAAATGCTAGCAGGGATCATGTGAAAGCCTAGAAATACATGGATCAAGATACTACCCTAAACATGGCAATGAGCATGTAAATGAGGAAATACCATAATGAAGCACAACAACATGCTACTAGATATAACATGAGCAAGATGAATGAAGACAGCCAAAGAGGATCATGCATAAAACAAACCAGTTAGCAACATCAAGATCCATTTATCCATAGTCTCAATAACAATATTTACTTGCTGCGAAAAGGCCCGTCAAAAGAAGACCAAACAAAAGGTCATGAGGACACAGGCAGCATGAAAGTAAATGATGACCATGGACACAAAGATGAGAAGCTACTTATGGCAACACTCTATGCATGATGATGAATACATGCCATGAATGAAGAACACAAGCTCATGCAAAATAGGTATGAAGCATATAAGAATGAAGGACAATAAAAGGTGATCATGAACAATATAAGTCATACAGCGGCAGCTAGATCATATAACCCTAATCTCATGAAAGACACTCACATGTAGCACAAAGTCTGACAAACAAAGTCTAAACAAGGCTAATCATGGATGTAATAGAAAATCAGGGTCATATAACCTAGATACTACTCATGACAAAATAAAGTAAATGATATATAGCACGTGCCCATAGTTAATACAAATGCTCATACCAAATGAACAATATCATGGATAGGATAAAAACAAGAAAATCACATGCTGGGAAAAAGCTCATGAATTTAGGATATAATACGTGAAGCACAAAGATGGTTGGGGAAAATATGCTATGGCACAAAACAAGACAGACAAAAACTAACAAGACCTAGCAAAGTACATATAATACACATGGGAGCAAGAGCAATCACAACATGTCATGGAAATGATGATCACAAGTATAACCGACATGAGGATATGAGATAGCTCACCATGGAAGTGAAAGTCCCCAATGCTGTTATCATGAAGCTCAACACTTGTGGAGCGAAACACGAGACAAACAAAGTTGAAAGTACATGCAGGTTAGCATGATGCTCATGATGGTCATGCAGGAAGATCCAATCCTCTAGAGACAAGCCGCAAAAGCCAACTCGAAATTCACATCGAGTGCCAACATTGAAAAGCGACAAAACGATCCTAGATGAGATTAGTAAGGATCAACATGACCAACATACTTACCTGCAACTCTTGCCGTGAGTGGGTACCTCGAGGAAAAACGAGGTCCACTACTTATGCACGGCGAAGATGATGCCTCAGGACAACTCATGGACTAAGAATCGAACTAAGAAAGGACAAGTCCACAAGATGACCCAAATCCACTCCACTAGGCAGTGATCATATCCTCAAGCTAGCCTCAAGCGACTCATGCCATGAAAAAGGCAAGAGGCACTTAAAAGCATCATTGCATAGACATGACACAAGGAATTGACACAAGAGGGAAAGATGACTCAGTACTGGGATAGAGTGAAGACTTGGGAACCCAATACTGAACCACACGACTCCTCAGAGTACCAGTCACAGAAGAAGACTGGACTCAAGTGTCTCTCTGACGCTCAACTCTCACACGATCAGGAGCAACTCTGGTAGATAATCTAGGAGTCAAAACTGGGTTGGCACGCTGTGGTGCAAAAGTCGGACCATCCCAGTAAGGCTACCTGGATCTCCTACCAGAAAACACCTCACGCCGCTGATATCTACCTCGATGGGAAAAATGAGGAATATCAAGAGGACGGCGGAAAGACTGACTACGAACAGCTCCAGGACTAAAACTCGAAGAACTAGCATGAAAACCAAGTCTGGGGCTGCCCAAAAGCAGCGACTCTCTAACTTTGTCTAGAAGCGGTGTGTGTCTTAGGAGCACTCAAAGTCTGGGGATGACCCTGAATACCCCTAAGAGCAGCAACACGCTCACGCCGAGTGATCTTGGCGCGCCTGAAGCAGAAATCTACTAGGTGACCATCCTTCTTACAGAAGGTGCATGTGTACTTCGCCTTGCTAGAGGCAGAAGCAATAGGAGTAACACCTTACGGTCAAGTCCTATGGACAACCCAGTGAGACCTAAACTTGGTGGTGCTCACTCTGGGAGCTACCACAATCTCACCACTCTTGGAGCCGCGCACAATGGTGGGAGGATGCGCCCGAGCGTGCTCCAAGGGAACTTGGGAGGTTGTCGAACGACACTACAAGAAACAGAGAAAAATTCGTGGGTTTTTTAAATTCGTGGGCCCAAAAAAAAACCCACGAATTTATTTATTTAAATTCGTCGGTTTGTAAAAAACCCACGTTTTTAATTAAATTCGTGGGCCGAAATGAAACCCACGAATTTAATCCTTTAAATCGTCTTGAAGTAACCCACGAATTTAATTATTTAAATCGTGTGCCAAAATTACCCACAATTTAAAATTTAAATTGTGGGCCACCAAATACCCACAATTTAAATTTTTAAATTCGTGGGCCCCACCTAACCCACGAATTTACCACAGCAAAATAACCCTCGGGCCACGCACCCACCGAGCCAAAATTCCCACCCACGCGCGCCGCCGCCCGCCGCGCCGCTCCCTTGCCCAGCCCGCCCGCCTGCTCTGCCGCGTCGGCCCACCCCCTGCCCTCCGCGCGTCGGCCCGCCCCTGCCCTCCGCGCCGTCGTCCCGGCTGCCGCCCGCCCGCCCTGCGTGCGCTCTACTCGGCCGCCGCCCTCCGGCCATGCCGACCTTTTCGCCGCCCGAGACCCGCCCGGCCGGCGGCCGTCCGCGCCGCCGCCCCCGCCGCCCGCCGCCCGCCCGCCCCTCGCCGGTCGGTCACGTGCGCGTCGCCCGCCGCCGCCGGCTCGGCGCCGCCTGCCGCCGTCCGGCCGACCTCCCTTCGCCGCGGCCCGGCGAACCGCCCGGCCGCGCCCCCGCCCGGCCGGCCGCCCGCCCGCCGCCCCTCGCCCGGTCGGCCGCGTGCGCGCCGCCCGCCTCCCGCCGGCTCGGCGCCGCCCTCCGCCCGGCCGGCCGACCTCCGCCGCGCCGCGGCCGCGAACCGCCCGGCCGCCGCCCCCCGCCGCGCGCGCCCGGTGAGCCACCCGCCCGTCTTTGCGCCCGCCCGTCTTGCCCCTCGCCGGCCGGCCGCCGCCCGTGGTGCCGCCCGACCACCAGCGCCGTCGCCTGCCGCCCGCTGCTCGCGCCGCCCGCCCGCCGCCCGGCCGCCACCACGCCGCCCGGCGGCCGCCCACGCTACCCCCGCCAGCGAGCCGCCCGGCCAGCACTGCGCCCACTGGCCCGATCCTCGCCGTGCCATCGCCCGGCTCGGCCGCCGAGACACCGCCCCTTGCTGACGGCAATGCGCGCCCCCCCGCCCGCTTTGTCCGCCCTTGCCTGTACAATCGATTGTTTATCCTTGTAGAATGCTTTATATTTGTACTTTGTATATTGAACTCTTAAAATGACTACCAAAACTCTTATTGCTTCTTTGAACTATTTTCACTTTGTTTGTTATCTTTTGAATACTCGGTGATGCAATTGGGGTCTTTGGAAGTTGAATTAAATAATTGTAGTTGTAATCTTGACCTTATGTTAATACTAGAGAGTATTACTTTGATACTTCATTGAATATGAGATTGATGTTCATATGATTATTGCACTTATCTTGACTAGCTCAACGTGTAGTTCTTATATATAATACCTATTCTTGTTTAGCTTGACCCGTCATATTGATATTCTCATATTGTGTCTTGGTTGAATAGTACTATTGATATTCTCATATTGACATTCATGTGAATCGACATAATGTTACTTGTAGCACAACCTAAGTTAATCTTGAACTTGCGGGTTTCTAGGTCACGCCCTCGGCCGCGTTCTAACGACGACATCATAGAAGACATCTTCAACAGCGCCGACGGTGGTGGTAGCGCCCACAACTCCAACAACCCGAGGCATGAATTCCATTGTGAGCTCGATTGGTGTATAACTGTTGTACTTTATAACTTGTTGTGATGGATACGTTGTGATCGACTTATTGTGATGGACTTATTTTAATGGATTGTGGATTGTATCTATTGTGGTTGTAATGTGTTGTACGTCATTGCGTAGTTTACAAATTGCCGTTGGATGTGTGTTTGGATTATCTAAGGATCTGCTAGAATGTCTCCTTCGGTTTGAGAGATTGATATATATTATAGCGCAAATGTTTTTTGTCTGTGAGTGGATGTCCTATTTACAAGAGAGGTCATGCGAAATTTTGTACATTTAGGAGACTTAGTTTTAAGCGGTTTGAAGAGTTAAAAGGTTGGTTTGAGTATTTTAGTCTTGGTAATAGGTTTGGTGTCTCGTTTGTTAATTATTCGTTCGCTTCAACTTCATTGTGGAGTTTGTCTTTTGTGTTCTGATTCGATCGATTTGAACAAAATAGATGATCTTATTTATTCTTAAACTTAGCAATTTTTAGTTTCAATTTTCTTTTTGCCTTTTCTTTTCTTCTTTAGTTGTTATATGTATTGAGTGCGATACATATATATATATAAATACATACATTTGGATATATATACATATATGTATTGAGTGCGATACATATATATATATATATAAACATACATTTGGAATATACATTTTTTTGTAAAATGATATTAAATTCGTGGGTTTCAAAACCCACGAATTTATCGATTAAATCGTGGGTTTTTAGCCCACGAATTTATCGATTAAATCGTGGGTTTTAAACCCACAATTCTTCGATAAATTCGTGGGTTTTTAGCCACGAATTTAATCGATTAAATTCGTGGGTTTTTAAACCCACGAATTTAATCGATTAAATTCGTGGGTTTTTAAACCCACAATTTAACTCGAAACCAATTAAATTCGTGGGCTTAGTAGAAACCCACGAATTTAACTTAAATCGTGGTACCCATGAATTTAATTAATTAATTTCGTCGAGTTAAATTCGTGAACTAAATTCGACGGTTTGCTCACGAATTTAAGTTAAATTCGTGGGTTTTAGCTTAAATTCGTGGGTTTTTGGCCCACGAATTTTTCTCTGATTCTTGTAGTGCGACCTTATGGGTGCAAACCTGTAGGGTGCAAGTGGGTGTTCAAGAATAAGCTTAGGCCTGATGGTACGATTGAAAAGTACAAGGCAAGGCTTGTGGCTAAGGGTTATACCCAAAAAGAAGGAGAGGATTTCTTCGATACCTACTCACATGTTGCTCGATTGACCACAATTCGAGTGCTACTTTCTCTGGCAGCGTCTCATGGTCTTCTCGTTCATCAGATGGACGTTAAGACAGCTTTCCTAAATGGAGAGTTAGATGAGGAGATCTATATGGATCAGCCAGATGGGTTTGTAGCAAAAGGTCAAGAAGGCATGGTGTGTAAATTGTTGGAATCTCTATATGGTCTTAAACAAGCACCTAAGCAATGGCATGAGAAGTTCGATAGGACTTTGACATCTGCTGGCTTTGTTGTGAATGAAGCTGATAAATATGTGTACTATCGCTATGGTGGGGGTGAGGGAGTGATTTTGTGTTTATATGTCGATGACATATTGATCTTTGGGACTAGTCTTAATGTCATTAAAGAAGTGAAGGACTTTTTGTCCAAAAGCTTTGAGATGAAAGATCTGGGAAAAGCTGATGTTATCCTAAACATAAAGTTAGTGAGAGAATGTGATGGTGGGTTACACTTTTGCAATCCCACTATGTGGAAAATGTCTTGAGTCGCTTTGATTTTAGTGACTGCAAGTCAGCTCCAACACCTTATGATGCTAGTGTGATTCTACGGAAAAACAAAGGGATAACAAGAGATCAATTGAGATATCTCAGATAATTGGTTCTCTTATATGCTTAGCTAGCGCTACGAGGTCTGACATCTCATTTGCTATCAGCAAACTGAGCCGGTTTGTCTCAAACCCGGGAGATGATCATTGGCATGCTCTTGAAAGGGTGATGCGCTATCTACATGGTACTATGAGTCTTGGTATTCACTATACGGGTACCCAAGAGTACTTGAGGGTTACAGTGATTCTAATTGGATATCTGATGCTGATGAGATAAAAATCACAAGTGGATATGTGTTCACACTTGGAGGTGACGCTGTTTCATGGAAGTCTTGCAAGCAGACCATCTTAACGAGGTCAACAATGGAAGCAGAACTCATAGCATTAGACACCGCCACTGTTGAGGCTAAGTGGCTTCGTGAACTCCTAATGGATTTACCGGTTGTTGAAAAACCGATACCGGCTATCCTAATGAACTGTGATAATCAAACGGTGGTTGTCAAGGTAAACAGTTCTAAGGACAAGATGAAGTCGTCGAGGCATGTAAAGAGGCGTTTGAAGTCTGTTAGGAAAATGAGGAACTCCGGAGTAATAGCCTTGGATTATATCTAGACGGCTAAGAATCTGGCAGATCAATTCACAAAGGGTCTTTCACGTAATGTGATAGATAATGCATCAAGGGAATTAGGCTTAAGACCCACATGAGTCAGTCATAGTGGTAACTTGTTCTATGCGATCGGAGATCCCGTGAAGTAGAATGGCCAAACAAGCTATTGTTTGACTGAGGGAAGAGAACCTTTGTAAAAGGCTCATTCCGTTGGAGATGCATTTTTCTTCTATTCTGCATGGCAGGTTGGTTTATTCCTTAATGTGATCCGAGTGGCTTACTTAAGCAGAGATGTTGTCCTGCAGAACATCTTATGAGGATCACACCTATGTGAGTTCGAATGCTAGTCACATTCTATGAGATTGGGTGATCTCTAGATACTCATGAAAAGGCTAGGAGTTTGACTTATATGCTCCAAACCGTGGGGATGCTTCTGGCAGCCTAGTATCAGTAGAGGGCTTAGGTGAAGCTTGTTCGCACAAGACTGAGAATTCAAGGCTTAGTCCATTGTTCAGTTGTGGATGAGTTTAGCCTCTGTCCTAGGTGGATGTTCAACTTAACAGTCTCCATCAAAATACTGGTATATCAAACAACAGTGGAACTGAGAGCATTTCTTGTGTGTCTTGGCATTTGGTGGGGATTGCTGGATATAAATTGGGCTTGCCCAATTTCCAATAATAAAAAAAGAAAATCCGAAGCCCACAATTAATGCTAGGTGGAATAATATCAAATGAGAAGTCTAGAGGAGTTTTACTCAACTTAAATAGCTGGGTCTCATCTACACCTATTGTGAGGTTGAAAAGGAGGAAGGCGAGCCACACGCGCGCGCGCCGCCGTGCCGAGCCACGACGCGATGTGAGACGACACATTTGCGACGCTTGCTGTCTTTGCGCTTGCGCTTCGCGCGTGCACTGGTTTCTTGCTGAAGTAATGACCACTGGTGGAAGTTGGCCATAATGGTGACTCTTGGCTTTTAGGCTTCTGGTGGCTCGTTATGACGGCGTCTCTTGACTTTTAGGCTTCTGGTGGCTCATTATGATGGTGTCTCTTGGCACTTCATCTTCTGGTGGCTCATCATGGTGGTTTTTGGCCTTTCCTCTTCTTCTGGCGCCTATATAAGGAGGGCCTCTCCTCTATCTTCGGTGTGCTCACAAACTAGAACCAAACCACCACACGTTTCTTGTTGCTGCTGTTTCAACATCTCCATCCCAGCACGCCACAAGACAGCTCTGGGAGAGCGACCTCGGAACCACATCCGCTGCGATTGTCTACACGGATAGGCGGGCGATCAAGTTTTTGGGGAGCGCACCTCTGCGCGACTGCTCGCTGTTGTTCGTCTTCTTCCTGGTTCGAGAACTATTCGCGGGACTGCACTGCGTCAACATCTTCCTACACTGACTTTGATTGACTACTTCGAGCAGCTGATCATGACGACTGATCAGAACGACACCATCGGTGCCTCCGGCACTGGTCCTGTCCCTGGGTATTTCTCTAAAACTCTGAACTTTGCTTTAGTAACTTTGTGTGTTGCTATTGCTGAAATTGGAATCATAGAATCACTCGTATATGTCATGTTTATTTTACTGAATTTTTGGATTATAATATACCGAATTCTGCCTAAATATCTAACAAATTGAAGGCGTCAAGAACCACTCGGCCTGGCTGATTAGGCCTGGAAGGTTGAGCATGCAGCTCTCGAGCCGGCCCAGCTCGTGCCACAGCCGATGGCGGTGCTCACCGCCGGCTAGGGAGAGCAGGCGTGAGCCACCGGAGAACAACTTCTGGATGAAATCGGACCAGTCGATTGCAGCACCACCGGAGTCGCGGCCACCAACCAGTCCATGGCCGCTGCGACGGAAGAGGTGTCCGTCAAAGTTGACTCTGCAACGTAAAGAGATACATTCGCCGTCTGAAGTCATATCCACCGAAGATGAGATCAAAATATTGAGGGGATGTGTTCGTTGTCTTGATTTATGTAAGATGAGTCCGAGATGTTGAGGAGATGCGTTCTTTATTCTGTATCAAGTAAATATTGGATAAATCATAGTTGAGACCGATTATCTCAATAAGTTAAATTATGTTATAAGATTAAAGGGATGATTGATAGAGTTAATCTTGTAATTAGGAAAGCTTGTTTATCATAGCCTTTATAAGGTGCAGTGTGCTGTACACAATGTAACTTGAGATTGAGAATAGATGCGAGTCACAACAAAGCTTGTTGTCTCAGCTAGTTTGTGTCTTTGAACACAAGCGGGAGATTGTGGGTTGAGTCCTCACAACCGTAGATTTTTGGTTGATTTTTTAATCCTTATTTTTTTTTATGTTCTAACATTGTGTTTTCACGAGTGTAGCATTGAAATCAATCATTATGATTAAATCACATATGCTCCAGATTATGGACTCTCTCGTTGAAACATCATCTATAGCATTGTTTAATTTGGATTATTGTTGTTAACATGATTTGTGTTTTTTCACATTCATTGTGTTCCAAAGCTATAGTTTTCCCAGAAAGTATTTCAACAATCACTCAATCAGAGCACTCGTCACATAATTTTAGCGCCCTCCTTATTTTTCTTGCATGTTTGGATGAATCAGGAAAACTTGTCTAGAATATGGCATGGGTTTTATGTCGTCTCCTAATTGTGTTGAACTATATTCTGCTAAAAATCGATAACAATCTGCCACGGTGTCCGAAATTCAGCAATCTTATAAAGCTGACTCTTGGTGAATGGTGTCTGAATGCAGACTCCTATGCAATAATAGTCCTCCTTCAGAACGCACCAAGACTCGAGAAGTTAACTCTGAAACTCGCAGAGATACATGTTTTTCTCCGCATGTTTATTGATTCTTAATACATGGAAGTTTTCTGCTTACGGTTGCCGGGCTCGATGTTCATATTGGATGTTGTTTTATTCTCGTCACCTCACCCGGTGGTGCTCAAGCTCAACGGTGACCGGCGGCTCAGCGGAGGTCTCACTGTTGGAGATATGCTCGAGACAATCGTAGAAATGATTATATTTTTTTATATTTATGATCAATTATTTTATTTCTTAAATATTATCATTATTATTTATTAGCAAGTATGTGACTTGTTTGTGAAAATCTATATATGACTTTGTAATGATTATGTTAAAGTCATCTCTAGTCAATAAACATATAAAGATACATATGAATAGACTAGCATATGTATTAGTTGATGACTATGCTTCACGGGTCATAGATATGAAGATATCAAACCAATAAATATGGACACATGTTAGAGAATATGGAGTTGGATCGACCCACTTTGAGACATTGCGAGAACGTTGCAATCTTTTTGTCATCAGTTAGTTTCATATACAATGTGTATGCTATATCCTTAGACTTGAGGTTGGCGCATGTACTCGAGATGTATAATTACTTGCTTAGGGGTTGCCAAACGCTACTCCATAACTGGATAGTTATAAAGGTGAATTTCGGATTTGTCATAAAACATACTGTGAAGCATGGTACATCAATATAGGATTTGCCCTTCTATTCAATGGGAGGGATATCTCTAGACCTCTTGAGTGGTCAGATTTCAGAAATGCATGGCCATACTACTTGTAGTTAAAGAGTTAACCATAATTGGGGATCCCGAGTCACGTGATCGAGAAAAAGTAGTTGAGCTAACTAAACAAGGATGGCATGTACTTGCCTTAAGTTTGATAGATATCACGAGGCAAAGAAAAATAAATATAACTAAACATTGTTTAGGTTCGATGTGATCTTTACATATATTCGGGAGTCGGCACGTCTTACTAGGGACCGCTACCGATTAATGGTAGAGTAAGAGTACTCATACCATGTCTAGTATACGTGAACCTATAGGGTCGCACTCTTAAATGGTTGGGACTTAATTTGGATGGTGATCCGATTCTGATGGGTTTTAAGTTTCTAATGGGCCTCTAATGTAGAGCTTATTATGGAGCATCTATTTAATGGGAGGATGTGCTGGTTTTAGGGTTAAGAGACACAGTATGAATTCGAAATTCTCGAAACCCTAGCCACTCCTCCTCTGCCCAGAATTGCGCAGCCGACACTAGCACTTCGGCCCGTGGTGTTCCTACCCCATACTTGTGGATACCTTAGAGACGTTGCTGCGAAGTTTCAACGCTAGGACATTCCGCAACCTATGACGATCACAAGGAACTGTTGGAGGAGGTGCGAGGCTAGTATGACTATATCTGTACCATCGCTACATCGACTCTACTTTCGCTACGAATCTGCACGTTTAGTGGTAATTTTGTGATTTATAGCTTGCAGTGGTTCATTGGTTACGCAGTAGAAAATTTTGATTTTACATTAAAATAGCCTACCCGTTTCCCAACGAGGTCTCACTTGGTGCTCGCTGGCAACTAGTGGCTCTGTAGAGACCTCTCGGCCAGGAGGTGCTCCGAGGACGTCGCCGGTGGCTTGTCTAATCGACGTCTTGCATTTTCCTATAGAGGAGCAAAGTTGAAGCATTCAGCGTGCACCTGTTGTCGACACTCGACAGCATGCGGAAGGTTGAAGATTATTTGTTTCTTGTTTCATCTTGTTCTCTTTCAGTGATCCATTTGTGTATTTGCAGTGTTAATTAATATGACTAGGAAAACTTTAGATTGGAGGCGACGTTAGTATGGTTATTTTGTTGGATCTGGGTGTTTCAATAGTTGATTTGATGCTCAGATCTAGAATTTCCTTCATCTACCTCAATAGCTAACAAATGTTTAGATATTCATAGATATCGTAGTTCGTGTATGCGAGCTGCGGAGGTGCCTTAGGGCTTTAATGTCTTAGTACTTCGGAATTTGGGTGTGGCTCTGGAGTATTAGTGCCATTGCCTTCAACGACCTTGTAGCACTTGAACTTTGTGTCCCTGGCTCATGTAGTTAGCTGTACGCATTTGCATGTACCATGTATGTTTTTCTTCTCCTTTCTTAACATAATGGAGTGACCTCTTCTGTTCCACTTCTAAAAAACCACAAGCAAATGTTTTATTGAGTTGCATGCTCTCAAACTCAAGTCCGACATTTGCATGTACCATGTACGTTTTTCTTCTCCTTTCTTAACATAATGGAGCGACCTCTTCTCCTTCCACTTCTAAAAAACCAAAAGCAAATGTTTTATTGAGTTGCATGCAGGGTTTACATTTCCGACGGTTTTCGTTCGAAAACCGCGAAATTGAGTGCCGAGCGGCTCGCTAACAAAACCGAGCGGCAAATCAGTGAGGTTCAAATTTAAATTCAAAAATTTGGAAAATTTGGAAAATTTATCTATAAGCTTCCTAAAATCAGTATTAATGGTGTTTTAATCTACGGGATGAAATTCAATTGAGAAATCGAATTTATTAGCCGATTTTGTGCCATAACCATATTTGGAAAATAAAAGAAAATACAAAAAAATGAAAAACGACACTGTTCATCACGGCCCAATATGGCCCGGCCGCCCACTACGAAATTAACTTCGCTTTAACGCTGCACGGGCTGTGCCGACCGCATTAGTGCGTTTCCTTGCTTTCCCCACCACGCCAACTCTAGCTCGGAGAGCAAGCTCGAGATCCGGTCTTGGCGAGGGAAACCGAGCCAAAAAGCTCGAAAACCGAAGCGGCGCAGCGAAAATCGAGCGACTCGCTAGGGAAATCGACGGGGCGGAGATAGGTCATCAGTGCGGCGATTTTGAGCAAGCCGAGCGGATTCGATGGAAACCGAGCGATTTTCGGCATGAACTGAGAGGGTTTCGACCAGGTAAGCAAGAACACCAGTGATTAGTTTATTCTTTGTATTTGTTGCTAGGGTTGGTAGTTTTCACTGCATTTGTCCATAGAAGTAGGTTGCTGACCACTGATTGTAGGGTTTGTTTGAGCTACAGTAGGAATACTATGAGGTATAAGGAAGAATATTAGTGAACAAAATTAATTAGGTGATGACCGCCATGTGCTTGTGATTGTTGGTGCATTGATGTTAATTTTTCTTTGTAGTAGCCCGATGAGTGTAATGTGTGTGCTTGTCTGTTAGTTAGAAGAATCAAATCATGGTATCTAGCATGTTTTCCAGTATGGTAAGTAGTTAACCAGTATGCTAAGCACATGATGTTTTCCTTATGCTAACTAACAAAACATGCATCTATCAGAAGTTCGGCACAAGGGGATGATATGTTGTTGTTTTGTATTAGCAGATGGCAGACCAAGGTGATGTTATTTGGGAGCACGGCGAGAAGATGGGCGGTGGATTTCGGTGCAAGTACTGTCATAAAGAGAAGAAGGGAGGCGGTGCAACCCGATTTAAGCACCACTTGGCAGCACGCGGTACAAATGTAGTCCATTGCAATCAAGTCCCTAAAGAGGTTCGCGAGTACTTTCAGCGCGACCTAGACAGGACGAAGGATAAGAAGAAGGGTCAGAGGGAGGAGAGGTTACGAAAGGAAGCAAGAACTGCACATTCCCCGGCGAGAAGAAGTATGTATGAAGCGTATACGGGTGATGCTGATGAAGAGGAACAACTACATCACGCCATGGAGACCTCCAGAGCTGAGGCAGAATTTATCAGCCGCGCAGGTGGCAGGTATGAGCACGGTGCTGGCAGTGGCACCTCCACAAGGGCTAGAGGAGGGGGCAGCGGTCTGTTGCCAAGGATGGGACGGAGTTCATCGCAACGGGACCGACCAACCGTGGGGGATTACCACCTTGGTGCAGCCCGTGGCCCTGTGCAACCAAGGATTGACACTGGGAGCTGGACACAGAAGGGGAGGAATGCGAGGAATGCGCTTGGCTCGGCATGGGCCAAATTTTTCCACACGGCTGGTATCGCGGGAGGAAGCGGATAATCCGTTAGTTAGCGTCGTCGAAACTCAAAATGGGGTAAGTGACGTTTTAAATTTTCGTTGAGTTATACCTTCAACAATAGCTCACATGGTTATCCAATATTTCATTTGCAGGTGAGGGTGTCCCTTCTCCCAGTGGGATGGACATAGACGGCAAATATTTAGACGAAAATGAAGCGGATATACAGCAAAAGATGAGGAAGTTCAAGAGGGAATGGCCAACGTATGGCGTAACCATCATGTGTGATTCTTGGACTGGGCCGACACGCATGAGCATTATCAACTTCATGCTGTACTGCAATGGCACCACGTTCTTCCATAAATCCGTTGATGCGACGGGGAAAAGTCAGGACTCGCCGTACTTGTGCAAGGTATTGTGTTTGTTTGATGCGACGCATGAGCATTGTGTTTGTTTGATGCGACGTATGAGCATTATGTTTGTTTGATGCAGGAAATTGCCTCAGTGGTCCATGAGGTGGGTGTGCGCAATGTTACGCAAATTGTCACGGACAATGGTGCCAATTATAAGAAGGCGTGCAAGCTCATTGCACGAGAGCACCGCAACATCGTGTGGCAGCCTTGTGTAGCCCACACGATTAATTTGATGTTGAAGCAGATTGGAGAGTTCCCGGACCATGCCTCTATCATCGAGAGTGGTAGAAAAATCTCGAGATGGATTTACAACCATTCCAAGCTTCACGCCATGATGAAGAAGCACATTGGTAGCGAGTTGGTCAAGTGGAATGTGACTCGCTTTGGAACAAACTATATGTTTTTGGACAGTTTCCTTCGTCGCAAGGACAAGTTCTTGCAATGGATGGCCTCGGAGGAATTTCTATCATCGCGATTTGTTAGTACTGCAGAGGGGAGGTACGTGTATGGGTGTCTCTCGAGCTTAGACTGGTGGGACAACCTTCAATCAGTTGTGAAATCTGTAGAACCGTTGTACGCCTTCTTGCGATTTGCTGATCAAGACAAGGTTCCCATATTGAGCGAGGTGATACTGCGGTATAACATTGTGCGACAAGAATATGATAGTTTGTTTCATGACTCTCCAACTACTTTTGAACAATACATGAATGTCGTGGACCCTAGAATGGACGACCTAACAAGACATACTTATATGAATGCTGGTACTACATTCTTTTCTTTTCGCTTTAATAGCTTGTACTCACAAATACTTATACTAACATGTTTCCTTCAATTTCATGCAGCTGCCGCCTTGAATCCCTTAACGCATTACTCGTATGGCACGACCAACTCCTTCTTACCAGATCTACGAGATGCATTTGAAGCGCTTGCTGATGATACTGATATGGCGATGCGAGGTCTTCACGAGTCTGATCTTTTCAGACGAAAGGTTGGATCATTCTCGGGTGCGCTAGCTGAGAGGATGGCCCATGATCATAAAACTTCCCCTGGTATTTCCCTTATGTTATATTAAATATAATGCCAGTCTCATATTTCCACATCGTAATTATTTTTGTCTTCGTTAAATTGCAGCGCACTGGTGGGGTGTATTTGGTTCGGACACACCCACGCTCCAGCAGTTGGCTCTGCGCATCGTTTCACATTGCGCTTCTTCCAGCGGATGCGAGCGCAATTGGAGCACCTTCGCATTCATCCACACCAAAGTTCGCAACCGTTTGTCATACAAGAAGCTCCACAAGTTGGTCTATGTGAACTATAACTTACGGCTCAGAATGCAAGAACAAGAAAGTGACAAGTCCGCAGCCGAAGACGATCCATTCCAACGCCTTATGGAGCTAACACTATGTGACACAGAAAATCCTATCCGACAGTGGATGGAGAGAGGAAGGTCCAATGCGGACCCCTTACTTGATGAGGAGGACACAGAGAGTGACACCCCCCTCCCATCACACCTCGTGACAGACCCGACAGACACTGGTGCGTTGCGAACGGTAACTGGGGCTGCAAGCATCACCGAATGGGCAGAAACGACAGTGGGTGACACTCACATAGGAAAGAGGAAGCACCTAACTGTGCTGACGAGGGAGCAATCAAAAAGAAAAGCTCCCTCAAAAAAAAAGGGGAAGCATCCCGCACAGCAGGAACAATATGTAGGAAGTGATGACTCAACTGACATAGAACGTCGGAGCCCGCCGTACCAAGAATCCAATGACAGTAGCTCCAAGACAGACACTGACGATGGTCAGTCCCCTGCTGATCCCCCCATCCCTCCCACTTCCCACTCAGAAGCACAGCTTCCCATACAGTTTACAGGGGAGTCCCAGTACACTCATGCAACACAAGATAGAGATCATGGCGCTCCCCAATCACAGAGGAGGACTACTAGGGGGAAGGGAAAGGATGCACCACAGGACAGCTGTAGCTCCTATAGCGTTGCCGAAACGCAAGGGAGCTATGGCTCATATAGTAGCTACGACTATGCCATCCCCGATGCTCATGCACAACCAACAACCCAATGGGTCTACGAGTGGCACGACCCCGAGTTTTATGCCATGTTGTGCCAACAATGGCAAACAACAAGTACATGGACGGGGCAAAGCTGGCACGATTACAAGGCGGAGTTGCTAGCTACACGAGGATTGGCCTTGATGTCCACCGAGGAATATAACATGGCCAACCAATTGTACACCCAGCAATAATACCAGTAAGTCCAAAGGTAATGTTTCATTTCATTGCAACTTGATTTTTTTACTAACATAGCGTTCATGTAGGTCTAACACGGTACATGTGCGACAATGGAAGGACGACGAAGCTGTGCCAGGTGTGAACATTCATAACCGATGAGAAGATTTGATTTGAAATGTCATATGCCATGATATTCAAATGATTGTTAGTTTGTTACAAAAGTGTGGGTTTGTTAGATTGAGTTGTCAATGGTATTGAATGAAATTTTATTTCGTGATATATTATTGCTTAATGCCTGCTTTGCAACTTGAGATTGTCTAAAATATAGCAAAGGTCATGCCGAAATTTTTCACATTCTTCCATACTTATGCTATTATTACAAAATATATACTTTACAACTTCACATTGTTCTAAAATATGGCAAGGTCATGCACTCATGCCGGAATTTCATCATATTTTTCTATATTTTTCATTCATTACATTTTTCCTAGTTTTTTCGGCTTCCTTGGCATTTTTACATTTTTTCACAATTTTTTCGCAATTTCTCCAAATTTTTCTTGCATTTTCCACCATTTTACCTTCTCTGACCGGTTTTCGCTCCATTCCGATCGGTTTTCGCTACAAATCGTCCGGTTTTCGATCGTTCCGGTCGGTTTTCGAGATTTTTTTGAATCGGTTTGACCAGTTGTTTGACTCTCGCATACCGTTCGGTTTTTACCGAATTTCGGCCGAAATTCGCGGAAAACCGATGCCGACCAGTTGTCGAAATTCGGTTGCAAAACGATATTGTAAACCCTGGTTGCATGCTCTCAAACTCAAGTCCGACACCTTTACCACCGTGTAGTACTTCCATGCTTTTTCCCAAACTCAATTTCACGCAAGTATCCAACATAACCATTGTGATAACGGCCATGAATTTGATAACAATACCTCTCGCACCTTCCTTCTTGCTCACGGCATTCAGCTGCGCCGCTCATGCCCCCATACCAACCAACAAAATTGTAAAGCTGAACGGATACTCTGCTCCACGAACAACATCCTCCGAACCTTGTTATTTCAAGCTTCTCTGCCACCAAGATATTTGGTAGAAGCCCTCCACACAGCCACGTATCTACTCAATCGCCTCCCAACTAAAACCCTCAACCACACCACACCCTATCAAGCTCTTTACAGCACATCACCCACATACACCCACCTTCGAGTATTCGGTTGCCGCTGCTACCCGAATCTCTCCTCCACATGCCCTCACAAACTCGCCCCACGATATGTCGAATGCATCTTCCTAGGATACCCATCCAACCATAAAGGTTACCGGTGTTTAGACTTGGGAACGAATCGCATAATTCTCTCATGTCATATTATTTTTTTATGAGGAATACTTTCCATATGCCTAGCGATCCCGTCCTGATCTGGCAGCATATTCCTTCCTCGACGACGACTCTCCTGCTATTTCTTACCTGCAACTGCCCCCTCAGCCACACCAACAGCCCTGAATGTGCAAACTACTACTCAACCACCTGATCGACCAGGTGATTCGAGTGGGCCTCACGAATTAGCACGAGGAGCTAGCACCGCTGCACCAACTGTGGCCCTGGCCTCCACATGGGACGCGCCCGCTGGCACATCTCCACCCGATTTCGCGTCCAGCTCGGGTCCTGCGCGCAACTCAGCCCCTAAAGCACCCTCGCTGAGTTTTGCGCCTGACTCGGTACTGCCTGGAACCACACATCAGCCCCATGTGTACGCATGACGTGCTCGGGAGTCCCGGGCAACTTCATTAGCCGATGCACCAGCCAGTTAATCCAAAAACTTAAGCTGACGAGGAAAGGTGGGCAATCCACTTATACTTCAACACTCTCTCTCACATATAGGCTCCCTCAGGCCTAGGATGTGGAATATAAGTGGGTTGTAATTTTTTTTATTTGTGTCAACTGGGTCTTGAACTCAAGACCTTTTGACTCTGATACCATATTAAATTGCATGTACCAAAAAGTTCACCTAAAATCTTAAGCTCACGAGGAAAGATGAACAATTCATTTATACTTTAACATGTTTGATGACAAAGCAAATGTTTCTTGGTGAGAGTAGTATAAGTTTTGCGGTGGTTACGCATGCAGCTGGCCATGTCAAAATGAGTCTCCTCTGCCCAGATTTTAGGTGGATCAATGCATGTGTAGTTTTAGTCGATTTTTTTAGATGGTAGGTTCTCTGAATTTTTTAGAATCACTGTCATAATGTCTAAACCATTAGACTTTTTTTTTGTTTCAATTCTGATTACAGACTGTCCCAATATCATAAGTTTTTTTTTATCAAATCATACTATTGTATTATGTCATTGTGGAACAAGTGGGGGGGAGAGAAGACCGAAGAAGCTGTGAGTAGCAGATCAAGCAAAACAATCATTAGAGAGCACTCATTTTTCAAATGATAAAATCCTTCTCCATTTTCTATAAATCCGTAGCGATTTGTGTGTGTGGTGTCAGGATTTTTGGTCACTTCTTTGTATCTCTTCTTCTCGGTCTTTCTTTTCGATGTGGAGTATGTGTTGGTTTCTTGGGAGATATAGGTAAGAATATGCAGTCGGATGGGCTTTTTCCATGTTGTTGTGTTACTTTTGGTTGCTGCAATGGCCAATTTTTCCTTTGTTGTGACTATATAATTACATTTTCATTATAGCTCGTCAAGGACTTTAATTACATTTTCATTATAACTCGTCAACAGTTTATTTCATTTTTGAGAATGCAATCGAATCGTGACACTACACTTAATGAAGATGATGCTAATGAGCAAATCAACCAAGTACACATGGGCCTTGGGGTTAGCACACGAGTAGAATATTGTACTTATGTAATACTCCCTTCTCCGTTGATAAATATAAAGCCTATAATTTAAATGATCTTATTTAAAAATATAAAACGTGCATGTAAATTTAATAAGCTTTTTCAACTATACCTCTACTTATTCTCTCTGAATCATATGCATTTATTTATTACCACCTACGCAAAATATTATCTCTCATCTTCTAAGACAATTATAAAGGGTATGTCAGTTATTTTCTCTCATATCTTTTTTAATTTTACCATAACTTTCATCTTTATATTTTATCAACAGAGGAGGGAGTAGAATGAGCTATTTTACTTTCGCTATATTGTAATTATCAAAATCTAATTATTGTCTGTTTTGGACAGGAGGTAGTGAATGCAGTACGAAGCTTGCAGGGCAGCTACTGTTCAAGTAAAGCTGCTCCCTCGTTACCTACTGAGATCTGTACGTTGACTACACACGTTCAAGTCAAGCTTCGACAAAAACAAGCATAATTGCATTGTTCAGTACTTCAGTTCTTGTCTACTCAAATCCTAAGCAGCAGTGCTATTTCTTCTCCCTTTCTTCTTCTCTACCCAAATCCAAACACACAAGCTCGCTCCCTTGTCCTCAAAAATCCAGCGCTCCCTCCTTTTCTACTCAGATCTGCCCAAGCCAGATCCCGGTGGCAGCCTGTGCTGTGGCCGGACGGCAGCCCGGAGGCGACGGATACAGTCCGCTCCTTGTTGTTGAGCACGACGGCGACTGCAGAGCTGGTGCATAGTAGTGGTGGCGGCGAGGGTGGAGCATTGTGACGGCGGTGTTGCGATTAGGATTTGGGATGAGAAGGGGTAAGATTTGGGGAATAATCGTCTCTCTCTAGGCACACCCACGTCCTTTTATTTATATTTCATTGGTAGTGCTAACTGCTAAGATTACAGTTCGATCCTAATACGGACTCTAATTAGATTTTGATACTAACCCTCCAGCAGATTGTTCCATTTTTGAGGACGCAATCGGATCGTAACGCTTCACCTAATGAAGACGATGCTAACGAACAAGTCGGTCAACTGCTGGTGTTGAGATCCGCAGCCCTGAGCAAGCGCCAACCGCCGTCGCCGAGACAGAGCTATGGAGGTCGTGGCGGCCGGGGCGATGAAAGCTCTCCTCCCCAAGCTCGGTGAGCTGCTCAAGGACGAATACAACCTGGGGAAGCGTGTGAGGAAAGGCGTCAAGTCTCTGGAGACAGAGCTGACGATGATGCACGCCGCCCTCCGCAAGGTGGCCGAGGTGCCGCCGGACCAGCTAGACGGGCAGGTCAGGATCTGGGCAGGCAAAGTGAGGGAGCTGTCGTACGACATGGAGGACGCCGTCGACGCCTTCATGGTGGACCGTGAACGCGAGCTCGCCGCCAATCCGAAGAGCATAGTCAAGAGGTTCGTTAACAAGACCACCAGACTGTTGAGGAAAGGCAAGGCTCTCCGCCCTATCGCTGACGCCATTAAAGAAGCCCAGGGCCTTGCCGAGGAGTTGGCGGCGCTGCGCCAAAGGTACGGCGGGCTTGAGCTGCACGACAGTAGCAGCTCTGGCGCTACCATTGACCCTCGCCTGACGGCGCTGTATAGCGAGGTGACCGAGCTCGTTGGCATTGAGGACACAAGGGACGAGCTGATCAGGATGTTGACACAGGGTGCTCATGATGCGTCCATGCAGCAACTGAAGATAATATCCATCGTTGGCTTCGGAGGATTGGGCAAGACAACTATTGCCAAAGCAGTGTACGAGAAGACTAAAGAGCAATTTGATTGTGGGGCTTTTGTTTCCGTGTCTCGGAGTCCCGACATAATCAAGATTTTCAAGAAGATGCTCCATCAGCTTGACAAGGACAAGTATAAAAACATCAATGAAGCAACAAGGGATGTACCACAACTCATCGACGAAATTAGAGAATTCCTTCGGGACAAGAGGTAACACGTCATCTAATGCTGATCGAGTGCTAGACAACAGCGCACCATTACGTTTCAAGTGATCGAGTGCTAGACAACAGCGCACCATTACGTTTTTCTTTTTAAGTAAACCGTGCCATTACATCTGTGTTTGTGCATGCATCCATCTTTTTAGCACTGTGTTGGTATTCGATTGTAGATTTACAGTGTTGATACAAATTCCTAGAGTTAGCTCTACTCCGTTTGCGCGTAGATACCTCTTAATCTAGTAATGCATCCCTATCAAAAAGGAGAAATTTTACAGTGGATTACATAAGTAGTAAGTAGTGCTAGTAGGAATTAAATCTAATCATCCATTCTTAAGGGTATTTTAGACTTTTTCTACCCATTCATCAGGGGTATTTTAGATTTTTCCTAATCCGTTTACAGTTTTGGATTCACCGAATACCTGTTGATCTTCAAAGATTTCTTATCCATTCATCCGTCATTCATCAGGATCACAGGACGCGTTTTACCGTAGAGGACAGATAGTATGACGGAATTTTTTACCATTTTACCCCTCTTTCAATTTTACTACTAATACTACAGATGGTAGTATAACTAGATCTAAATTGATCTCAACCATTAGATTCAAAGGAATTGACGGCTTATATTGATTTTAATCCACTGTAAAAGAGCTCTCAAAAAGACCTGATATAACAAAACCATTAATTATGCTTGATTGCTTTGCCCTTTTTTTCTGAAAGGGATGACATGAGCTCTGCCCGTTCATTTCAAAGAGGAATAAAGTTTTGAAGTTAGAACACCCGTCCAGATGCACTCGCCGATGGGAAAAACACCAAAACACACCACCTACGCACCACCACATCCACAGAACAGCACCCCATAATCTGACACCGACCACAATACCAAAACTCCTAGCTACTTAACTAAAGAGGACTCACCTACAACGGGCAAATGAATTCAAAAGATAACCTTAGATGCTTCAAGATATCCCACAACTCACTGTTAGGGCCACATCTTGTCTGATCCACATAGAACTGCAGCAATCAAACTTGGAAGGAATGATTCCTTCAAGATATCCAAGCATCTATCCGAGGCTTGTTCATCGAGATTTGCCAATTAACGCTATAAAAAATTGATATGTAGGTACTTCATCATTATCGATGACATATGGGATGAAAAAATGTGGGGATATATCAAGTGTGCTTTCAAAGAGAACAATCTCAGCAGTCGACTAATCACGACAACCCGCAAAGTCAATGTTTCTGAAGCATGCTGCTCTTCTAATGATGATATAATTTATGAAATGAAACCTCTTTCTGTTGATGACTCCAAGAGGCTCTTCTATAAAAGGATATTTTCGCACGACAATGAATGCCCTCATGAATTGGAGGTTGTATCCAAAGATATTTTGAAGAAATGTGGCGGGGTACCATTAGCCATCGTTACTATAGCTAGTCTTTTGGCTAATAAGGAGATACAAACAAAGGATCAATGGTATACTTTGTGCAATTCTATTGGCCATGGACTTAGAAAAGGTGGTAAAGTGGAGGACATGCAAATGATATTATCATTTAGCTATTACGATCTGCCTTCTCATCTAAAGCCTTGCTTGTTGTATCTAAGCATATTTCCAGAAGATTACGAGATTAGGAGTGATCAATTGATATGGAGGTGGATAGCTGAAGGTTTTGTCCAACATGATAAAAAGGGGGATAGCGAATTTGAGCTAGGTGAGAATTATTTCATCGAGCTCATAAATAGAAGCATGATCCAACCGGTAGAAATCGATGCTGAAGGCAAAGCAAAAGCTTGTCGCGTACATGATATGGTGCTCGATCTCATTTATCACTTGTCAAGTGAGGAAAACTTTGTTACTATATTGGATGGTCTTGAGCGAAACACATCTTTGCAAAGAAAGGTACGCAGATTATCCCTCCAAAATAGCATGACAGAGCTCACCACCCCTCAGGCTACCACGAGCATGTCACAAGTGAGATCATTCACTATCTTTAGTCCAGCTATTAATTTGATGCCATCCCTTTCATGCTTCCAAGTACTACGTGTACTGGATTTGGAAGGTTGTCTTGTCGGGCAAAGTTGCCATCTCAATCTTGGGTATGTCAAGTTCTTATTTCACCTGAGGTACCTAGGACTAAGAAATACATGTGGTGACAGAATCGTTGAATTTATAACAGGAGATACGTATGGTGTTCGTGAACTACCAACAGAAATAGAAAACTTACAGTTTTTGCAGACACTGGACTTAACAGATGCTGGTATAAAAGAATTGCCACCGACCGTTGTTCGGCTAAGATGTTTGATGTGCTTACATCTTGGCACTACAAGACTGCCAGATGGGTTCGGGAACATGACATCCCTAGAAGAGTTGTCCCTTATCTCAACCAGCGATTATGCAGACGTTGTGAAAGAGCTGAGCCAGCTGACCAAACTGAGAGTGCTCGAGATAGTGTGGGAAGAGATGGATGAGAGGATGGCCACAGCTTTGGTGGAGTGCCTAGGAAATCTGCACAAATTGCAAAGTCTAGAAATCACTGATTGGGGAAATGAATACCGCAATCTCATGCGGGAAGGCTGGGTGCCCCCTCCACAGCTCCGTAGATTTTGGTCATCAGGTGGCTCGTTCTCGACACTGCCTACGTGGATTAATTCGTCGCTTCGCTTCCTCTCCTACTTGTACATATGGGTCGACGAAGTTGGGCGGGAGGACATTCAAATCCTTGGGACGCTGCCCGCTCTTTGTTCTCTCTTCCTGGCGGCGAGGGGACGCATAGAAGAGCACCCAGTGCAAAGCTTCGCGGTTAGCGCCGGTGCATTCAAGTGTGCCAGAGAGTGCACATTCTTCAACTTTGTAACGGTTCCATCTATGTTTCCACAAGGAGCTATGCCAAGGGTCCGGTTACTTGAGTTCTTTTTACGAGCATGGGATTTCTCGAATGGCGATTTTGACTCGCGCTGCTTGCACATGGGGAACCTCCCTTCGCTTGAGCGTGTTGTCGTTTGCCTTTGGTGTAAGAAAGCCAGTGTTGCGCAGGTGGAGGAAGTGGAGGCAGCGCTGAGGCACGCGGCGGACGTCCATCCCAACCATCCTACCATTTCTATCCGGAGATGGGATTATTATCTGACGAAGGAAGAGGTACATTCGTCCACGCAAAGCATGCATTCCCATTTCAATGGGTAGTTTTTAGGAAATCCCATTTCGATGGATCTGCATCACAGTTTTGACCCTCCGATCAAATCCCAATACACAAGATCTATTTCTGGCTTTTCCCCTCATGTACGTGTCTTTTTTTCCTGTTTCTTTCTCTGTGTTTCAGTGGGAGCCAGAGGAGGCGTCAGGTTTCTGGAGACAGAAGGTGGAAGAGGTGCCGCTGGACCAGCATAACTAGGGATGGCAACGGGGAAAATCCCCGCGGGGAGCGCCCTTCCATCCCCGATCCCCGATAAGCAAAATTTTTCTGCCCCCGTCCCCGATCCCCAACGGGTTTGCGGGGCCCTGATGGGGACTAATCCCCGAAAATACTATATAAAAGATCACATGCTACATGAATGAATCACTAGAGTAATGGTGATTGTGTGGTTAAAGTGTGAGTGAATCATTAGAGTAATTCATATTTAGCATGTTTATTAATAATAACCTCACATATATATTTTTTCTTTTGAGAATGATCATTTACTTCCACCTATTAGTGATAACACGGGGACGGGGAACGATGGAACGTCCCCGTCCCCGCGATCCCCGACGGGGGGCAATATTTTCTCCAATAAACCCCCCGCGGGGAGAGATTTCTCCCCGTCCCCTAATAAAGGAATCCCCTGCGGGAAACGGGGATCGGGACCCATTGCCATCCCTAAGCACAACGTGTTAGGATAATCTTGTAGCTTTCAGATTTCAGAGTTTAGATTCAGTTTAAGTTTTTCAGTCTAGCACTCGGATTTAAGTCAGTTTAGTTGTCGGACAGGGCAATAGTATTCGTATCAGTAGCAAGCAAAAGGAGTCAGTTCGGTTTCCGTTTTGTATTGATAGATGTAGAATCGAACTCTGTAATTCTGGGTATAAATTCTGAATAGAAAAGCAGAAAAGACGTGCAGTCTCACGTCGCAAAAACTGTTTGGAGATTGCTCTGTTGCCGTTTTTGTCTGAACTTTGGCATCGCAGAAACGTTGCATCCGAGCAAAAGTTTCAGGCTGTCTGAAAGAGGCATTTTCAGGGAACCGACGTTACAGACCAAGCAAGCATCTCTGCTTAGTTTTGTTCTGTAACTAAATAGTTCCACACTGGGCGTTTCAACAAGTGGTATCAGAGCGCCAACTCAGAGTTTAGAAGGAATTACTGTTAAGATAATCACGCATGAGTTAATTTGTTAGGAACCATGTCATGCATGACACGCATGTCAGTTTTTCTGTTTTTACTCTAGTATGTATGTAGCTACATTAGTGTCATGATGTGGCTGTTAATTGACACATTTACTTCTTAGAATTTACATCCACAAAAGTAGGAAACGGTAGGTATGTTTAATTTTCAGTTTCATACTTGAAGTTGCTAATAAAAAGGAAGGAAGAAACCTCTGAAAAGTGGTACAGTTGGCCACAAAAAAATTATTTTGTTTCCTGCGTGGATTGCTTATGTCTTGAGTGTCCAGGTTCTGGTGTGAGTTGTGTTCCAGGGTGATATCGTGTGTTCTCAGGAGGCCGGCAACTACAAGTGGTATCAGAGCCCAGGTTGCTCGATTCCAGGCAATGTCGGCTCCGGTAGGAGGACAATCGAGACCACCACCACAGCGTGGGCGTCCGCGCTCGCCTTCTCCCCGTCCGCACCGACCGCGGCATCACGACGATCGTGGCGCCCGCGAGGTTGTGGTGCAGTGGACAGTGCGGGAAGTTGGTATTTCAGCCTATCCGACCCTGACGCGTACCAACTACAACGACTGGGCGTTGATGATGAAGGTGATGCTCCAGGCGTGAGGTCTCTGGGAAGCTGTGGAGCAAGGCAATGCTGAGCTCCAGGAGGACCGTATGGCGCTGGAGGCGATACTGAAGGTCGTTCCACCGGAGATGATTTCTTCACTTGCGGTGAAACGCAACGCCAAGGAGGCGTGGGACTCTGTAATGGAGATGCGAGTCGGAACTAACCGCGTTCGGAAGGCGAGGGCCCAGCTACTCCGCAAGGAGTATGAGGCCATTGAATTCCGGGACGACGAGGCGGTGGAGGACTTCGCCATGCGCCTAAGTGGGTTGGTGAGCCAACTCGCTCTCCTTGGTGACATCATCGACGAAGAGAAGGTGGTGAAGTATTTGTGCGTCGTTCCTCAGAGGTTCTCGCAAATAGCTTTGTCCATTGAAACGCTTCTTGATTTGTCGACGCTGTCCATCGAGGAAGTGACAGGGCGGCTCGAGGTTGCCGAAGATCGCGCCACTCTGCCCACCTCGGTGACAACGAATGGGAAATTGTTGCTCACCGAGGAGGAGTGGGAGGCGCAGCGCAAGCAGCGCCAGGCGGGTGAGGAGTCATCTAGGGGTGCAAGGTTGAGCCAAAACGCGCGGCGATGTGGGAGGCAACGACCACCCTGGAAGAATGACGCTACTGGAAGTGTTGGGAAGGGAGGCACACGTGACTTGTTGCGTGACAAGTGCCGTAACTGTGGCAAGTATGGGCACTGGGCGCGCGACTGCCGCCAGCCGCGTCGCGAACAGAAGGAGGAGGCTCGCTATGTCAGGCATAGGAGGAGCAACCGGAACTCCTCTTGGCCGAGCACTGCAAGTTCGTGTAGGTTGCGGACGAGCAACTGCAGCAGGTCTTCCTCAACGAAGAGAGGGTGATTCCGGTGGATGTTGGCTCTAACCTGTGGTATCTTGACACGGGCGCTAGCAACCACATGACCAGGAATCGCTCCATGTTAGGATAGCTCGATGAGACAGTGCGGGGCATTGTGAAGTTCGGAGATGAGTCTCACATGGAGATATGTGGCAAAGGCTCCGTGTTGTTCCAGTGCAAGAACTCGGAGCATCGTGTGCTCACGGAGGTATATTATATTCCTCGTCTTCGCAGTAACATTGTCAGTTTGGGCCAGCTCGACGAGAACGGTGTGCTCACGGAGCCTGCTGCTAGCGAAGGTGAAGCGCTCGCGGAACCGCATGTACATGGTGGGGCTGAACATCACCGAGCCCGTGTGCCTCTTGGCGGCGTGCAGCGACCTGGCGTGGCGCTGGCACGTGCGCTACAGGCATCTGCACTTTCGTGCGCTCCACGATCTGGCGGCCAAGCACATGGTGGATGGCGTGCCAAGCATTGACCGTGTGGACCAATTCTGCGACTGTTGCGCACTCGCCAAGTAGCAACGAACTCTGTTCCCTCAGGCCTGGACATACCGGGCTGAGCGTGAATTGGAGCTCATGCACGGTGACCTCTACGGTCTGATCAACCCGGTGTCCCCAGACGGGGCTAAATATTTCCTGTTAATTGTCGATGATTATAGCAGGTTCATGTGGGTTGAAATGCTGCGTTCCAAGGATGAGGCATTCAAGTACTTCCGCAAGATCAAGGCTCTCATGGAGAACGAACGTGACGTTCGACTAAAGGCGTTCCGTTCAGATCGCGTTGGGGAATTCAACTCTATCGCGTTTGGCGACTGGTGTGATGAGTAGGGCATCAAGCGGTACATCACTGCACCCTACTAGTCGCAACAAAACGGCGTCATCGAGCGCCGGAACTGGACGGTTGTCAACATGGCGAGGAGCCTGCTCAAGAGCATGCACGTTCCAGCGATGTTCTGGGCTAAGGCGGTGAAAACCGCGGTGCACATCCTGAACCGCTCCCCGACAAGAAGCCTCAAAGGCTGCACACATGAAGAACGTCAGCCCCGACATCAACAAGCTCGCGGATCGCTCGACCCTGATGGTCTTCATTGGCTATTAGGACAGGTCAAAGGCGTACCGTGTCTATGATCCATGCACACACAAGCTGCACATCACTCAGGATGTGGTGTTTCAAGAGGAGAAGGCCTGGGATTGGCATGCAGGCAGCGACACGAGCGGTACTGACCCCTTGCCAAGCACTTTCGCCGTTGAGTACTTCATCAAATTGCGTTGGGACTCAACACCAGAAGTCGATGGAGATCCGGTGAACCAAGCAGGTTCAGTTGTGGAGAACAACGGTGCGGGCACTGTTGGTATCTCACCACAGGATGCGACTCCACACACGTCGGGCACAACCGATGCGCTGGGTGTGGGGTGGGTCACACCACCGACTGGTGGGTCGCATGACTAGGAGGGTGTCGGCGATCAGTCATCCTGACACGTGTCCAGGCCCCCCCGGGGCTTTAGGCTGTCCCCCCGAGCTTGGAGGACTGTTCACGAGCTCGGGCAGGGGTCTCCCCGAGCTCGGGGGGTGTTTCCTGAGCTCAGGCGGAGTTTTCTCGAGCTCGCGATGACTCTCGCGACCTCAGCGACCTCGACCCGGCCTCCGGTATAGTAATCTCTTTTTTATGTATATGTGACCTTTCTCCCCTGCGTGTGGGGTCACCTGCTCCTGTCAAATCCCCTGCGCAGGAACTAGGGTCACCGACCCCTGTCAGTTCTCCTGCGTGGGAACTAGGGTCACCGACCCCTGTCAGTTCCCCTGCGTGGGAACTAGGGTCACCTGCTCTCAGCAACTCCTGTCAGTTCCCCTGCGTGGGAACTAGGGTCAACTAACCCCGTCAACTCACAGACAATCACCCGACGTCAGCCTCGAGATTAGCGCCGAGGGCCTATAAAAGCTCCAATTTGCCCTGGTCCGAAGGAGGACGAAAAAATAGAACAACACAGCACAAACCCAAGGGGGATGCGCAGACACATCTGCAGACGCACTTGTACACCACACCATCTGTCGAGCCCCCCTCGGTCGCCACTTCTGGACGACCATGAGGTCGAGCTCCCCCTTCGTTCTCCCCCGAGGAGCTTTTAGTCACTTTTCGCCTACGGGCAAGACTGGAGTAGAGCTATTACCCGACCTAGGGGGCTCGAACCAGTATAATCACTGTGTCTCCCATCCGATTGTTCTTCTCCCTCGAGCTGTGCACCTACCGACGCTTCCTCCTTCCCAGACGAGCACGACTTGGGGCCTCACCCCTTTACACGATCCTTCCCCCTTCTTTGCAATCGACGGTCCTAATCGTCGACAGCTGGCGCCCACCGTGGGGCCCAAAGTTTCGTTCGTCCGAAGTCCATCGCCTCAGTGTCGTCAGCACCTTCAGCTTCACCGACAGCATGTCGCGATCAGTGAGCCTGGGCTCGGATGTGATCCCTGAGTGCCATGGCTCCACCTCCATGCTCTTGTCCTCGCCGCCGCCTCGCGAACGCGGGGTCTTCATGGTTGGCAGCCGCGAGGTGACTCCGGGGGCGGATGACGACGGCCCAGAGACTCCGCAGGAGGCACGTCGGCTCGCCCAGGTCGCCATCAACCAAGCTATCACTGCCATTCGGCGAGAGGAGCGCGGGGCGGCCCGCTCTCCGTCTGGACAGCTCAGTCCTTCCCGTCTGGACGAGCTTGGCCGGGAGCGCCTGCGCGCCATCGCCCGGGTCATGGCTGACCCTGCGCGGACCGGCTCAGCCCTCTTCAAGCGGTCCCTAGCAGAAGAGCTCAACAGATCGACCGACGACGTCGCGCCTCTGCGGCAAGAGCTGCGCTTGGGCTCCTAATCTCGCCCCTTGGCGAGCGGTAGCGACCCATCGCACGGTCGTCGGCCGTTCCGACAGCAGACTCCTTACCCGCGGGCTCGCACCCTGTTACCGTCCCCTCCACCTCGCAAGGGTGAAGATGTGGCACGCGGGCACGCCCAGCACCAGCGGAGCGGCGGTGATGCTCGGTCGAGTAGTAATGCTTCTGGGGGCCTTTCCCCAGACATTTCGCCCAGACGCCGAAAGGTTCGTGACCGCCCGCGCCACCGTCCTAACGATACTCCTGCTGATCGTCACGGCGGTACGGGTTGCGCCGTCGGCTCGAGTTTCCCCCGTTCACGAACGGCGACTCTGACGCCAGCAGCGGTGGCAACGGTCTCCCGGATTACGGCTGCCCAGCGTATGCGGACGACCTCCGTCAGGTGCGCTGGCCAGCCCGGTTCAAGCCGGCTATAATGGAGCGGTTCGACGGGACCAAGAACCCCGCGGAATTCCTCTCTATTTACTCCACTGCCATCTTGGCAGCCGGCGGGGATGAGGCCTCGATGGCCAACTATCTTCCCACCATCCTAGAAGGAGCAGCCCGCACCTGGCTCTTCAACTAGGCGCCCGGCGCATCCTAGACGGAGCCGCCCACACCTGGCTCTTCAACCAGGCGCCCGACGCTTTCCGGTCATGGCGCCAGCTGCGGAGCGCCCTCCATTCCAATTTCCAGAGCTGCTACGAGCGGCCTGGACGAGAAAGATACCTGGACCGAGTCATCCCGGGAAAGGGTGAGCCCCTCCGAGACTTCGTGCGCCGGTTTACCCGCGCACGGAACTCGATCCCTAACGTCTCCGATGAGACTGTCATCAAGGCCTTCAAGTTCGGCGTCCGCGACAGACGCCTCACGGAGGACCTCGAGATCGCAACGAAGCTCACCGTCAACAAGCTATTCCATATGGCGGAGCGATACGCAGACGCGGGCGACGCCGTCCGCTGGAAGCACAACTACGATCGAGGCAAGCTTGGCCTCATCTTTGGCGAGGCCGGCCCGTCCGGCACTAGGGAAGGGCCCTAAGCCCCGCGCGACAAGAAGCGGGAAAAAGACCGCGGTGCTAGGGGTGGCCAGCTCCGCGTGGTCACGACGATCGACGGTAGGCGCGAAGGACGGAAACACGCCGACCTGACCGACGAGGGCCTCGGCCCCAACAGAATCGCCCACGGCCTCAGCAAGCACCACGCCGGCCCCAACAGGGGCAGGGCTGGGTCGTGCCCCCTCGGGCCGACGCCCGACCCTGGGTGACGGAGAACGGCTCCCCCTCGACTTTGAAAAATTCTGTCCATTCCATAAAGCCTACGGCCACGATCTGCGAAACTACAGGATGTGGCTGTACAGGCTGGACGCCTTTTACAGAGGACGAGGAGAGATGCCCACGCTCCCGAAGGACGACGAGCTACCCGGCGGAATCAACACCAACGAGGGCCGAGAAGGCCTCGACTTGGAGTTCCAGCAAGGCGACCGCCGCGTTGATGTAATCTTCGGCGGCTCTTCGGCATTTCGGTCCCGGTGCGAGCTGAAGGACGTTGCGCGCACTGTGTACCAAGCCACCGTCGGGAAGCCCACCGACCAACCCTGTAGGTGGGATGGCATTCCCATCACTTTCTCCTGGGATGATGCTCCTCGGGAATGTCCCGAGACTTCAAGACCGCCCTGGTCGTCGCCTCGACCATAAGCAACACCGTCGTCGGACAAGTTATGGTTGATGGGGGAAGTTCCCTCAACCTGCTCTTGGCAAGTGCACTAGATAGGATACAGATACCCCGGTCGAAAATAAAAAATATAGCGGTCCCCTTCTTCGACATCGTGCCGAGGAGCTCGATCACTCTGCTCGGGCAAGTGATTCTGCCCACGACTTTCGAGGACTCCGCGAACTTCCGCACCGAGCCTGTCACCTTCGAGGTAGTCGACGAGGACCTCCCCTATAACGCCATTCTAGGGTGGTCAGCCCTGATTAAGTTCATGGCCGCGAATCACTACAGGCACCGGTGTATGAAGCTCCTGGGGCCCGGCGGCGTCATAACGGTCCGCGTTGACCTCAAGGCGGCGCATGGCTGTGAGGAAAAGGCCCTAGCGCTCGCCAGCGTGCTGCCTCAGTAGGGTCCCAAGACAACCCCGAAGAATGCCCGCCGGAAGGCGGCGATCCAGCCGGGTGGCCCGACCAAGGCCGTGCAGCTCGAGGAGGGAAGCTTGGGCAAGTGCACCCACATTTCCGCCCAGCTCGACGCAAAATAGGAAGGCGAGCTCACCACCTTCCTCCGAAATAATAAAAGCATTTTTGCATGGGAACCAGTGGACATGTCGGGGGTCCCACGAGAGGTGGTCGAGCACAAGCTGCAAACAAGGCCTGGCTGCAGGCCCGTGCGCTAGAAACTATGGCGCTTCTCCCCTGAGAAAGCGGTGATAATGAGGGAGCACCTTAACAAGCTCCTAAAGGCCGGCTTCATTCGTGAGGTCAATTACTCTGAATGGCTGGCCAACCCTGTAATGGTACAAAAGAAAAGCGGGAAATGGAGAATGTGCGTCGATCACACGGACTGAAATGCTGCGTGCCCCAAAGATAACTTCCCTCTCCCACGCATAGATCAAATTGTGGACTCCACCGCCAATGCCAAGATGTTGAGTTTTCTTGACGCCTATTCCGGCTACCACCAGATCAAGCTCGCCGTGGAAGACGAGGACAAGACCGCCTTCATCACACCATTCGGAACCTTCTGTTACACGACCATGTCGTTCGGCCTCCGCAACGCGGGCGCGATGTTCCAGCGGCTGATGGTCAAGACCTTCGACCTGCAGATCGGCCGAAACCTCGAGGTCTACGTCGGCGATATCATCGTCAAGAGCTCCTCCGAGGCTGACCACGTCAACGATCTGGCTGAGACCTTCGCCAATCTGAACAAGTTCGGCATCAAGCTTAATCCTGAGAAATGTGTCTTCGGCACGACCTCCGAAAAGGTACTCGGCTATATGATCGGGGGCTCGGGCGTGGGCCCGAACCCCGAGAAGATCGAGGCAATTGAGCAGATGGCGGCCCCGACCTCGGTAAAGCAGGTCCAGAGCCTCACCGGTCGCATCGTCGCCCTCAGCCGCTTCACCTCCAGGCTCAGCGAGTGAGGGCTACCCTTCTTCAGGATCCTGCGTAGACACGGGGGCTTCCAGTGGACCCCCGAAGCCCACCTCTGCTGACAACTCCACAGCAGGGCGAAGTGCTGTTGCTCTACCTCGCCGCCATGACCCAGGCCGTTAGCGCGGTCCTGGTGGCCGGGCGCACCAGACAACAGCACTCGATCTACTATGTCAGCGAGGTGCTTCACGGGCCAAAGGAGCGCTACCTCTGGTCCAAAAGATCCTCTACGCCCTCTTCATGGCCTCGCGTAAGCTTCGACACTACTTTCAGGCGCATGCGGTGGTCATCCCAAGCGGGCTCCCACTCGGAGAGATCCTCAGGAACCCAGAGGTTGGAGGTCGCGTCGCAAAGTGGGCCATGGAGCTGGTCGAGTTCGACCTCTGCTTCGTGGCCTGCACCGCCATCAAATCGTAGGCGCTAGCCGATTTCGTGGTCGAGCAAATGACCGAGCCTGCCCCCGAGCCCGAGATCGAAGTCGAAGACCCTTGGATCATGTTTTTTGACGGGTCGAGGTCGTTTGAGCGCTCGGGGGCTGGCGTTCTCATCGTCACCCCTCGGTGTGACCACCTGAGGTATGTGGTCCACTTCAGTTTTTTCGTAACCAACAACGTCATGGAGTATGAGGCCTTCTTGGTTGGCCACGAGCTTGCAAGTCCCTGGGCATCCGCCGGCTGATTGTTAAAGGGGACTCCCAGCTCGTCATCAATCAATACAACAAAGACTACCAGTGTTCGGACCCATTGATGGCCAAGTACCCCGCCGAGGTACGTAAGATGGAGAGATGGTTCCGGAACTTAAAGATCCAGCACGTGCCGAGGAAGGACAACTCCACCGCCGACCTTCGATCAAGGCTCAGATCGTCTGGTGATGAGCTTCCGCCAGACGTCATCCTCGAGACCTTGGCCGCGCCATCCGTCGCCGACCAGGAAGACCCGGTGGCCTTCCTCAAGAGCGTTCCCTCATGGATGGACCCAATCGCCAAGTTCCTCGACCACGGAGAGCTCCCCGTTGCTTCGGCCGAGAGAAGCAGGATCCGATGCCGTGCGAGCTCGTACAGGCTCGTCGGCGGGCATCTTTATCGTCGAGGAGCCCTAGGCGTCCTATCAAAATGTGTCACCCCGGAGGAGGGTAAGTACTTACTCAACGACATACATTCAGGCCTATGCGGCGCTCACTCTTCTTTCCGGACCATGGTCGGGAAGGCGTTCCGGATGGGATTTTATTGGCCAACAGCGCTCGGGGACAACCAAGACATCGTCCACGCTTGCTAGGCCTGCCAGTTCCATGCCCGGAAGGCCCGGCAACCGGCCTACGCCTTGCAGACCATCCCCCTCGCCTGGCCATTCTCGACGCGGGGCCTCGACATCCTCGGCCCCTTCCTGAGATCGGTTGGAGGGAAGAAATTCCTGTTCGTCGCCATCGACACTTTCTCGAAGTGGATCGAGGCTGAACTGGTCTCCGCCATCACTGCCAAGGCTGCAGTAAGGTTCTTCCGTTCCTTTGTGGTCACGAGGTATGGAGTCCCTTGCAGGATCATCACCGACAATGGGACGCAGTTCACCAGCGATTTGTTCTAAGGATTCTGCGCAGACATGGGGACCAAGGTCTACTTTGCTTCGGTAAGCCATCCTTAGAGCAACGGGACGGTCGAGCGTGCTAATGGACAGCTCGTCCAGGGTGTCAAGAAGCGAGTTTTCGCCGATCTCGGACAGCACAGCCGGTCCTGACTGGATGAGCTTCCCACCGTCCTTTGGTCTGTCCGCACCTCATCAAGCCGGGCAATGGGGGAGAGCCCTTTCCAGCTCGTCTTCAGCACTAAGCCCGTCCTGCCATCTGAGGTTACGCTTGGCTCCGTCAGGGTTAGCTCGGTTGACCAGGTCGACCTCGAGCAGGAGCGATCCCTCGACCACGCCCTTGCGGAGGAAGTAAAGTGCCGCGCACTGCTGCGTTCAGTGCGCTACCTACAAGATCTCCGCAAGCATGCCGCTCGATCAATACGACCTAGGGTTTCCACATCGGGGACCTGGTCTTACGACGAATCCAGGACCGGTCCAACACCAACAAGCTGTCCCCGCTGTGGGAAGGCCCCTACAGAGTCGTCTCAGCAAGTCGCGCGGGAGCTTACCGGCTAGCAACCCCCGATGGCAGGGAGCTCACAAACTCGTGGAATGTAGAACCGTTCCGGAGGTTTTATGCCTGATGCACCCCTGCTTCTGTTTACGATAAAATGCTTTTTCCTTATCGACATGCTTGTCTCTCGTGTCTCGAGCAACGCAACCCAGGTCGTGACCCGGACACTTACCTCCGGGGGTCGAATACGCGGTAAGACGATCCTCATCGCGGTAAGCCGACCATCCCCCTGTTGCAGGATCCCTCCTGGCAGTCACGGCCGTGGGTTCACCGGTCTCGAGACACTTGAGTCTCGGCCCTTAGGCCCCTCACTCGAGCTAGCATAGCGGTCCTGTGGTTCGCCTCCAGGGGTCGGATGCGCAGTTAGTCGATTCCCACAGCGGTAAGCCGACCATCCCCCTGTCGCAGGGCACGAGCTCGGGACCATCACTGGTAAGGGCTTCAAGTTTAGGGGCCTGGCCTGGTTATTTCACAATAAAATGTTCTGCTTTATCGTCTCTTTTTCCCCTTATGTTTCTCCGCGTCTCGAGCAAAAACATGTCTAAGGGTCGTGATGCGAAGGATCGACACCAGGGGGTCGAACCCGCAGTAAGCCAATTCTCATCGCGGTAAGCCAACCTCCCCCCTGTGGCAAAGTCCATCCTGGCATCACGCCCGAACATTTTCCCGATCTCGAGACGCAGGGGCCTCGGCCCGCGCACCCCTCACTCGAGGTAAGATCCCGGGCTTGTAACTCGCCTCCGGGGGACGAAATACGCAATAAGTCGATTCTCATCGCGATAAGCTGACCATTCCCCCGTCGTAGGGGACGAGCCCGAGACCGCCCTGGCCTCGGGGGTGCCCGGGTCTTCAAATCTTATCTCACCGCACTTCGGACCAATCTAGGTATGGGCCCATGATAAAAATTCTCCTTTATCTCCGATGCTAACCTTTCTCGGTCTCTCGAGGGACGTGACGTCAGGTCAGGGTCCCAAGTTTCAGGTTCTTCCGCTAAAGATCGCTCCATCTTAAAGACCTCGGGCCCGAGGCACCGTCTGTTTTTCTTCCAGCCGAAAGTTTCCTTTTTCCTATGATAAAACGTCTCGAGGGAATGCGACCTCGCGGCGTGACCATAAGGGCAACCATAAGATCACGCGGCGTGACCATAAGGGCAACCATAAGATCACGCGGCGAGCTCCTCGACCTTGAGATGTACTCTGCGTGTTCTTTTTTGCAGCGCCTAAGGTCGTGTCCTCTAGGTTCGCCTCGGGATGTCCCGGCCGCAGTAAGTCGATCGTTATCGGGATAAGCCGGCCTTTCCCCGCGCTGCCAACATGAGAAACATTCTCAGAGGGCGCCCCGAGCCTGATGCAGTCCCAGGCTCGGAGGTCGCAGTTTCCAAATTCACCACCGGGGACGCTTCCAGTCACGATAAGCCGCCCGCCGCGATAAGCCGACTATACCCCCGTGGCCAAGTAGGCCGGGTTCGAATTTCTGAAACCGCCCTCTGAGGGAGCCCTGAGCTCGAGCATTCCCAAGCTCGGCGGACTGGACCCGAGGCCCAAACCTGGTCCGAGCCTGAGCGATTCCAGGCCGGTCGGTCCAAGTCGTGCGCGAGCCTGAGCACTTCCAGGCTTGGGCGACCTTCGTTAAGCCTGACCTCGAGTGTTCTCGAGGTCAGCCGGCTCGACCTGAAAGGTACAGGTAAGGTCTGCCTCCCTTTCCATTAAAACTTGCGCCTCGAGCAGCGAGATCTCGCGGCGTGACCATAAGGACTGCCTCCAGGAGGTCGATGCTACTGCTGTAAGCTGATTCTCACCGCCTTGTGGCTCCTCCCGTCGTGAGGTTCGCATCGGAGTCACGCGGGCGCTCCCGACCTCGAGATGCCTGTACATTAGCTTTTCTTGCATGTATTTTGAGTGTTCGCAGCGCCCAAGGTCGCGTTCTCTAGGTTCGCCTCGGGGATGCCCCGGTCGCAGTAAGTCGGTCGTTATCGGGATAAGCCAGCCATTCCCCCGTGCTGCCAACCAAAAAACGTTCTTAGTAGGCGCCCCCGAGCCCGACGCCTTTCCGGGCTCGGAGGTCGCAGTTTCCAAATTCACCACCGGGGGCGTTTCTAGTCATGATAAGCCGACTATACCCCCGTAGCCAAGTAGGCCAGGTTCGAATTTCTGAAACCGCGAAAAATGCCCTCTGAGGGAGCCCCGAGCTTGGGCATTCCCGAGCTCGGCGGACTGGACCCAAGGCCCAAACCTGGTCTAAGCCCGGGCTATCCCAGGCCGACCAATTCGAGTCGCACCCGAGCCTGAGCATTTTCAGGCTCGGCCGACCTTGGTTAGCCTGACCTCGAGTATCTCCGAGCTCGATCAAACTAATCCGAACGGTTCGGGTCAAAGGCAATGACTCACCCGATAGGTCCCCTCCGGCTATGCCTGCTCCATGCGTCCAAGTCCAACGTCGCTTAGACTCTTCTACGAAGCGGGCTAAGCAAGCCTACGAAGGAGATGAGGGGCAAAAAACGAGCTAAGTCATCTAAAAGCACAATCTCGTTACTTCAGGCAAAGCAATACAATTGTCTTTACAAGGGGTGCAAATCTTTTGCCCCCCTATCTATTAACTTATTTCTGCCTAGTCTACAGACATATCCCGCGCGAGCTTCTCCTGCTCAAGGTCGGAGACTCTCCTCCGCAGCGCCAGCACCTCGGCCTCAGCCTTGTCGACCCGGTCGCGGTTGCTCTGGAGTTGGGCCAAAGCGTCCTTCCCCGCCTGAGCCACTCGGGCCAACTTCTCCTCAAGACCGGCGGCCTTCGCTTCAGTCGCGACAGCCTTCGCGTCCGCCCAGGCCACCCGCGCCTCGGCTCCAGCGGCCCTCTCTTCGGCCTCAGTCGCCTTCTCCTTGGCCTTGGTGGCCCTCTTCTCCAGACCGGTGGCCCTCTTATCGAGCGAGGCCACCTTCGCCTCGGCCCCGGACGCCCTGGCCTTGAGCTCGGCCACTGTCGGGACCCGATTATGAAAATCTGGACCCTCTATGTATTCTATGGCAGTCCAGGATCACGCTAGCACACACAGTCTTAACAGGGCTGAACATTGCAGACATTACAGCGATACAATAATAAATAGTGCAAACATTTATATAAACTGTATTGTACGACCTTATGGTCTTCTTACATAAAACGGCCACGCAGGGCTTACATTATCAGAGTAAAAAGGAAACAGCGGAAAATAGTAAAACTTCGTGGAAGCCTTCATCTTGCCACAGGCAACTGACTGGGCTTGCCCCCTAAATGTTTGGATCTTCAATGTACTCCTCCCAGACTGGCGTAGACTTCTCCACTGATGTTGGGGTTGATAAGAAAGGACGGGTGAGTACACAAGGCACTCAACAAGTAATGCACAGAATGCAGCACTATTACTATATGCAAAGCTTATTCCAAAGGATTGGCTTAATTGGTTCTTTTGTATCAAACAACATTTTTAAACCAGTATCTTATTTAGATTAAAGCAGTGAAATAGTTATAAATAATACTAATTTCTTCAAATGGTTTTTCTTCGAAGATTCTTGGCACATAGCCTTAACAGTTCATTTTTAACACTAGCACACAGCCACCCTTTCCACATTTTGTTTTTGAAGATCTACCCCTTGACTGTAATCCCCGAGCAATGCTCAATACCGTGAGCACAGCTATTCGAATAGGTTTGACACTCTGCAGAGGTTGTACACTTTACCCACAAGATACAGCCGCTCACCATACAGGTGATTGTCCGTAACAAAGCCTTTCAGGAACCTCTACCTTAAACCAAAGAACCTCTCCGGTATTGCCTTCATTATCACTTCCCTCATAGAGAGCCGAAGTATATGACAGGCCAATCATCGTTGGATGGGCACCAAGCCGTAGCACAGGTACGCTCCCCTGTACAGATACACCCCTGTGTACTATCACCCTGAGGTATCAGAGGAAAGATATAAGAACCCTAATCAACTAGGTCCGTCCCATACCAGACATGTGGTTGTACGGGTGACTCAGGTCAAAGGCTTGCAAGGTGAAGTCTTTAGCTGACCAAGGCAAGACTTCCATCACTCAACAATGGCACACAGCCCATTGTGGCACACAGACTCACAACACTCATCAACCCATTACCACACAGGCCCACCTGGCACACAACCTCTTGCCACTTGCCCCAGTCTAAATCATTTCCCACCTAGTTGATTATTGTGCAACACATGCCAGCAATAATTCAACATCGGTATGGAACCACACAGGTCTCCACACTTCAATTTCATCATGTGGCATCATCACACCACTTTCAAAATAGATTCAATATTCCATTAGTCAATATTGTAGCATTTTTCCGAAAGATCATTCATGATTCGTTGCCAGGCTAAGCATCTATTCACGGTCTAGCCTCCCGTGTTGGCACAATATTAACATCCAACAAATACAATCAAACTTAGGGTGACAATGATTTAGGGCATACAATCAATAATTGCAAGGTGGCATAACAAAATGGGTTGGTTATCTACATTATCCCAAAGTAGTTTAAATCCATTTTTACTTAATTTAGCATGCATAATTTCAAAGCATAAATTACATTTTAAAATCTGGGAACAAAATGATCAAAGCATCACTTGCCTTCAAAGAGTTGCTGGTCGTGGTCCGAAGCTTGGTCTTGAGCGACGAATTCTTCTTCGAAACTTTCCGGCAAATTTGCGTCTACGCGTAAAAAATAACATATACAATAAACAACCAAAACTTTAGACTATAAGACTTCAAAAATTCAAATACAATTCATAAATAAAAAGATCTCAATTTTACAAATTTTTAGAGACTGGAATCACCTCAATCGGAGTTAAAATGCAAAAGTTATAGCCTTTCAAAGTTTGAAATAAAATATAAATCAGAAAATCTGATTTGTTATAATTATTTTTATACGGAAAAATTGGGATTTATGACGTCAGCATGACCTAATGATGACGTCAGCACAGAAATGAAATTCGGGCGAATTATTTTTATATACAAAAATATTTATGATGTCAGTGATGACGTCAGCATGACACGTGGCAGCCTCTAGTGCTGCCACGACGCCTCAGTCTATGGACTGGGTCCACAGCCCGGCTCTGGGTTACCGTGGACTCGGTCCATCAGCACAGTGCATCCACGCGGCACGATCCGAGCCGTTCCTTGAATCAACAGTCAGATCCACGCGCCACACCGCACTGCCTCGAAAATTTACCCAACACGTGTCGTGCATCTGGCGGGACTCCTGGATCCAACGGCTGGATCTCGCACACGTTCGGCGGCGCCTCGGTTGACGCTCAGCCACGCGGCAAGATCGCAGCGGTGCGCCCGGAAGCAATGGTCGGATCTGGTCTCCGCCCCGGTCAACGAGCACACGTGGCGCAATCGTGACGGTCTGCTTGAAATCAACGACCGAGATTGGGTCACGCTTCGGTCAAAGGGAACACACGGCCGCACGCGATTCGGCGTGGGCGCGGCGCAATCACCGCCGCTCGTTCAAATCTGAACGGTGCGAATTCACGCGACACAGCTCAACCCACAACTACCGTTTAGATCTAGTCTAACGGCTCACGGTACCCGAGCGGTTTACTGTTCACCCTAGCGACGCGACGCAATCTCACGCGTACACTAACGATCCAACGGCTGAGATCTAAACAGGCACATAAACTAGATCTAATCACCACCATTCAATCTAGATCTAACGGTCAAGATTAACGCTGGGTAAGAAAAGGGATCAGCGATGTGGACGAATCGGAACCGCGCGATGCAGATCGAACGGTCGACGAAGCTTGACGAAGTCGACGGCGGCGAGGGAGCGAAGGTTGCCGGAGCTGGGGAAGACGACACGGTCGGCAGCGCTAGAGGGCAATTTCGACGAGAAGAACTGACGGGGTCGACGCGTCTTGGCACGGCGAACTCGACAGAGACCTTGGGGACGGCAGAACCTCAACGGACGGTGAGCAAAGGGAAATGAACTACGGCAAAGACTTCAGCGAACTTCGGCGAGCTCTTGAGGGCAACGGCGGCGGCTCGGGAGGCGTGCGAGGAGTCAAGAGATGCAGCGAGAGGAGCTCTGCTAGACGCGCTACTCGGTGCACTTTAAAGAGCCTCGACGTGCGCGCTGCAGGCGGCGAAACAAGCAGAAACGCTCAATGGCGTTAACTCCGGTGATTACGCGGCGAAGGGACGTGGCTCCATCATGGGCGTCCGCGTGGACTCGATCGGATGGCGCATGCGCGCAGGCGACGTGGCGCAACGGTAACCGTTCGATCTAGATTGGACGACGCGATTCTAGGGTTTCAGCGAACTGGGCTGGGCTAAGCACAGTGCTGGGCCGGCCCAGTACTATTCACCTGATTTTTAAAACATTTCTGATTAAAAATAAATCAGATAAATAAACAAAGCCAAAATAAATATTAAAAATACCCGAAAAAATCCAGAAAAATTCTAGAAAATACTTTGAGACATTTGGAATTCAAATAAAATATTTCCAACAAAACTTTGTATAAACTTTTGCATGAAGTTAATTAAATTCAAGAAAGGTCACAAATGAATAAATCCAATTAAATTCCAATAAATTCTCAGAAATTTCCAAAATTCAAAAATACTCCAAAATTTAAATTAGAGCCAATTTCAGGGTGTTACAACCACCTCTGCCTCGAGCTCAACAGAGGCCTTCCCAGGCGTGAGAGTTCTTGAGCCGCGCTGAAGGCTCGCTGCCTCCTCGCCTGATCGGCCGAGTCCGCCCGATCGCACATGGAGCCCCTCCACCTCCTTTCGCGCAGCCACGAAGTCCTCGAGCGCGAATGACACGATCTCGTAGCTTTCCTCGCAGGCCATGAACGAGACCTCGAGGCGCTCCCAGAGCTCCTGCGCCTCTTGCAGCGCGGCCTCCGCCCTCGAGCAAGCGCCAGAGAGCTCGAGCTTAAGGTGATGGACCATCGCCGATGCGCTCGTGTGGTTCTCGTTGAGAGACGCCTGCGCCTTCTGCCGAACGCGGGCGAGGGTCTCCTCTGCCTTCTTTTGCTCCTCGACGGCTTTAGAGAGCGTTGCGATGTGGATGTCCCTCTCGAGGTTCAGCTCCCGCTCGACCTCTCGAGCCCCGCGCTCCCGCTCGGCCTCGACAGCCCGCGCGAGCTCGAGAGTTTGTGCCTCTTTTAGCCGCTCGATTTCCTCTGACCCACGCGTCGCGTCGGCCTCGAGTTTAGCGACATTCCTCTGGTTGGCTTCAATTGCGTCCCAAAGGGCCTGAAAGCTGAGCACGTGCCCGCGCATGACCCCGAACCCTCAGGAGATCAGTCGCAACCCCTGCAGGAACGAAGAAAGTGTCATCGCAAATCTAAGGGAAAAAAGGATGGGAAAAACGGGAAGACAAGGACGCCTACCACCACCAGCCGATCGTCTAGCACCTGCAGGTCGATGGCACCATCATGAAGGACAATGTGGAGGTCTATCCTTGTTGATGATGAGTTATTGACTATGTTTGAGCAAGGTGTGCTCAGGTTCGAGTTTTATTTGAATTGATTTTCAAAATGAAGCAATTTGAGTTGTCTCTGCTAGGAGTGGTAGTACCGGCTGTATGGGCGCGGTAGTGATAAGATGGATTTATTGCACATCTTTGTGGGCATTGCTATGTGAGGAGTTTCCTTATTTTTGATGGTTGCAGGACGACGGTGCTATCATGGTGAGGCGAAAGATGGCCGGGACTAGGCGAGGAGCGTCGGAGGTCCAGACGGTCGAGGATCGCCGGAAGATGATCGAAGGAGGAGTCCGTGCAAGCCATGAAGACAACGAATGGATGTGATGCTAGCTAGATGCTGCTCGGATCGATAAGGGCCGTCGAATTGCGATCTAGTTGATAGGATAGCGGGTCTAGTTAGTATGCTTTGAAAACCATGCAAGAAAACCCATTATGTGTTGCGGGTTTTGGGTGAACTCTTGCATGGCTGGTTGAGTGGGTTAATCCAAGCCCTTGATGGATGCTCTAGGGTTTAGAGGCTCATCCAAGGGTGGTAGGTGGCCCAAGAGTTGTATAAATAGGGGTGGAGGGGTAGTCTTCCCCCCTTGAAGGTTTTGAGGTTTTTGATGCTCCTTTGAGCTTTGCCCACATGAATGTGAGGCTTTGTAACCTCTCCTTCCAGAAATGAAATGTTTTCTCAAATCATTTATTTTCTTTGTGCATTTACATTACGCATTTAAATTACGCAATTTACATTATGCACTTAAATTCCGCACTTAAATTCCGCAATTAAATTCAGCACTTACATTCTTGCAATTTACATTTATGCAATTTGGATTTGCCTCCCCTCCTTCTAAATACTGTTCTTCTAGGATTTCTTGAGGGTGTTCATTTGGTTTTACATGTTTCTTACACCCTTGGATACACTAGAGATCAAGTTTTTTTATCAAATTGCAAATCTGTCCAGAACTTGTTCTTCGCGCAGCAGTCAGTGTTTGATTTTTCCAAAAATATGTATAAATAATGTTTAAGTTATTCCTTTTTTATAAGGTGCATGAATCATATATCCATCTTTAGAAAATTTCTTGAGTCCACTGGTTGCACCGTTTGAGAGTTATGGAGTGAACACCGAGCCTCAAACTTTCTGGTCGAAGTTGGTGACTGTCTGTATTGCTTGATTTTTCATTCTTATTCTACAAAGCTTTCTGAGGTTATTTTTGGTGGAGTGTTTCACGACTCAACTTCTCACAGGGAAAAAGTTAATAAAATTTTTAGAGCAACAGAAACTGACCAACCACCTGTTCGAACTGAGGACAATGTCTGAAAATCTGCTTTAACTTTTCTGAAAAGACACTTTGGTGTTTTAGCTTTATCTCTTTTAGAAAAGAAGTCTTTTGAATTGATTCCTCTTTTGTTTGGACACTTGACAACTAGGATTGTGATTAAAAACCCCCTCACATGATTCATGGTTCTTATCCATGCAAGCTAGGGGTACACATAGTTGTCTAATTGTTCTGGGTTTTGGAGGGTGTGCGAATCTCACAAGCACCAGTTTGAACGAAAATCTTTGGGTGCTTTAGATTTTTATTGCAAGAGTTTTTGGAGTACTTTGAGTGGGGGAAATTTTATTTGGGATCATTCACCACCCCTCTGATCGCCATTTCGATCTTTCAATTGGTATCAGAGCCGGTTTTGCTCTTCCATAGATCTTGACCGGTCTCAAGAGCTATGGCGATGGACAAGTATTCCACCAAGTCTCCCATTTTTTCTGGAGTCGATTTTCCATTTTGGAAGTCACGCATGGAGTCATACATCACTGCCCAGGACTTCCTGATATGGCAGAAGGTTAAACTCCCATATGAGGTTTCTGCCAATGAAAACGTCACGACCGGCAATATGGCTGACGTTGAGGCGAATGCTAAGGCAAGGAACATCACCATACAGGGTCTTAGCCACAGTGAGTATGACAGCATTTCTCACCTTTGTTCTGCTCATGAGATTTGGGTGACCCTCGATGCTTACCATGAGGGCACTACCCAAATCAAGACGGTTCGACAGGACCAATTCAAGCGTGAGTTCAACAAGTTTGAACAGCACGCTGGTGAGAGTCTTGATGAGTGTTTCGGTCGTTTTACCAAGATCTTGAGCGATCTTCGAGAAGTTGGTTGTATATACCCTGACTCGGATAATGCTCGACATTTCTTGACCGCACTCGATTTGCCCGTTTGGGAGATGAAGGTGACCACCATCAAGGACACCACCGACCTGTCGACCTTGACTCTTGATGGCCTTTATTCCTGTCTTAAGACTCATGAGATCGACGTCGTCTCGCGGAAGACGAAACCTCAGTCGATGGCCTTGGTCACCGATCCCATTGGATCTTCCTCTTCTGACTCTTCTTTTGGTTTTTCTCTCTCCACCCTTTGCGAGCTAAGCGATGACCAATTGGAAAAATTTCCAGAAAATGAGCTTGCTCTTGCTCACAAATTTTCACATGCATACAAGAGGGTGAGAGAGAGGAAGAGAGGTGGGATAATCACATGTTTTGAGTGTGGTGGCCCCAACCACATTCGAGCTAACTGCTCCAAGCTGGAGAAGGGCAAAAACGAACAAGGCGGTTCAAACAAGAACGACTACACCGACAAGAACCGCAATAAGAAGGCCCCAGCTTGTGAGCCGGCGAAGAAGAAGTACCACAACTTTGCCAAGAACAAGAAGCTCTTTCACCGGGTCCTCGCCGCGCTAGATGATATCGAGCTCTCCGACACAGAGACGTGGAGCGACGAAGGCGAGGATGAACCGCAAGAGAAGAATAGCGGCGAAGACTTCTCTGGCATGTGCTTCGTGGCAGGCGCCATTGAAGCAAGCGACTCCGAGCTGTATAGTGACACAGGTGAGGTACCCACCTACGACGAGTTAAATGCTGCCTTCTGTAAATTAGGCAAGTTTCATGCTAAGGCTAGGTCGAGGTGTTCTGAGTTAGAAAAGGAAGTAGGTACCTTGACTCGGAAGTTAGCTTCACTTAGATCTTCCCCCTCCCGAGTCACTGATGACTGTGTTCTCTGTGATGCTGTTCTTGTGGAGTTGGAGAACCTAAGGACCATACATGATAGTGTGCTTGCTGAATTTGATGGTCTTAGGTTGAAGAATGCTAGCACTAGTTCTATTGATGCTATTCCTATTGAGGCTAGTTTTCTTCATGCTCACTCTACTCCATCATGCTCTAATTGCCCTAAATTGCTTGCTGAAATTGATGCCATGAGTTCACCTTAAGAAGCTTTCTACTAGAAATGATGAACTTGAATTGCATGCTTCTAATGACCCAGTCAGCTCATGTGAGGGCTGTAGGCAACTAAAACTTGACAATGATGCTTTGAATGTCAAGTGTGATAAACTTACTAAGGACTTACTAGTTAAGTCAAAAACTGGTTGCCTACTGTGTGTTGGGGTTAAGGATGATGTGGATAAAATCCATGTCGAGCTTAGGAAGAAATTAGAAGACCAAGCCCATAGAATTAGAAATGCGTCTTGCATTTCTTGTGAGGCCATCAAGATTGAGGCAGCCATGCTGAGGGAGAAAAATGCACGTGCTGAGAGAGCTCATCTTTCTGGTTCTTCTTCTTCTTCCCCCTGTTCTTCTTGTGCCTCTTTCTTTCGAGATTGCCAGTGTCTTATGAGCACTCTCGAGAAGTTTGTTGAAGGCAAGAAAAAGCTTAATCTTATTCTAGACCAATCTAAGATTAGTAGATTCAATCAAGGTCTAGGATTTGATCCCTTGGAGCACGGTCGGGCGCATCCTCCCACCATTGTGCGCGGCTCCAAGAGTGGTGAGATTGTGGTAGCTCCCAGAGTGAGTACCACCGTGTTTAGGTCTGCTGGGGTTGTCCATAGGACTTCTGACCAGAAGGGTGTTACTCCTGTTACTTCCGCCTCTAGCAAGACGAAGTACGCATGCACCTTCTGTAAGAAGGACGGTAACCTAGTAGATTTCTGCTTCAGGCGCGCCAAGATCAATCGGCGTGAGCGTGTAGCTGCCCTTAAGGGTATTCAGGGTCATCCCCAAACTTTGAGTGCTCCTAAGGCACACACTGCTTCTAGACAGATTAGAGAGTCGCCTGTTTTTGGGCAGCATCCAGGACTCAGTTTTCATACTAGTTCTTCGAGTTTTAGTCCTGGAGCTGTTCGTAGTCAGTCTTTCCGCCGTCCTCTTGATATTCCTCGTTTTTCTCATCGAGGTAGATATCAACGGCGTGAGGTGTTTTCTGGTAGGAGTTTTATGCAGCTTCACCGGGGTGGTTCGGCTTTTGCACCACGGCAGGCCAACCCAGTTTCAGCTCCTAGATCATCTACTAGAGTTGCTCACCGATCTTGTTAGGGTTAAGCGTCGAGAGACACTCGAGTCCGATCTTCTTACGTGATCGGTACTGAGGCGTCGTGTGGTTCAAGATATGGGTTCCCAAGTCTTCACTCTATCCCAAAGATCTTGAGTTATCTTTCTCTCTTGTGTCTTGATCAGGTTCGTCGGATGGGGAAGGACGATGTTTGGATTATCGACTCCGGTTGTTCTCGTCATATGACCGGAGATTCTCGATGGTTCTCTTCCCTAGTCCGAGCCCCCGGTGATGAGTTGATCACTTTCAGGGATGCTTCTTCAGGTAGAGTTATTGCTAAAGGTACCATCTGCATTAATGACAATTTCATTCTTAAAGATGTTGCCTTAGTGAGTAAGCTGCAATACAATTTGCTTTTTGTTTCTCAGCTTATTGATGACTCTTTCGAGGTGAATTTCAAGAGTAGCGCCTGTAGAATCCTCGATTCTTCAAGAGGGTTACTTTGCGGGATTTTTAGATATGGGAGAGTCTTTCGTGCTGATTTTTCTGCTTCTTCTGGAGACTCTCTCCGTTGTTTGATTGCTTCAGAGTCCCGTGATCTCTCCTTCTGGCATAGGAGACTTGGTCACGTTGGATTTGATCATTTGACCCGAGTTAGCAGTCATGACCTCATTCGTGGTTTGCCTAAACTCAAAATGGTCAAAGACTTAGTTTGCTCTCCTTACCGACATGGCAAGATGGTTGTCGCTTCTCATCCCCATCCATTGTTGTGATGATGATGCACGTAGCAGCTTTTACATATGGACACTTGTTGGTCCAAATAGAGTGCATCGATGGGTGGGAAGTGGTATGTTCTTGTCATTGTTGATGATTTTTCGAGGTACTCTTGGGTGTTTTTCATATCCTCGAAGGATGAGACTTTTACCCATTTTAGGGGTTTGGTTCATAGGTTGTCTTTTGAGCTCCCTGGTGCCCTACGAGCTATACGCAGTGACAATGGCACGGAGTTCAAGAACTCCTATTTTGAGAGTTTTTGTATGGAGTCTGGTTTAGAGCATCAGTTCTCCTCTCCCTACATCCCTTAGCAAAATGGCGTAGTGGAAAGTAAGAACAGGACCCTGGTAGAAATGGCCAGGACGATGCTAGACGAGTACAGTACTCCTAGGAAGTTTTGGGCTGAGGCTATAGCTACTGCTTGCCATGTTTCTAATCGTGTATTCTTGAGAGCACATTTGCACCGCACTTCTTTTGAGTTGAGATATGGGCGAAAGCCCAGTGTTTCTCATTTTTGTGTGTTTGGTTGCAAGTGTTTTATTTTGAAGTCTGGTAACCTGGATAAGTTTGAGTCTCGTTCTTCTGATGGTATCTTTCTGGGTTATTCGATTTCCTCTCGTAGCTATATGGTCTGGAGTTGCGATGCGCATAGGATCATAGAGACCTGTGAAGTGACCTTTGATGAGGCTAGCCCAGGAGCTAGACCCGATATTTCAGACTCTTCTTCTTCCTCCGAGACCATCTTTGTAGAGGATGAGGATGATGGAGATGATGGTGTTCCACCTGATCCAGTCTCCTCTACACCTGAGGTGCCTCCTGTTTCCATTTCTGCACCTCAGGAAGGCTAGCCCTTGCCTTCTGACTCTCATTCAGCTAGTGGCTCTACTCCTACCTCTTCTGTGCATGAGGTAGAGGCCACTTCTGCTTCTGGACCTCCCCATCATATTCAGTGTTCTCATCCACCTGATCAGATCATCGGTGATCTGTTTGAGCTAGTTAGTCGCTCAAAATCAGGTTTGTCCAGTTTTTGCCTTCACTCTGCCTTTGTTGCCTCGTTTGAGTCGAAGGATGTGACTCATGCATTATCTGACGAGTCTTGGACTAATGCTTTGCATGAGGAACTTGAAAACTTCGAGAGGAACAAAGTCTGGTAGCTTGTAGAACGTTCATCTAGTCATAATGTCATTGGGACCAAGTGGGTGTTCAAAAACAAGCAAAGTGAGGATGGGGTTGTCATTCGCAACAAGGCTAGGCTAGTTGCACATGGCTTTTCTCAGGTTGAGAGTCTTGACTTTGAGGAGACTTTTGCCACTGTAGCTAGACTAGAGGCTATTAGGATCCTGCTTGCATTCTCTGCATCCCGGGGCTTCAAGCTCTATCAAATGGATGTCAAGAGTGCATTCCTCAATGGCTATATTGAGGAAGAGGTTTATGTCAATCAACCTCCAGGATTTGAGAACCCCAAGTTTCCGAGTCATGTATACAAGCTTTCCAAAGCTTTGTATGGACTCAAACACGCCCCCAGAGCATGGTATGATAGGCTCAAGTCTTATCTTCTCAGCCATGACTTCAAAATGGGCGTAGTAGACAAGACTCTGTTCATCAGACACCATGAGTCGCATTTTCTTCTCATCCAGATTTATGTGGACGATATCATTTTTGGTGGCTCGCCTCATTCGCTTGTGTCTCAGTTTTTTGAGGTGATGAGCACAGAGTTTGAGATGAGTATGATGGGCGAGTTAAGCTACTTTCTCGGCTTCCAAATCAAGCAGACTCGGGAGGGTACTTTCCTGCACCAAGGTAAGTACACTCGGGATCTCCTGAGGCGGTTTGATATGTCTGATGGAAAGCCGATGATAACTCCTATAGCCACCACTGCTGTCCTCGAGCCTGACGAGGATGGTGAGCCTGCTGATCAGAAGGAGTTCCGGAGTATGATTGGCTCTGTCTTGTATCTTACTGCATCGAGGCTGGACATACACTTTGCTGTGTGTATGTGCGCTCGATTTCAGGCTTCTCCTCGCGTCTCTAACCGTCAGGCGGTGAAGCGCATCTTTCGGTACCTTCGTGCTACCATTGATTATGGTATTTGGTACTCTTCTTCTTCTTGTCTATCCCTTCGAGCCTTTTTTGATGCAGACTTTGCTGGCTGTAGGATAGATAGGAAGAGCACTTCTGGCACTTGCCAATTAATTGGCACTTCTCTTGTTTCTTGGTCATCTAGGAAGCAGTCTGGGGTTGCACAGTCCACCGCTGAGGCCGAGTATGTTGCTGCAGCCAGTTGATGTAGCTAGGTTCTCTGGATGAGATCGACCTTGCGGGACTTTGGGTTAGAGATAGAGAGTGTGCCACTTTTCTGCGACAACACTTCTGCTATTTGCATTGCTAAGAACCCAGTGCAGCATTCCCGGACCAAGCACATTGATATTAGATATCACTTCCTTAGAGACCATGTGGAGAAGGGGGATATCGTGCTTCAGTTTGTAGAGAGTGATCACCGGTTAGCCGATATCTTTACCAAGCCTTTGGATAGCTCTAGGTTTGTTGCCTTGAGGAGTGAGCTTGGAGTCATGAGCCCATACGGCTTATCTTGAGGGGGAGCTGGTTTGTATATTATGTACTATATATTTTCTTCCAGCATTTCCTTTCTTTTTCTGGGTGATTATGGGCTGTTTTTCACTTTGTTTGAGTCCACTTCACTGAGACTTCTGGTATGCTTTGCATGGACCTCTCATCTTGTGCTTTAGGATGCAATTCTCTTTTTCTTCTCAGTTGAGCTCACTCACAGTCTTGTAGGTCTAGCAGGTGTTGGGCCCCCTGGGTAGACAGGATCTGTGTTTGCTCCTGAGCTGGAGTTTGAGAGCTAGTTTTCCTTCGTAAGTCATTCGGGAAGATGAGAGCGAGTTTGAGCTGTAGTGTTTCCCTTATGTCTTTTCTATGCTCTATAGCCACCCAGTTTGCAGTTTTCTCTACTTCCTGTCCTCATTCTGTATTTCTGGTTTCGATTGAGTTCATTTGGGTCTTTCTTGAACTTAATTCTGCTAATAACTCAACTTGAACCAGATTTGTGCTTAAATTGACTCATACGCTGAGGGGGAGTTTGGGATTCTGTTCGTGCATTGCATATAGACTGCATTTCCTGTTTAATGAGCTTTGTCTATTATGCAATTGATTTCTTCTTCACGCTATACACCATGCTACATCATATGGAGGAAATCACTAGCTTAGATATGTCCAAGTTCATTTAACTTGCTAATCTTAAAAATGAAATAAGCTGTAAATGAAAAACTTGATGAAACATGTTGCTTTTACTTGCTAGGTTTCTTCTTTAGAGGTTTGTGCCATAATTTGAGAAATTTTGGAGTTCTCTAGAGTCCCTATAGCAACTTGGGTGAAACTAGTTTGTTTCATACTTGAGTCCTTCATTTGCTCATGAATCTGAAGAGGAACGCGGTATGCTACGCTAGCACAAAAAAAACTACCGCGTAACCAGAAAGCTACTCGCAAGAAGGGGATCATAGATAAGATTACCACTAGACGCGCATTCTTGGAATCCTTCGCGTCGATGTAGTGGATCGTCCTCGCCGCGATCGTTGCGTCGATGTAGTGGATCGTCCTCGCCTTGCCGTGGATCGTCCTCCCACGCGCTGATCCACGGCGTCACCGCGATGAGTCCACACATCCAGAGATGGAGCGCCGTGCGTCGTGTGCAAGCACACAGTCGCTCGGCGAGGACAATGAGAGGAGTAGGCTAGGGTTTGAGTGAATCACTCCTAAACCGTGGAAAGCACACCTGCGCCCTCCTCCTCCCTCCTTATATAGCCACGAGATGAAACCATAAACTAGGGCCCATCAGCGTGCTAAGCCCACGAGGTTCATTAATTACGGATCAATCCAAATTAATGCGTCCCGACCATTAAGTGTGTGACCTGCAGGTTCACGTGCGTTTGGACATGGATTCGGAAAACTCCTTTTCAATCCAATAGTTGGTATTGGCTTCTTGCAAAGTATGCCAACTCCCAAACATACTATGATCAAATCGACGAGAACCTATCAAAAGTACTCATGTAATAATCCCTTTGCCAAGTATATGAAGATTGATCTCAAGGCGAGAAGCATGTCATCCTTTGATGATTCAATCCATCTCTCGTATCCGTGATATATTAATAAGTTGTGATTGACTCCTCAATCACGGCATGGCCATGCACTTCCTTAATCATATCACACGAGTGGCCTTGTCATATATCCCGTTTCATTGGAGTGGCAAATTCCATCTTATTGCTCACTTCCTCTCGCACGTTTCATAGTAAACATGAAAGCTACCTTTATAACTATCCGGTTAGGAAGTAGTGTTTGATAGCCCCAAGGAAAACTATTACACATGTAGGGAATATGACAATCTCGGTCTAAGGATCATACATCTACTAGGTATGAGATACACCGATGACACATAAGAATGAAACATTCTCGCAGTTGTCCCATTGCGGGTCTATCTAACCCATGTTCTTCAACATGCGTCCACAATGTATAGATGATATCTCCATATCCCATGATCTATGAAGCATGATCATCGATCACTACATGTCTTGATCTATTCATCGTTGTCCTATACGATGATATCCGATCAGAGATATTTATCGAATTACATCATTAAGTAAAGAGCTTCATAAGCAAGTCACATACTTGTTGATCAATACAATGATATACATTCATTGGACCAATAATCATATTATTATTCATAAACATAGTCATGTTACAATCATCTAAATGATTGCCTCAAGGGCATAACACTAACAATCTCCCACTTGCACTTGAGTTAATCAATTAAGTATCTAATACCAATAGACCTTGTGTGCGCCTCATGCTTAGGTTTGTGGCGGTGGCTTTGTCAGCGGATCGGCCACATTGGCTTCGTATGTACTTTGCATATTCTCCGTCACCTCTATCCACAATCTCGCGAATAAGGTGAAAGCGGCGAGTATGTGTTTAGACTTCTGATGTGATCTAGGCTCTTTTGCTTGTGCAATGGCACCACTATATCTCAATAGATGTCCATTAGACTAGAGGCACTAGCGACCACACCAAGCTCTGTGATAAACTTCTTAATCCACACAGCTTCCTTTGCGGCCTCGAAGCCGCAATGTACTCCGCTCATCGTAGAGTCGGCCACCGTGTTTTGCTTGGAACTCTTCCGACTTCTGCTCCTCCATTAAGTGTAAACACAAACCCGGATTGCGATCGAAAATCATCTTTGTCGGTTTGGAAGCTTGCATCGGTGTAACCCTTTGCAACGGATCTTCCTCACCTCCAAAACAAGGAACATACCTTTAGTTCTTCTCAAGTACTTGAGATATTTTTACGGCTATCCAATGACCATCACGAGGATCCGCTTGGTATCCGCTCGTGACACTTAGAGCATATGAGACATCTGGCGTGTACAGATCATGGCATACATAATAGACCCAATAGTGAAGCATATGGAATCTTGCTCATCTGTCTCGCTCATCGGATGTCGAAGGACACCGATTCTTGCGAGACTAATGCCATGTGACATTGGCATGAAACCTCTCTTGGATTCATGCATATTGAACCTTTTCAATATCTTGTCAATGTACGTTTCTGACATAATCCAATTAACCTTTTGATCTATCTCTATAGATTTTTATGCCCAAGATATAGCATGCTTCTCCCAAGTCCTTCATTGAGAAACTCCTTTTCAATGAAGTCTTAACATCTTCAAGCATAGGAATGTCATTCCCGATCAATAATATGTCATCCACATACAAAATCGAGAAATACAAGTGCGCTCCCACTAGCCTTCTTGTAAACACAAGGCTCTTCTTCATTTTTGATAAAGTCAAAACCTTTGACTACTTCATCAAAGCGAATGTTCCAACTCGAGATGCTTGCTTTAACCCATAAATGGATCTTTGAAGCTTGCATACCCTTTTAGCATATTTAGGATCAACAAAACCTTGAGGTTGTATCATGTATACATCCTCGGATAGATTCCCATTAATGAATCTTTGTTTTGACATCCATCCGCCATATTTCATAATCAAAATATGCAGCAATAGCTAAAATGATCCTGACAGGACTTGAGCATGGCTACGGTGAGAAAGTTTCATCATAGTCAACTCCTTGAACTTGTTTGAAACCCTTTGCCACCAACCGTGCCTTATAGATCTGAACATTTCCATCTACGTCTATCTTTTCTTGAAAATCCATTTGCACTCAATGGTTTTACACCATCGGAGAGTCGACCAAGTTCCAAACTTGATTGTCATGCATGGATTGAATTTGGATCTCATGGCTTCAAGCCATTTTTGAGTTTGGGTCCATCATTGTTTCTTCATAAGTCGTGGGCTCATCATTGTCCAACAATAATATGTCACTCCCATATCTTATAGGTACATGGCGTGGCCTCCCGACCTCACGAAATGGAGTCTCTTCCACAGTTGTACAACACTTTGTACATCTTGTGAAGGTTCGATGGTAGCTTGAACATATTCATGTGATTCTCGAACTTCATCAAGATACACATCACTCCTCTGATTTCTTTTGAAAGAAACTCTTTCTCCAAAAGACACCATTTGAGCAACAAAAACTTTGTTCTCGTTTCTTTTGTAAAAGTAATATCCTTTTGTTTCTTTAGGATACCCCACAAAAAGCATTTTTCTCGATTTAGGTGCGAGTTTATCGATTGTAAGCGTTTTACATAAGCCTCACATCCCCATATCTTGAGAAATGACAACATGGGTCTTCTCGATCCATATCTCATATGGCGTCTTCTCAACGGATTTTGATGGGACCCTATTCAAAGTGAGCGCAATTGTCTCTAGAGCGAAACCCGGAAGGATAATGGCGGATCTGTTTGGTGATCATTGACCGAACCATATCTAATAAAGTTCGATTCGTCGTTCGGACACGCCATTCCATTGAGGCGTTCCTGGCGGAGTAAGTTGCGGAACGATTCCACATTGCTTTAGATGATCACCAAACTCTTGGCTCAAGTATTCGCCACCACGATCGGATCGTAAGTGTTTTATTGTTTTGCCAAGTTGATTTTGTACTTCGTTCTGAAACTCTTTGAACCTTTCAAAAGTTTCAGATTTATGCCTCATTAAATAGATATATCCATATCTACTGAAGTCATCGGTAAAAGTTACAAAGTACTCAAACCCACCCCTAGCAGTCGAGCTCATTGGTCCACATACATCCGTATGTACTAGGGCCAATAATTCACTTGCTCTCTCACTGAACCTGTGAAAGGGGCTTTTGTCATCTTGCCAAGTAAACAAGATTCACATGTTTCAAATGATTCAAAATCAAATGAGGTTAGAAGTCCATCACCATGAAGCTTCTTCATGCGTTTCTCATTTATATGACCTAAGCGATAATGCCAGAAAAAGGTAGGGTTCAAATCATTAGGCCGATGCCTTTTTACATTAATATTATAGACAGGTTTTCCTTCGAGTTCAAGGACGTACAACCCATCCACCATGGGGCAACGACCATAATACATATCATTCAAAAATATCGAACAAACAAAGTTCTTTATTCTGAAATCATAACCTTCATGTTCCAAACAAGAAGATGAAATAATGTTTCTACTCAAAGATGGAACAAAATAACAATTATTAAGTTCTAAAACTAATCACGAAGGCAAATGTAATGGGTATGTGCCAGCGGCAAGACCAGAACTCTTGCTTTATTCCCCACGCGAAGATCCACTTCTCCTTTTGCCAAGTCTCTACTCTTTATCACCGCAACGAATTGCAAATGTGAGCAACCGAACCGGTATCATATACCCATGAGCTGAGTGAAGAAGTAGCAAGATTAATTTCTATAACATTAATACTCAAGTGGAAACCACATTTCCATTCTTCTTATCCGCCGTACTTTTCGCGATTCCCGTTTCCAATGCCCTGATTTCTTGCAATAGAAGCATTAGGTATCAGGTTGAGGGCCAACTTTAAGCTTCTGAAGCTTAGTTTTGAGGCTTGCGATCTCATCTTGAGCCTTGCCCTTGCCCTTGCCCTTGCTCTTTCCGTTCCCCCACCTTAGCCTTCCTCTTTTTGAAAGCGGTTGTTTTACAACCATCATCACATGATTGGGTTTTTTCTTAATGCTTTCCTCGGCAGCCTTAAGCATCCCATGTAGCTCGGTTAGGCTCTTCTCCATGCTATTCATATGAAAATTCATAATGAATGGCTCAAAGCTCTGAGGCAGAGACTGGAGAATAACATCTGTGGCCAAACCGAGGCTAAGGGGAAACTCAAGTTTTCCAATCTCCCAATGTAACCAATCATCTTGATCACATGAGGATCGACCAGGACGCCTTGACCCGACTTACAAGCAAATAAAAGCTTTGAGATACCATACCTCTCAGCTCTTGCTTGATTCCCAAACATGCCCTTCAAGCCCACAATCATATTGTAAGCATCCTGGTCCTCATATTGCTTTTGGAGCTCGAGTCCATGGTGACTAGCATGAGACAGTGACCTCTCTGAAGCATTAACATGCTTTTCATATTCAACCTTCAAATTGCGAGCGGCATTTTCGGTGGTTCATCAGAATTGGATTCTCTAGAACATAGTCCTTCTTTTCATGCTTGAGAACAATTCTCGGGTTGCGATACCAATCAACAAAATTAGTTCCATTCAGTTTTTCCTTTTCAAAACCGATCTCAAAGCAAAACCAGTGTAGCGGAGAAGGAGAAGGTGCCATTGAACTACAACAAAAACATGCAAAGATTCTAAGCACTATGTTTATGTAAAACTTTTATTAAACTTTTTAATTAAAGACACTTCTATTTTATGTCCCTTTTATAGACACATAGTGAGTATTCAAGATCCATATTCATCAAACACTAGTGAGCTTTGGCATCACTGCTAGAAATTTAATGACATAGGTAAGCAACACCTTTGCTAATTACATCATATGTAACTCTTGTTTGTTGAGTATGAAAACAAGTAATGAATGCCTCCATCAACTTGACTCATGGCCAGTCAACACCCCCAAGGGCTCACATGAGGAGGAGCACTTCCGTATTCGGTGCCAATTAAGAAACCTGCCTCATGTGTGTTTTCCTAGACACCACTTGTCTTGTATAGGTTCCTTCATTACTGAAATCAAATCCCAACCACTTATGTCCTCAAGCCCAAAACCGTTTTGATAGCTTGATTAAATCTACCAATGTTATGCGTGATGTGTCCAACACATCCCTATCATCTATTGAGATAGCCATTGATATACTACTTTGGCAGTCATATCAATAACGATCTAAATTCTTGATAGGTGCAACAATTAGATGGACAATTTGATTTAAAATTTTAACAATAGGGATGAACAAAAATTACTATGAACATGGCATCACATGCAATGAGCATAAAGAAAATAGCAAGGATTAAACACACATCCACAGAAAATCAAAATAAGCTGTGAAATAGCATGGCCCTTAGCATTAAGATCTCCATCATCATGCTTGTTTGTTCACCTAGCCACCTTGCTTGATACAATCGTCTTCATCATTATGGATGCAACTCCTTACAACTTTTGATAATGAATTTTACATGAGGGTTTGAAGCATCACAAGTCGACACGCAGGTCGTTATACAATTAAAATAGCCTTATGGCTTGACACGGCACGCAGGCCATGTGGAAATTACATGCATCACATACACATAGGCCTTACCATTTCACATAATTCCCTGCAAAAACGAGTTAAACAAAAGCAACCCTCGACTCAGGTCCGAGGCAGCGCCCACGGCGGTCCCACCGGCCGGTCTGGGCGGGGGTCTGAGGGCGGCGCCTGCAAGGGTCCAAGGCGAGCCACGCAATGATCTAACATGATTGGCTTGGTCCCATATGGATCGTTTGAAACCACGATGGCGGTAACCCGACCGGTAAGGGTAACGTTGTACCATGAGCGGACTTACCCAAATCAATATTGAATCTGCTTGCGCTTACCATGGATCAACAGATTGACCCAATCCAACTCAATCGATTGGCTTGGTCCCATATGGATACGTTTGAAACCACGATGGTGGTAACCCGGCCGTAAGGGTAACGTCGTACCATGAGCGGACTCACCCAAATCAAGATTGAGTCGGTTTGCACTTTCCTCAAACCCTAAACCGATCGATCTCATCGATGGCTGCCGTCACCAATTCATCACATGAACCGGTGAACATGTAATAGATCCAATCTACTAACCTTACACATCATATGTGCAACATCCGGATCACAAAACTATACGAGATGGCTCGATACCACTTGAAGAGGAACGCGTATGCTACGCTAGCACAAAAAAACTACCACGTAACGAAAGCTACTCGCAAGAAGGGATCATAGATAAGATTACCACTAGGCGCGCGATTCGGAATCCTTCGCGCGTCGATGTAGTGGATCGTCCTCGCCGCGATCGTTGCGTCAATGTAGTGGATCGTCCTCGCCTTGCCGTGGATCGTCCTCCCACGCCGCAGATCAAAGATGGCGTCACCGCAGATGTCCACACGTCCGAGATGGAATGCCGTGCGTCGGTGTGCAAGCACCGGTCGCTCGGCGAGGGCAATGAGAGGAGTAGGCTAGGGTTTCGAGTGAATCACTCCTAAACCGTGGAAAGCACACCCTGTGCCCTCCCTCCTCCCCTCCTTATATAGCCACGAGATGAAACCTAAACTAGGGCCCATCAGCGTGCTAAGCCCACGAGGTTCATTAATTACGGATCAATCCAAATTAATGCGTCCCACCATTAAGTGTGTGACCTGCGAGTTCACGTACGTTTGGACGTGGATTCGGAAAACTCCTTTTCAATCCAATAGTTGGTATTGGCTTCTTGCAAAGTATGCCAACTCCCAAACATACTATGATCAAATCGGACAGAACCTATCAAAAGTAATCATGTAATAATCCCTTTGCCAAGTATATGAAGATTGATCTCAAGGCGAGAAGCATGTCATCCTTTGATGATTCAATCCATCTCTCGTATCCGTGATATATTAATAAGTAGTGATTGACTCCTCAATCACAGCATGGCCATGCACTTCCTTAATCATATCACACGAGTGGCCTTGTCATATATCTCCGTTTCATTGGAGTGGCAAATTCCATCTTGACTGCTCACTTCCCTCTGCACGTTTCATAGTAAACATGAAAGCTACCTTTATAACTATCCGGCTAGGAAGTAGTGTTTGATAGCCCCAAGGAAAACTATTACACATGTAGGGAATATGACAATCTCAGGTCTAAGGATCATACATCTACTAGGTATGAGATACACTGATGACACATAAGAATGAAACATTCTCGCATTGTCCCATTATGGTCTATCTAACCCATGTTCTTCAACATGCGTCCACAATGTATAGATGATATCTCCATATCCCATGATCTATGAAGCATGATCATCGATCACTACATGTGCTGATCTATTCATCGTTGTCCTATACGATGATATCCGATCAGAGATATTTATCGAATTACATCATTAAGTAAAGTGCTTCATAAGCAAGTCACATACTTGTTGATCAATACAATGATATACATTCATTGGACCAATAATCATATTATTATTCATAAACATAGTCATGTTACAATCATCTAAATGATTGCCTCAAGGGCATAACACTAACAGAATCATTATGCTAAAAATGAAAATTAAGCAAAATTGACTCTTCTTGACTCCACACCTTGCATTTTCAAGACAGCTTCCCATTGCACTTGGGATGAACTTGGAGTGCATCGTGTATGACCTAGACCATCCTCTTAAGAGTTCATCTTGAGATGGTCGCAGATGGCTTGTGTCAATTGCTTGCCAAAAGAAAATGTAAATAAAAAAAAACATAAGTGGGTAAAGAATGCAAATAATGTCAAACATTTGCACCCCGCTATATCTTGTAAAATGATAAAGTACAATTTGCATTAAGTGATAAATGAGCCCGAAGGACCTTGTATGCACTTCCAGATTCCCCAAAGTGTTGAGTAGGTTGAACTCTAGGTTTTTCTTTTGATCGTTAGAGTGGCTATTCTTCTATTTTTGAAACTAAAGCTAAGTGTTGCACTTGTCAAATCTTGATAAAAATGAAATATTCAGATCTAAGCTTGTATTTAAACTTGGACATATCCTAGACTAGTCTAATCTAAAAATTGACTAGCTTGGTGTCATATCTTGTCATTGTGATCAATTGGATAATCTTCAAAGCTCCCTTAGGTTGCATTTCATGCATACATAAAAAGAGGGAGAAAATTCCATTTTCATGCCTATATTGCCAAAAGGGGGAGAAAATGTAGAAAAGGCATCATTAAAAAAAAGAGACATAAAAATGTGAAAGCTTGTTTGGTTCTTATGATCTTTGTAAATCTTTGCTATTTCTTGTGGATCATAATCACATAATCACATTTGGCACTTATGATTGGATTTTAGAGCTTTTGTAGAAAACTTGCTCTTTTCATGGTCATGCTCTATATTCTTTCTGTCAACTTGGTCATGATTCTATATCTTTCTCTCTGGACCAAGTTTGGCTTTGCAATCAAATTGCTTTCTTCTTCTCTCAATCAAACTCAAATTTATGCCTTTTGTGTGGTTTGTCAATATACTCATCAAGGGGGAGATTGAAGGACAATGTGGAGGTCTATCCTTGATGATGAGTTATTGACTATGTTTGAGCAAGGTGTGCTCAGGTTTGAGTTTGATTTGAAATGATTTTTAAAATGAAGCAATTTGAGTTGCCTCTGCCAGGAGTGGTAGTACAGGCTGTATGGGCGTGGTAGTGATAAGATTGATTTATTGCACATCTTTGTGGGCATTGCTCTGTGAGGAGTTTCCTTGTTTTTGATAGTTGCAGGACGACGGTGCTAGGTCATGGTGAGGCGAAGGATGGCCGGGACTAGGCGAGGAGCGTCGGAGGTCCAGACAGTCGGGGATCGTCGGAAGATGATCGGAGACGGAGTCCATGCAAGCCATGAAGACAAGGAATGGATGTGATGCTAGCTAGATGCTGCTCAGATCGATGAGGGCCGTCGAATTATGGTCTAGTTGATAGGATAGCGGGTCTAGTTAGTATGCTTTGAAAACCGTGCAAGAAAACTCATTATGTGTTGTGGGTTTTGGGTGAACCCTTGCATGGCTGGTTGAGTGGGTTAATCCTAGCTCTTGATGGATGCTCTAGGGTTTAGAGGCTCATCCAAGGGTGGTAGGTGGCCCAAGAGTTGTATAAATAGGGGTGGAGGGGTAGCCTTCCTCCTTGAAGGTTTTGAGGTTTTTGATGCTCCTTTGAGCTTTGCCCACATGAATGTGAGGCTTTGTAACCTCTCCTTCCAAAAATGAAATGTTTCCTCAAATCATTTCTTTTCTTTGTGCATTTACATTACGCATTTAAATTACGCAATTTACATTATGCACTTAAATTCCGCACTTAAATTCAGCACTTACATTCTTGCAATTTACATTTATGCAATTTGGATTTGCCTCCCCTCCTTCTAAATGCTGTTCTTGTAGGATGTCTTGAGGGTGTTCATTTGTTTTTACATCTTTCTTACACCCTTGGATAGACTAGAGATCATGTTTTTTATCAAATTGCAAATCTGTCCAGAACTTGTTCTTCGCGCAGCAGTCAGTGTTTGATTTTTCTAAAAATATATAAAAATCATTTTTAAGTGATTATTTCTGTAAAAGGTGCAGGACTCATATTTCCATCTTTATTAATTTTCTTGAGTCCACCGGTTGCACTGTTTGAGAGCTATGAAGTGAACACCGAGCCTCAAACTTTCTGGTCGAAGTTCCTGACTGTCTGTATTGCTTGGTTTTTCATTCTTATTCTACAAAGCTTTCTGAGGTGATTTTTGGTGGAGTGTTTCACGACTCAACTGCTCACAGGGACAAAACTTACCAAAAATTTTAGAGAAACAGAAACACACCAACCACCTGTTCCAACTGAGGACAATTTCTGAAAATCTGCTTTAACTTTTCTGAAAAGAGACTTTGGTGTTTTAGCTTTATCTCTTTTAGAAAAGAAGTCTTTTGAATTGATTCCTCTTTTGTTTGGACACTTGACAACCAGGATTGTGATTAAAAAAACCCCTCACATGATTCATGGGTCTTATCCATGCAAGCTAGGGGTACACATTGTTGTCTAATTGTTTTGGGTTTTAGAGGGTGTGCGAATCTGAGAAGCACCAGTTTGAACGAAAATCTTTGGGTGCTTTAGAATTTTATTGCAAGAGTGTTTGGAGTACTTTGAGTGGGGGAAATTTTATTTGGGATCATTCACCACCCCTCTGATCGCCATTTCGATCTTTCACGTCAGGACCTCGGGGCAGGGCCATGAAAGCCTCGTCCCCGATGGTCTCCGTCGCCACAACGGTGCTGATGCTCTCCGACGTCCCAGCCCAATCCCCTTCAGCCGGGGGCATTCGGTCCGCGATGGCGGCCTGCCCAGCCTCGACCTCGCCCGCCGTAGTGGAGCCACTAAGGCTGGCCTCCAGCTCGGGGGCTGCTTGGTCGCCCTCGGCCTGCGTGGGCTCGACCTCGCTTGCTGCGGCAAGACCCCCAAGGCTGAAGTCCAGCTCGGGGGCTCCCCGGTCGTCCTCGGCCGCACCTCCCTCGACCACGACGTCTTCCTCGAGGGCCGTGGCGAGTGAAGCTTGCCGCGACTGCGACACGAGGTGAAAGTCTTCCTCGTTCTCCTCCTCCTCGGCCTGGGCCACAAGCAAGGTCAGTGCCCCTCGGAAGCTCGAGCGCCGCGGCAGGATGGAGTGACGGAGAGTAAAAGAGGACCGAACTGGGCGCAGCGTCTCCACGGCGGCGGCAGGAAGGCTCCTTCCCTGCGCATCCGGGTCTAGAGCGGCGGCTGCCGCTTCCTGCTGCTGGCAAAAAAGTGAAAAATCAGAAAAGGGGCCAAAGGGAAACTTCAGGGAGGCGAGCCCGGGCGCGAGTGCTCCCGAGCCTGAGGCGTTCGACTTACCACGGCCCGATCGGCCCACTCGACGTGGGGCTTCTTGGCGACCTGTTTCGGGGCATCTGGGGCTGGCCTCTTGCTCCCCTTTTTGCCCTTGCTCAGCCCGGGGAGCAGCAGCATCTGCTTGACCGTGTCCCAGAGCTCCTTCGTCTCCTGCACGAGCTCGTCGCAGTTAGCGCCTAAACCCGAGCTGTTGGGACCAAAACCAAGGCAAGATGCGTTACCTCACTACTCCGCCTCAAGATGTTCTTGGGGACATCGCCGTCGAGGTCGTAGGCGGTGGCGGCCTTCTCAAAGATCTCCTGCATCCTCGTGGCTATCCAATCCGCCTTCGGTGTTGTGAGGAGCCGAAAGAAGACCGTTGAGAGCAGGAAACTTCGAGCCCGAAGAAGCTTGGGGTTGAACAATGCTTACCATCGTGACCTTCCCAGGTGACATCGTGCAACCTCTTCCGTAGAGGGAACACCCGGATTCGCAGGCAGTCATAAACGAATGCCTGCCCCTTCAACCCGCGCGTCGTGCAGATGTGGATGAAGGCGACCGCCGCCTGGTCGGCCATCGAATCTTCGGGCTCCGGGGTTTCCCGCTTGCCGTCGACCGCGGCGCCATGGTATGCGAGGCCGCTCCCCTCGCCCTTCTTCAGATAAAACCATTTCTCCGACCATGGCCCGAGCGAGTCCCGGGTCAGGTTCTGGAGAAAGGCGAAAGGAAGTCCCGCTCGCAGTCGGAAATAGAGACACCCGACGACGGGGTCCTTTGCGGTGCGGGACATGGAATAGAAATGAAAAAACAAAGAGGGGTGGGGGGAATGCCTAGAAACCCCTTGCAAAGATGTGCGAAGATAGAAAGGTAGAGGAGAGAGTTCGGTACCAGATTCACGAGCTCGATCTCGCACTACGCAAGGACCGCAGCCAAGAAGTCGCTCTTCGGGGTCCGTAGCCCGAAGAGCATGTACTGCTCCGTGCTCACAATCTCGTCATCCCAGGGCTACGGCACGTTCTCCCTGGCTGGGAGTCGCCAGGTGAACGGGTCCAGCAGCCCCAGGGTCTCCAGGTCCTTCATCCGGTCCGCGGTGAGGGTGCTCTTCCCGAACTTCGCCATGGAGCCGGAGGGGAGAACGGGGTCGAAGACGAGAGGCAGACGCGCCGGCACAATGAGCAGGAAGGAAAGGAAAGGGGAAAAGAATGCGAGCGCTGAAGAAGAAGGCTTCGAGAGGAAGCGTTTCCCGATTTTAAAAGGCGCCTCGAGTGCCGACATTACTATCGCCTTAAAAGATGTGCCCGCAGCCAGCGGGCAGCAACCGAAGTATCACGCCCCTTCAAAACTCTCGTGCGGACACGACTTTTCGACGTCCACAAACCGTCCCCCCGACTTCTCCACTCGCAAGGCCCGAACGCTTCCGGGCCCCCTCGTGCCCTCGTGGCGGAGAAGCCCGAGTGTCCCAGACGTCATCAAGTCAATTTGAAGACAAGGCATTAAAGCTCGAGCATTTCCTAACGCAACCATATCGAAAGCACCCGCGGGGGGCCTCCCCCGAGCCCAGAAAGGTGCTCGAGAGTTCCCGAGCTCAACCAAGGGGGACGATCCCTCCTCGAAGACTTCAGACTCAAGAACGCCTAGAGTCTCAGACCGTTTCTTGAGCCTCGGGGGCTGGTTATCGGGGATCGGTCATTCTAACACGTGTCCAGGCCCCCCGGGGCATTAGGCTGTCCCCCCGAGCTCAGAAGACTGTTCACAAGCTCGAGCAGGGGTCTCCCCGAGCTTGGGGGATGGTTCCCGAGCTCAGGCGGAGTTTTCTCGAGCTCGCGATGACTCCCGCGACCTCTCCGACCTCAGCGACCTCGACCCGGCCTCTGGTATAGTAATCTCTTTTTATGTATATGTGACCTTTCTCCCCTGCGTGGGAACTGGGGTCACTTGCTCCCGTCAGATCCCCTGCGCGGGAACTAGAGTCACCGACCCCTGACTGTTCTCCTGCATGGGAACTAGGGTCACCGACCCCTGTCTGTTCTCCTGCGTGGGAACTAGGGTCACCGACCCCTGTCAGTTCTCTTGCGTGGGAACTAGGGTCACCTGCTCCCAGCAACTCCTGTCAGTTCCCCTGCGTGGGAACTAGGGTCAACTACCCCCGTCAACTCACAGACAATCACCCGACATCAGCCTCGAGATCAGCGTCGAGGGCCAATAAAAGCGCCAGATTGCCCTGGTCCGAAGGAGGATGAAAAAACAGAACAACACAGCACAAACCCAAGGGGGATGCGCAGACACATCTGTAGACGCACTTGTACACCGCACCATCCGTCGAGCCCCCTCGGTCACCACTTCTGGACGACCCCGAGGTCGAGCTCCCCCTTTGTTCTCCCCCAAGGAGCTTTTAGTCACCTTTCGCCTACGGGCAAGACTAGAGTAGAGCTATTACCCGACCTAGGGGGCTCGAACCAGTATAATCGCTGTGTCTCCCGTCCGATTGTTCTTCTCCCTCGAGCTGTGCACCTACCGACGCTCCCTCCTTCCCGAACGAGCATGACTTGGGGCCTCACCCCTTTACACGATCCTTCCCCCTTCTTTGCGGTCGACGGTCCCGATCGTCGACAGAGGGCGTGCCACTCTGCTACCGTGACATCAACAACATCTATGACACGACGCAGCCGTGAGAGCTTGAGTTTAGCGGCTTGTGCATGCTAGCTGCCGACGAGCCGGCGAGCGTCAATCAAGCACTCAAGGAGGCGTGCTGGAGAAGTGCCATGGAGGATGAAATGCGCTCCATTGCCGGGAACCACACCTGGGAATACGTCGACCTCCCCGCTGGGCATCGTGCCATCGGGTTGAAGTGGGTGTTCAAGGTGAAGAGAGATCCTCTCGGTAACGTCGTGAAGCATAAAGCACGTCTAGTGTGAGACCCCGTTCTGATGAACAGGAACCTCCATATGATTACTGTGCTATTCCCTGGATCAGTAGCAAGCACACACATGTTTACAACATTTATATCATAACCATACTCGCAAACAAACAGAAAGACATACATACCAGTATTAATTATACAAAGCTTAGTAAAATTAAAACATTTAACAACGGAAACAAAACAGAGCCGAGCAACTCCAAACAGCCTTGTGGTTGCCCACTAAACTCCAGGCAACTGACTAGGCACCCTAGAAGAAACCATCATCGAAACCCCCGAGACCTGCCTGGAAAAGAGCGTTGTCTGGCAGATTGCAGTCTTTGTCATCTGAGACAGCAGATGCAAGATTGAGTACATTGGTACTCAGCAAGTCTTATAGTAGTTCACAGATGCAAATATTTAAATATGCAAGCTGAACAATAAACAGGCTATGTTTATTTTTGCAGTTGCACAAAAGCATTATAAATATATAAGTATGCTAGATTGCAACATCGCATTTTAATAAAAGCAATTAAGAAACAATATGTTAAGCAACTATTCCAGATTTTCAACCCAGTCTACCCGACTGCATAGGTCACCGGTGTCGATCCTTTGACACAAAAGCTGGTTGTAAAACAGTTTCTCAAACCAAACCCCTTTCCAGAAAGTACCAAAAGACTCTAGCATGGAATAACGTCATCAAGTGCCCTTGACCGCGGGCGCGGCTAATCGATTAGATTTACACTCTATAGAGGTGTACAGCTTTACCCACAAGGAATGATCAACCTTTTTTGCCAGGCCAGTTAACACACTTCCTTTGGTGTGTCGGCAAGGAGATCATACAAAGCCGTTATATTATCTAGACGTGGCATTACACCAGCTGGGGACGTTTGACCCTTGCCCTGGAAACAGAGACACTCACCCAAGTCGTGGATCCACATTTATCACACCCAACACCACGTCTTTGTCCATGGCAAGGCGTAAACCGTTGCATTGGTATGTAGAAACCCCTACAGGCAGACCTGACCGGAATGCCTGTGCTATCTCCCGCCTTCCTTAGATGCAAAGTCACATCTAAATAACTTAATAGGCTAAGATCCGCCCATACAAGTCCTCGTGGTTGCACGAAAACTTGGATTCAACGTCCCATCGTTCGGTCCTTAATCTGACACGGGCGACACTCCACCCTACATTACGTGCATCTCCATTTGCACAACCGGCTATTGCCAATAATCACCCGCGTCAAACCATAGTTCTATTTGGGGGATTTTATAGCAAACTACCAGTAACCATTTCCCAAAAGGACCATACATTGGTTGAAAAGACCGAAAACACATAACGAAAAGCTTAAGTAGGAACATTATACTAGCGGTCATACCCAAAGTGACATTAAGTATGTCTAGTTCAAACTAAGGTTTACAAGGTTCACATATCCATACAGATTAAGATAAACCATAATGTAAAGGATTAACTACAGTTCCAACCCAAATTAGCCTTTATATAGAGAATTATCCGGATGCATTGTACATACACAAAAACAACAAAATGTAGGTAAATTATCAGGCTTAATATGCTCAAGGGGTTGCTTGCCTTGCAGCTCACTGTCCGGTACAAACTCTGGATCTGCGACAGAGTCGTCTTCCTCCTCGAGGATGTCGGTGTCTACACGTCGAGAAAACGAGGAACAAAAGAACATCAGTAAACTCCAATTGGGCAAAAAGAAAACAGACATAAAAAATAAACACAAAATCACACCAAGATAGGGATTGCTCTAAGTGAATTATTTCTAATTAAATTTCGAAATTTAGATACAATTATTAAATAGATTAAGAAAAACTAGTTCATTAGCTACTTTAGAAGGTGACATGAAAGAGTAGCACTAGAAGAACATAGCTCTCTGCCTTTTCATTATTTCAAGAAGTGAACACTCAAAACCATGACATTTACGGTTATTCAATTAATAAGATTTATGTGCAACATCTAATAAAATTAGGGTTTTAATCTTGAACAGGATAAAGCATACTTTAGTTAACAATTCTAATGGCTTCTTTTGAACTTTTGGGTTTAGACAAGGCTTGAAACCTACTGTTAAAAAGACTTAGTCAAAATCTTGACTTAGGCTACAAAATTTGGGTTAAGGAAACAGGCGAAACAATATCACTTAAGGCTATTACACTTACGAAAATTGAATGAAGCATAGCATACTAACAAGATCTTTTGCTGGGATCTAGTAGTACAAACATTGGTTATCATTTCTACATTATCCTCTCTAAAATTCTCACTTAGATGAACTACTTCACAAGCCGTTGAAATTGCTAAGTATTTCAATTATTCTGAAAACTATAATAGTGAGGCTTATTTCACTAATTTGTTTAATATACAAACTTTGATAAAATGGCTTAATTTCTTCATAACCTAATAGAACATACTATGTGGAGTGTTCCTAGAATGTTTTTACACTTCCTTTCATCTTTACCATTTATTTTTCCTATGGTTGAAAAAGCCTAAATGATCACAAAACGAACCTTACAACATCTCAACTTCTATTTTCATTTGCAACCAGATCATTTACCAACTTTTATTCATTTTCTTACTAGTATCAGGGCATAGCCTTGTAATCATTTTAAAACTGAATTTGAATTATTTTGACCCTAATCATAGCAGATTATACCTGTTTTTACCATTACAACTACTATTTTTCTTCATTGGAAAAGCATCACTCATACTTTTTCCTAAACATTTCTACACAAATGAGCTTATACTGGTACATGACTTCTCAATTTATGTTTTATCCAAACAAACTTCATTTCATATGTGTTTCACTCATTTATCCCTTTTACACATTAATATTTCATTCTATTTGAATATGACACTTAACTAAGTGATATGAAATTATTCTTACACATTTGGAGTACTTATAACCAGGTGTTCCATAAAACTTATCTAATTTTATTTGAACTTTATCTGAAAAATATTTTATTTAAATAGCCTTACTCATACCTAAGTGTCTCCTTAAATTTCCTAGCATTGCACAGTACTCATCTTTAATTCATTTTTGGATATTATGAATATACAGAATCTTATACGAATTTAGAAATTGGTTTCACTAAATTTGGAGCTTTGGTTCAAAAGTTATTATTATTTGAATCTACTCGGTTTTCAGAAAATCATTAAAATGCTAGAATGCGTTTTCTCTGCTGGAAAACGTCTTCTTCTGCTGTGTGACGTGTTCAAATCGTCGACCACCGACAATGGACCAACCGGTCGTGACGGCGATAGAGCACTTCGATTTCATTCGCGCGCCGTAACCATTCTGAGCGGCGGGATGGGTAGCAGCAAAAGCATCAGCGCATCATGGCGTACCTAGGGGTGGTGTTATTTCGGCGAAAATGAAGGTCAGGAAGATGGTCGTCACCGCGAGGGTGCAGCGGCGCCATGGCCGAGTGGGTGAAAGCTCGACTAACGGCCGATTTTCCGACGAGCTGGTGTTGGGTGAGCTACAGTGGCATGAGGGGATTCGAACTCACTAGTCAGCCGGGTAGAAGAAGGCCTGAAACGAGCTGCCACCGTGCGTCGGCCAGGAAGAAGAAGGATGGTGATGCGGTGCTGCTGCAGGCAAAAAGAAAACAAAACGACGGTTGATCAGTAACCCGATAATGCTAAGAGAGTTCGGGGTGGAGTTGATTTGAAGGATTGGGGACGAAATGACCTAAATCGCCGAGTTCCCCTTTTCGGGATCTTGCGGTGAAACGGAGGGGAAAAGCTCCGCGTGAGGCTTCCGGCTCAGAAGATGAACAAAGAAGAGGAGGCAAAGCTCAATGCGACGCGAAGGAATAGCTTATAGCCCAAGGAGTGCGATCGCGTTGCGTTTGGCTCAATTCGAGTGCACGGCTTCGGTCGCTGCTGCTGTGCTCTCACGACGAAGCGGCGCAGCCCCTTCTCCAGCGTAGCTCAGTGAGGGGCAGCCTGCACAGTCGTGGAATGGGCTTCACGCGATGTGGCCAGAGGAACAACAGCGACCGGACGGCAAGGACGGCGGCGCCCTCTCCTCGCCTCGGCCGGGAGAAGAAAAGGGGAGAAGAATGACGCGAGCGTGAGGCTGACTAATGGGACCGGGGCCATTGGCAGTGACCTGTGGCTTCACCTCAGCCTCGCTAGCGCGACAAGCTTCAATAGGAGCCGGGCCCACTTGTCAGTGAAATAGAACAGTCAAAGTGATGGGACTAAACAAGAACTCTCTGGATTTCTTATTAGTTTAAGCATCTTCCTCAGCCAAAATTTTACTAAAATTTTTGACCAAAACTTTATGAGAATCAGGCATATTCTGTGAAAATTTGAGACAAAAACACCCTGTAGTTATTTTACTAAGATTCTAACACTGTGCCCTGCCCTAAATCTTCATTTCAGACTTTGATTTAATTAAAGGTCCATATTTCAAGATTTATTTTTCAAACTTTTTGGAAGGGTTCATATCCTTCTAAAGAGATTACCCTAAAATTTTCACGTCAAAATAGTGAACACTTATTTTATAAAAAGTTTGACAGTCATTTTTTCTATTTTCTGGACTCTCTATATTCGAATTTTTAATAGGCTTAAACCAGCTTATTAAATTATAAAAATTTTACCAGTGGTGTGCTATACAGTCAGGGCTCTATAGAAATTTTCTTGGCCCCAGATAGCCATTTACCATTTTTCATTTAAATTTTTGGTTTACTGTTTTTAGTCAAAAGAAGATTATATTAATTATTTTTTCCGAATCCTGTGCATGAAAATTTTGTTTATTGATCTCACTGAGACAGCAGTGCATCTAGGATCATATAAAATTTTTTATTCCTGTTTACCACCTTTCTTTTTAACTTTTTACCTCTTTCTCATTTCTCAATTTCTTCAATCAAGCTTTGACACAATATAAAACTCCAGAAAAACCAATAAAAATGAATAACACTAGAGTAAACATTTATTTTCTTCAATTTCATCCGTACACTTTTACTATTTGAACTTTTTAGGATGTTACAAATTCACCCCCTTACAGAAATCTCGCCCCCGAGATTTGACAAGTCAAAAGAGAAGGGGGTCTAAAAGAAATCCGGAAATTCTTCGCTAAGTCGATCTTCTCGCTCCCATGTCGCTTCTTCTTCTGTATGGTTACTCCATTGCACCTTTACCATCTTATGGGATTTGTTTCGAGTATGTCGCTCCGCTTCTTCAAGAACCTTTATGGGATGCTCTCGATAAGTTAAGTCAGGTTGAAGATCAAGATCTTCTAATTGGGTAAGCTCAAAAGGAACGCGAAGACATTTCTTGAGTTGCGACACATGGAAGACATTATGCACGCTGGACAATTGGGTAGGCAACTCCAATCTATATGCCTTCTCTCCCATCTTTTCTAGGATGCAATAAGGTCCAATATATCGAGGGGCTAGCTTACCTCGAATCTGGAACCGTCGAACTCCGCGAAGAGGCGAAACTTTAAGATAAACATAATCACCAATCTCAAAACTTAAGTCACCTCGACGAGTGTCAGCATAACTTTTCTGACGAGATTGAGCTTCCCTCAACCAGCTTCTAATTAAATCCACATGCTCTTGGGCTTCATTAATCAAATCTGGACCAAAGAATTGTCTTTCACCCACTTCAGACCAGAAAAGTGGTGTTTGACATTTCCTTCCATAAAGGGCCTCAAATGGCGACATCTGCAGACTAGCTTGAAAGCTATTGTTATATGAAAACTCTGCAAATGCGAGGCACTTTTCCCAATTGGTGCTATAAGATAGCACACAAGCCCACAACATATCTTCTAGGATTTGATTTGTTCTTCAGTCTGCCTATCAGTCTGTGGATGGTAGGCAGTACTAAAATTCAACTTAGTTCCCAATAAATTGTGCAGCTGTTCCTAGAAATGAGATGTGAACTGTGATCCACGATCAGACACAATCATTTTTGGGACACCATGCAAGGGCACAATATTTCTAATGTATAGCTCTGCCAATCTATCTCCAGTATGTGTAGTTTTGACAGGAATGAAATGGGCTACCTTTGTCAGCCGGTCGATAATAACCCAAATGGAATCATTCCCTTTTTGGGTTCGAGGAAGACCAGTAATGAAGTCCATATTGATATCATCCTATTTCCATTCTGGAATTTGCAATGGCTGGAGAAGCCCAGCTGGACGTTGATGTTCAGCTTTGACTCGTTGACATATATCGCACTTCGCAACATATTCAACGACATCTTTCTTCATGTTCGGCCACCAATATTCTCTCTTAAGATCTTGATACATCTTGATACTACCGGGATGAATAAATAATGTTGACTCATGAGCTTCTGTTAAAATCAGCTTCTTGATTTCAGGATCATTAGGCACATAAATACGAGTTCCTCTCACGATTATCCCATCAGGGCTTTCCATGAACTCAGAATCTATGCCTTCTTTCAACTGATTTCGAATCTCAATAATGGCTTCATCTTTGAATTGCGCAGCTTTAATCTGACATCTAAAAGTTGGCTGCAACTGAAGAGTGGCCACATAACCATTTTCAACTAAGTTCAAATTGAGCTTTCGAAAATCATTGACTAACTCAACTTGACTTAAACCCAACATACAGTAAAGCTTGCGACTAAGAGCATCGGCTACGACATTGGCCTTACCAGGGTGGTAGTGAATGCCAAGATCATAGTCTTTAATCAGCTCTAGCCATCTTCTTTGCCTCAAGTTCAAATCCGGCTGTGTAAAGAAATACTTGAGGCTCTTGTGGTCAGTGTAGATTTCCGTTCTATTACCAATAAGGTAGTGCCGCCAGATTTTAAGAGCATGCACAACAGCGGCTAGTTCAAGGTCATGTGTAGGATAATTCTGCTCATGAGGACGGAGTTATCGAGAAGCATAAGTGACGACCCTGCCCTCTTGCATTAACACACAACCCAAGCCGTGAAGTGATGCATCACAATATACCTCAAAACTTTTGTGAATATCTGGCAATGTAAGCACCGGAGCAGATGTTAGCTTCTCTTTCAGCCTTTGAAAACTCTCTTCACAATCAGGAGTCCATTAGAACTTCCTTTCCTTCTTCAGGAGTTGAGTTAGTGGCTTAGCAATCTTAGAGAAGTTTTCAATAAACCGGCGATAATAACCGGTGAAGCCCAGAAAACTTCAAATCTTTGGAACTGATTGCGGCCTTTCCCAAGCCAATACTGCTTCCACCTTACTTGGGTCAACAGCAACTCCACCTTCAGACAAGACATGCCCAAGAAAAGCGGCTTCCTTCAACCAGAACTCACATTTCTCAAATTTGGCATACAACTTATTTTCCCCAAGCTTGCTAAGGACCATATGCAAATGCTGCCTATGTTCTTCCTCACTCTTGGAATAAATGAGGATGTCATCAATAAAGACCACCACGAACTTATCTACATACTCCATAAAGACTTTGTTCATCAGATTCATAAAGCTTGCTGGAGCATTTGTCAGTCCGAACGACATTACGGTATATTCATATAAACCGTAACGCGTAGTGAGAGCGGTCTTTGGGATGTCTGAGGGTCTGATCTTTAATTGAAAATATCCCAGCTTTAAATCTATCTTGGAAAAGACTTGTGCCCCATTCAGCTGATCAAACAGGTCATCAATCCGGGGAAACGATATTTATTTTTGATGGTCACTTCATTTAAAGCACGGTAGTCTACGCACACGCGCAGGCTATCGTCCTTTTTCTTCACAAAAAGAACTGGGCTTCCCCAAGACGACGAACTGGGACGAATGAATCCCTTATCTAACTGTTCTTTGAGTTGTTTTTTCAATTCCACCAACTCATTTGGAGGCATTCGATATGGACGTTTTGATATCAGTGCAGTTCCTAGCACCACATCAATAACAAATTCCATATCGTGATTCGGAGGCACTCCCGGCAATTCAGCAGGAAAAACATCAGGAAATTCATTAACGACTGGCACCTCATCTAAACTAGAACAGAACACCAAACTGGCTGAGGAGCTGGAATTTGGTACTTGAAGCAAATTCTACATGTACCCCATCTTGGTTTACAAGGGATATGGATCGATTAGCAAAATTTATGCAACCCTTATTTTTAACCAACCAGTCCATGCCTAAAATCACATCTAGACCAGATGTCTCTATAATGATGAGATTAGCATAAAACATAACTCCATTGATTTCTATGCTAACCCCAGAACAGAAACTAGCAGTTCTAATGGTGACTCCAGGTGATTGCACAATCATATGGGCAGGTAAAAGAGAGACTTCCAATTTGTGTTGCTCAGGAACCCTCGACTCATGGCAAGGAACAAACCGGGCCATCTACAAAAATACAAGACAAGATAAGCTTATAACATAATTATGAAGAGTTAAGAGACTACAACAAGAAAATTAGCATTAGGCTAAATTCCATTATTAGTAGTGGAGAGATTTTAATTTACTTCCAAATTAAATTTTTATACTTCTAACTAACGACCATTTCTCCCCAAGGTTTCTACAATCAGTATGACTCTAATACCACTGCTGTGAGACCCCGTTCTGATGAACAGGAACCTCCATGTGATTACTGTGCCATTCCCTGGATCAGTAGCTAGCACTCACATGTTTACAACATTTATATCATAACCATACTCGCAAACAAACAGAAAGACATACATACCAGTATTAATTATACAGAGTTTAGTACAAATTAAAACATTTAACAGCGGAAACAAAAGAGAGCCGAGCAACTCCAAATAGCCTTGTGGTTGCCCACTAAACCCCCAGGCAACTGACTAGGCACCCTAGAAGAAACCATCGTCAAAACCCCCGAGACCTGCCTGGAAAAAAGCGTCGTCTGGCAGATCGCAGTCTTCGTCCTCTGAGACAGCAGATGCAAGATTGAGTACATTGGTACTCAGCAAGTCTTATAGTGGTTCACAGATGCAAATATTTAAATATGCAAGCTGAATAATAAACAGGCTATGGTTATTTTTGCAGTTGCACAAAAGCATTATAAATATATAAGTATGCTAGATTGCAACATCGTATTTTAATAAAAGCAATTAAGAAGCAATATGTTAAGCAATTATTCCAGACTTTCAACCCAGTCTACCAGACTGCATAGGTCCCCGGTGTCGATCCTTTGACACAAAAGCTGGTTGTAAAACAGTTTCTCAAACCAAACCCCTTTTCCAGAAAGTACCAAAAGACTCTAGCATGGAATAACGTCACCAATTGCCCTTGACCGCGGGCGCGGCTAATCGATTAGATTCACACTCTGCAGTGGTGTACAGCTTTACCCACAAGGAATGATCAACCTCTTTTGCTAGGCCAGTTAACACACTTCCTTTGGTGTGTCGGCAAGGAGATCATACAGAGTCGTTACATTATCTAGACGTGGCTTTACACTAGACCGGGTCGTTTGACCCTTGCCCTGGAAACAGAGACACTCACCCAAGTCGTGGATCCACATTTATCACACCCAACACCACGTCTCTGTCCATGGAAAGGCGTACACCGTTGCATTGGTATGTAGAAACCCCTATAGGCAGACCTGACCGGAATGCATGTGCTATCTCCCGCCTTCCTTAGATGCAAAGCCACATCTAAATAACTTAATAGGCTAAGACCCACCCATACAAGTCCTCGTGGTTGCATGAAAACTTGGATTCACCGTCCCATCGCTCGGTCCTTAATCTGACACGGGCGATACTCCACCCTACACTACGTGCATCTCCATTTGCACAACCGGCAATTGCCAATAATCACCCGCCTCAAACCATAGTTTTATTTGAGGGATTTAATAGCAAATTACCGGTAACCATTTCCCAAAAGGACCATACATTGGTTGAAAAGACTGAAAACACATAACGAAAAGCTTAAGCAGGAACATTATACTAGCGGTTATACCCAAAGTGACATTAAGTATGTCTAGTTCAAACTAAGGTTTACAAGGTTCACATGTCCATACAGATTAAGATAAACCATAATGTACATGATTAACTACAGTTCCAACCCAAATTAGCCTTTCTATGGAGAATTATCCGAATGCATTGTACATAGACAAAAACAACAAAATGTAGGTAAATTATCAGGCTTAGTATGCTCAAGGGGTTGCTTGCCTTGCAGGTCACTGTCCGGTACAAACTCTGGATGTGCGACAGAGTCGTCCTCCTCGAGGATGTCGGTGTCTACACGTCGAGAAAACGAGGAACAAAAGAACATCAGTAAACTCCAAATGGGCAAAAAGAAAATAGACAGCAAAAATAAACACAAAATCACACCAAGATAGGAATTGCTCTAAGTGAAATATTTCTAATTAAATTTCAAAATTAAGATACAATTATTAATTAGATTAAGAAAAACTAGTTCATTAGCTACTTTAGAAGGTGACATGAAAGAGCAGCACTAGAAGAACATAGCTCTCTGCCTTTTCATTACTTCAAGAAGTGAACACTCAAATCCATAACATTTAGGGTTATTCAATTAATAAGATTTATGTGCAACATCTAATGAAATTAGGGTTTTAATCTTGAACAGGCTAGAGCATATTTAGTTAACAATTCTAATGGCTTCTATTGAAGTTTTGCGTTTAGACAAGGCATGAAACCTACTGTGAAAAAGACTTAGTCAAAATCTTGATTTAGGCTACAAAATCTGGGCTAAGGAAACAGGCTAAACAATATCACTTAAGGCTATTACACTTATGAAAATTGAATGAAGCATAGCTTACTAATAAGATCTTTTGCTGGGACCTAGTAGTACAAACTTTGTTGATTGTTTCTACATTATCCTCTCTAAAATTCTCACTTAGATGTGCTACTTCACAAGCTGTTGAAATTGCTAAGTATTTCAATTATTCTGAAAACTATAATAGTGAGGCTTATTTCACTAACTTGTTTAATATACAAACTTTGATAAAATGGCTTAATTTCTTCAGAACCTAATAGAACATACTATGCGGAGTGTTCCTATACTGTTTTTACACTTCCTTTCATCTTTACCATTTATTTTTCCTATGGTTGAAAAAGCCTAAATGATCACAAAACGAACCTTACAACATCTCAACTTCTATTTTCATTTGCAACCAGATCATTTACCAACTTTTATTCATTTTCTTACTAGTATCAGGGCATAGCCTTGTAATCATTTTAAAACTGAATTTGAATTATTTTGACCCTAATCATAGCAGATTATACCTGTTTTTACCATTACAACTACTATTTTTCTTCATTGGAAAAGCATCACTCATACTTTTTCCTAATCATTTCTACACAAATGAGCTTATACTGGTACATGACTTCTCAATTTAAGTTTTATCCAAACAAACTTCATTTTATATGTGTTTCACTCATTTATCCCTTTTACAGATTAATATTTCATTCTATTTGAATATGACACTTAACTAAGTGATCTGAAATTATTCTTACACATTTGGAGTACTTATAACCAGGGGTTCCAAAAAACTTATCTAATTCTAATTGAACTTTATCTGAAAAATATTTTATTTAAATAGCCTTACTCATACCTAAGTGTCTCCTTAAATTTCCTAGAATTGCACATTACTAATCTTTAATTCATTTTTGGATATTATGAATATACAGAATTTTATACGAATTTAGAAATTGGTTTCACTAAATTTGGAGCTTTGGTTCAAAAGTTATTATTATTTGAATCTACTCGGTTTTCTGAAAATCATTAAAATGCTAGAATACGTTTTCTCTGCTGGAAAACGTCTTCTTCCGCCCGCGCACAGACACGTTCAAATGCATCGCCCATCGACACCTGGAACCACCGTCGGCGATAGCTGGTAGAGCGATCCAATTCGGCTCGCCGGTGAACCGACTCGGGCGGCGGGATGGGTAGCAGCAAAAGCATCAGCGCATCATGGCGCACCTAGGGGTGGTGTTATTTCGGCGAATGAAGGTCAGGAAGATGGTCGTCGCCGCGAGGGTGCGGCGGCGCCATGGCCGAATGGGCGAAAGCTTGACTAACGGCCGATTTTCCGACGAGCTGGTGTTGGGTGAGCTACAGTGGCATGAGGGGATTCGAGCTCACTAGTCAGCCGGGTCGGAGAAGGCCTGAAGCGAGCTGCCACCGTGCGTCGGCCAGGAAGAAGAAGGACGACGATGCGGTGCTTCTACAGGCAAAAAGAAACCAAAACGGCGGTTGATCAATAACCCGGTGATGCTAAGAGAGCTCGGGGTGGAGTTGATTTGAAGGATTGGGGACGAAATGACCTAAATCGCCGAGTTCCCCTTTTCGGGCTCTTGCGGTGAAACGGAGGGGCAAAGCTCCGCGTGAGGCTTCCGGCTCAGAAGATGAGCAAAGAAGAGGAGGCAAAGCTCAATGCGACGCGAAGGAATGGCTTATAGCCCAAGGAGTGCGATCGCGTTGCGTTTGGCTCAATTCGAGTGCACGGCTTCGGTCGCTGCCGTTGTGCTCTCGCGACGAAGCGGTGAAGCCACTTCTCCAAAGGCGGCTCGGCGAGGGCAGCTGCGATTATGGAATGGGCTTCACGCGACGTGGCGGAGGAAAATGCCGCGGCGGACGGCAAGGACGGCGGCACCCTCTCCTCGCCTCAGCCGGGAGAAGAATGACGCGAGCGTGAGGCTGACTAATTGGACCGGGGCCGCTGGCAGTGACCTGTGGCTTCACCTCAGCCTCGCCAGCGCGACAAGCTTTAATAGGAGCCGGGCCCACTTGTTAGTGAAATAGAACGGTCAAAGTGATGGGACTAAACAAGAACTCTCTGGATTTCTTATTAGTTTAAGCATCATCCTCAGCCAAAATTTTACTAAAATTTTTGACCAAAACTTAATGGGAATCAGGCGTGTCCTGTAAAAATGTGAGACAAAAACACCCTCTAGTTATTTTACTAAAATTCTGACACTGTGCCCTGCCCTAAATCTTTATTTCAGACTTTGATTTATTTAGAGGTTCGTATTTCAAGATTTATTTTTGAAATTTTTTTGAAGGGTTCATATTCTTATAAAGAGATTACCCTAAAATGTTGATGTCAAAATAGTGAGTAATTATTTTAGAAAAATTCTGACAGTCATTTTTCCTATTTTCTGGACTTTCTGTATTCGAATTTTTAATAGGCCTAAACTAGCTTATTAAATTATAAAAATTTTACCAGTGGTATGGTATACAGTCAGGGCTCTATAAAAATTTTCTTGGCCGCAGATAGCCATTGACTATTTTTCATTTAAGTTTTTCGTTTACTGTTTTTAGTCAAAAGATGATTATATTAATTATTTATTCCCAATCTTGTGCATGAAAATTTTGTTTATTGATCTCACTGAGACACCAGTGCATCTAGGATCATATAAAAAATTTTATTCCTGTTTACCACCTTTCTTTTTAACTTTTTACCTCTTTCTCATTTCTCAATTTCTTCAATCAAGCTTTCACACAATAGAAAACTCCAGAAAAACCAATAAAAATGAATTACACTAGAGAACTCATAAACATTTATTTTCTTCAATTTCATCCGTACACTTTTACTATTTGAACTTTTTAGGATGTTACATCTAGATGCGAAGGGTCACGCGCAGCGGCTCGGTGTTGATTTTGATGAAGTTTTTGCGCCAATGGCACGTATGGACACGGTGCATGTACTGTTGGCTCTTGCGACGCATGGTGGCTGGGAGGTCCACCATATGGACGTTAAGTCGGCTTTCCTCAATGCGGATCTAGCCGAGGAGGTCTATGTGTAGCAGCCACCGGGTTTCGTCGATAGTGATCGTCGGCATATATGTTGTGCTTGCACAAGGCGTTGTACGGTCTTCGCCAAGCACCGCGCACCTGGTATGCTAAGCTCGACGACACACTAGAGCAACTCGGCTTCGAGCGCAGCCTACTGGAGCACGCTGTGTACTGAAGAAGGAAGAACGATGCCTTCCTACTCGTAGGGGTGTACGTCGATGACTTGATCATCACCGGCTCCACTGTCGACGCCATAACTGAGTTCAAGGAGCAGATGAAGATCATGTTTAGCATGAGTGACCTCGGGCTCCTAACTTATTATCTTGGCATCGAGGTGCACCAAGGGCCCGAGGCGATCACTTTGTGCCAGACCAGTTATGCATTGAAGATTGTTGAATCCGCAGGGTTGGTAGGCTGCAACCCGTGCGCAACTCCGATGGAGAATCGGTTGAAGTTGACCAAGAAGGATGAAAGCGAAGCTGGTGATCCCACAGAGTATCGCAGTATAGTTGGGAGTCTATGTTATCGTGTGAACACTCGGTTGGACATTGCATACGCCGTGGGGATCGGCAGTCGATACATGGAGGCCCCTACCAAGTAGCACATGACAGCTGTGAAGCATATTCTGAGGTATGTGAGTGGAACAATCTCATTTGGGTGTCGCTATGACAAGTTTGGTGTGCCCAAGCCCAAGCTGCTGGGATATTATGAAAGTGATCTTGCTGGCGATGTTGATGATCGGAAGAGCACGTCTGGGTGGCTTTCTTTCTTAGAGACTGCCTGGTGACATGGGTGTCACAGAAGCAAAAGATTGTTGCACACTCGTCATGTGAAGCTGAGTACATCGTAGCGACTACGGTGGCATGCCAAGGGGTGTGGCTCAGCAGACTAATTGGAGATCTGACGGGAGCAGCGTCGATGAAGGTGAAGATACATATTGACAACAAGTCTGTGATCGAGTTGTGTAAGAATCCTGTGCATCACGACCGTAGCAAACACATTGAAACTCGGTTTCACTACATCCAGGAGTATGTCAATGATGGCAAGGTGGATGTGGAGCATGTAAATACAGAAGACCAGCTCGCCGATATCCTGACGAAGTCCCTCGGGCGCGTGAAGTTCATCGAGCTGCGATAGAAGCTTGGCGTGGTGGAGTTGAAGCATGGGTGTCGTGATTAAGGGGGTGATTTGTTAGGATAATCACGCATGAGTTAATTTGTTAGGAACCATGTCATGCATGAAACGCATGTCAGTTTTTTTGTTTTTACTCTAGTATGCATGTAGCTGCGTTAGTGTCATGATGTGGCTATTAATTGACACATTTACTTTTTAGAAGTTACATCCACAAAAGTAGGAAATGGTAGGTATGTTTAATTTTCAGTTTCATACTTGAAGTTGCTAATAAAAAGGACAGAAGAAACCTCTCAAAAGTGGTGCAGTTGGCCACACAAAAATTATTTTGTTTCTTGTGTGGATTGCTTCTATCTTGAGTGTCCAGGTTCTGGTGTGAGTTGTGTTCCAGGGTGATAGCGTGTGTTCTCAGGAGGCTGGCAACTACAATTACTCCATATGAAGCTTGGCACGATTGGAAACCGAGTTCATCATTTCAGAACATTTGGATGCATGTCACATGTGAAAGTGGTAAAACCCGGACTCAAGAAATTTGATGATAGGAGTATCCCAATGGTTGTGTTCGGATATGCTGAAGGATCCAAAGCTTATAGAGTCTTTGATCCGAAAAACAATAAGATCCATATCACAAGGAATGTTGTCTTTGAAGAAGACAAGTCATGGCAGTGGGATGAAGTAAATGACGAAATCAAAGACGTTTTCGTTTGGGAGTATCGAGAAGAAGTTGAGTTGACGCGCAGCGATGCACCAGAAAGGAGCGGTGGTAATCATGGATTAGATGGCAGTATGGGCAATACAGAGCCGATGGAATCATGCAGTCGGTCGGTAATGCGAAATTAGGCGCTCCAGATTCAAAGATATATGTCAACTCAAGAAGAGTCTGTGACTATGAGTCCAGAAACCGTTGCAGATTCTCCAGCATCGAATTCCTCAGCGCAGCCTCGGAAGATTCGTTCTTTGCATGATATACATAATGCAACTGAACCTGTAGAACTTGCAGAGGAATTGTTCTTATGCCTATTGGATGAAGAAGAGCCATCATGCTATGAAGCCGCAGCAAAACATAGGTGCTGGCAGCAAGCAATGGAAGAGGAAATTAATTCCATTCGAGACAATAAGACTTGGGAATTAGTCGATTTGCCGAATGAACATAAAGCAATTGGTTTAAAGTGGATCTTTAAGGTGAAAAAGTATCCAAAAGGAAATATTATGAAGCACAAAGCACAATTGGTTGCTAAAGGCTATGTTCAAAAACAGGGAATTGATTACGACGAAGTGTTTGCACCGGTGGCGAGAATTGAGACCATACGATTGTTGATTGCTCTTGCAGCCCAAGAATCATGGGAAGTGCATCACATGGATGTGAAATCCGCATTTCTCAATGGAGAAATATCCGAAGATGTCTATGTAATGCAGCCACTTGGTTTTGAGATAAAAGGGAAGGAACACAAGGTTCTCAAGCTCAAGAAAGCACTTTATGGACTAAAACAAGCACCACATGCATGGAATTCTAAATTGGACAGCACCTTGAGGACTCTTGGATTTGAAAGATGTCTGTTGGAGCATGCGGTCTACAAAAGAAATAAAGATGGTAAAAATCTACTTGTAGGTGTTTATGTAGACGATCTAATCATAACAGGGCCGAGTATTTCAGAGATTGCTGTGTTTAAAGATCAAATGAGGAAGATATTCAAGATGAGCGATTTGGGATTGCTATCCTATTATCTTGGCATCGAAGTGAAGCAAAGCACAAAAGGTATTTCGTTGAGTCGATCTTCATATGCTAGAAAAATACTTGAAAAGTGTGGTATGAAGGATTGCAATTCCACTTTGACTCCTATGGAAGCAAGGATCAAGCTAAGCAAGGAGAGTGATAACCCTCCTGTCGATTCATCGTTATATCGAAGCATCGTTGGAAGTCTTCGGTATTTGGTGCATACTAGACCGGATATTGCTTATTCGGTTGGAACCGTTCGTCGATTCATGGAAAAGCATACAACTTTGCATATGGCTACGGTGAAACAAAATTTAAGGTATATAAAGGGGACAATAAATTTCGGATGCTTTTATAGCAAGACGGGTGCTAGCAACGTTGGTCTAGTTGGATATACTGACAGTGATTTTGCCGGTGATGTTGATGACCGGAAAAGTACTACGGGCAATGTTTTCTTCCTTGTTGGAAACATAATTAGTTGGACATCACAAAAACAAAAAGTTGTTGCTTTATCATCTTGCGAAGCAGAATATATTGCAGCATCAACCGGAGCAAGTCAGGGTGTATGGCTTGGAAGATTGATAGCTAGTTTGATGGAACAGCCGGTTGAAAAGGTGATACTCAAAGTGGATAACAAGTCTGCTATTTTGTTGAGCCGAAATCCTGTTCATGACGAACGTAGCAAACATATTGATACTCGGTATCATTATATTCAAGATTGTGTTGAAAATGGAGAAGTTGAAGTCGAGTATATTAGTACTCAAGAGCAAATTGCAGATTTGTTAACAAAAGCCCTCGGAAGAATCAAGTTTACGGAGCTGCGACAGAGACTCGGAATTGTGGATGTGAAATCATAAGTACAAGATTAAGGGGGAGTTTTGTTAGGATAATCTTGTAGCTTTCAGATTTCAGAGTCTAGTTTGTATTCAGTTTAAGTTTTTCAGTCTAGCACTTGGATTTAAGTCAGTTTAGTTGTCGGACGGGGCAATAGTATTCGTATCGGTAGCAAGCAAAAGGAGTCAGTTCGGTTTCCGTTTTGTATTGATAGATGTAGAATCGAACTCTGTAATTCTGGGTATAAATTGTGAATAGAGAAACAGAAAAGACGTGCAGTCTCACGTCACAAAAAGACTTCTCTGTTTGGAGATTGCTCTGTTGCCGTTTTTGTCTGAACTTTGGCATCGCAGAAACATTGCATCCGATCAAAAGTTTCAGGCTGTCTGAAAGAGGCGTTTTCAGGGAACCGACGTTACAGACCAGCAAGCATCTCTGCTTAGTTTAGTTCTGTCACTAAATAGTTCCATCACTGGGCGTTTCAACACAACGAAGAGGCCAGGATCTGGGCAGGCAAAGTGAGGGAGCTGTCGTACGACATGGAGGACGCCGTCGACACCTTCATGGTAGACCGTGAACGCGAGCTCGCCGCCAATCCTAAGAGCATAGTCAAGAGGTTCGTTAAAAGGATCACCAAACTGTTGAGCAAAGGCAAGACTCTCCGCCCAATCGACAATGCCATCAAAGAAGCCCAGGGCCTCGCCGAGGAGTTGGCGGCGCTGCAACAAAGGTACGGCGGGCTCGAGCTGCAGGACAGTAGCAGCTCTGGCGCTACCATTGACCCCCGCCTGACGGCGCTGTACAGCGAGGTGACCAAGCTCGTTGGCATTGACGACACAAGGGACGAGCTGATCAGGATGTTGACACAGGGTGCTCATGATGCCTCCATGCATTAATTGAAGATAATCTCCATCGTTGGCTTCGGAGGATTGGGAAAGACAACTATTGCCAAAGCAGTGTACAAGAACATTAAAGAGCAATTTGATTGTGGGGCTTTTGTTTCCGTGTCTCGGAGTCCCGACATAATCAAGATTTTCAAGAAGATGCTCCATCAGCTTGACAAGGTCAAGTATAAAGACATCAATGAAGCAACAAGGGATGTATCACAACTCATTGACGAACTGAGAGAATTCCTTCGGGACAAGAGGTAGCGCGTCATCTGATCATTCCTTTTTCTTTTCAAGTAATCGAGTGCTAGACAACAGCGCATGCTGAGTGTCTTCTTTCTTCCGCTAGACACAATTACGTTTTTTTTTTTGGTTAAGTAAACCGTGCCATTACGTCTGTGTTTGTGGATGCATCCATCTTTTTAGCACTGTGTTGGTATTCGATTGTAGATTTACAGTGTTGATACAAATTCCTAGAGTTTGCTCCACTCCGTTTGCGCATAGATACCTCTTCATCTAGTAATGCGTCCCTATCAAAAAGAACTGAAATAACAAAACCATTAATTATGCTTGATTGCTTTGCCGATTTTTTCTGAAAGGGATGGCAGGAGCTCTGCCCGTTCATTTCAAAGAGGAATGAAGTTTTGAAGTAAGAACACCCGTCCAGATGCACTCGCCGATAGGAAAAACACCAAAACTGAAATACCATGTGGAGGTCTATCCTTGTGTGTGATAAGTAATTGACGAGTTTTGAGCTTGTTTTGATTTAAATTGAATTGGATTTGAAGCAATTTGAGTGTTGGTTGCTCTTCTTAGTGCTACCGGCTTAGGGGATTTGGCTGGTCGGAGACCAGTCGTCCGACCCCGAGTGGTCTAGGCTTTGGCTGGTCGGGACCAGTCGTCCGACCTCGAGTGGTCGGGCCTTTTGCTGGTCGGAGACCAGTCATCCGACCCCGAGTGGTCTGGGCCTTGGCTGGTCGTAGACCAGTGGTCAGACCTCGAGTGGTCGAGATGGAGACCAGTGATCAGACCTCGTGAGGTCGGGGTTTTGCTGGTCAGCATAGTGCATATTATTGTGGGCATTGCTATGTGAGGAGTTTCCTTGTCTTTGATGGTTGCAGGGCGACTGTGCTAGGTCATGGTGAGGCGGAGGATGACCGAGACTAGGCAATGAGCGTCGGAGGTCCAGACGGTCGGGAGATTGCCGGAAGATGATTAGAGACGGAGTCCGGGCAAGTCAAGAAGACAAGGAAAGGAGATGAAGCTAGCTTGTCACTACTTGGATCAAGAAGAGCTGTAGGGTTGCAGTTCTGGAAGATAAAGTAGTGGATAAAGTGTAGCTTGCTGTCAGGTGTACTAAGAAAGTATCTGAGTAGTTGAGAGTTGTTGAGAGTGACAGTGTAAGGATCAAATCCTGGCTCTTGGATGTTGGCTTAGGATTGAAGCAAGACATCCAAAGGTGGGAATTGATCCCAGGTCACTATAAATAGAGGGGTAGGGGCAGCCTCCCCTCTTTGAAGGTTCTGAGGTTTATGCTGCTCATTTGAGTTTTGCCCACTTTGTTGTGAGGCTTTGTAAACCTCCCTTCCATAAATGAAATATTCTTCATTTATGTTCTTGTTTCATTTCCCTTACGCATTTACATTACGCACTTAAATTCTGCTATCTATATTCTGCATTTACTTACTTGCAATTTACTTTACGTAATTTGGATTTGCCTCATCTCCTTCTACATGCTATTGAGTCTTTGTTGAAATTCATGGTTGATGAACTCTTCTCTTGATTCGATGCTTTCAATCATTTAGGCAATCCTTGCGTTCTAGTTGCAAGTTGTAAATCTGTGTGTTCTTAAAATGCGTAAACGTGTGACTTGCAGTTCTTTAGTCTTGATTTGTTTCTGGTTCTTGTTGCCAAGGATGAGAGATTGATTGGATGAATCTTCACTCAGAGCATATCCAAATCCTCTAGGCAACCTTGGTTCAAGTTCTGCGAAGAAACCGATCTTTTGTCTTTGGCTAGTATTTGTCCAAGAAGTGGGAAAATTTATTTTGGGACCATTCACCCCCTCCTCTGATCGCCATCTCGGTCTTTTAATTGGTATCAGAGCCGTTTCTGCTCTTTTTAGATCTTGACCGGTCTCAAGAGCCATGGCGACGGACAAATATTCCACCAAGCCTCCCATCTCTAATAGAGTTGATTTTCCTTTTTGGAAGTCCCGGATGGAGTCATACATCACTGCCAGGGCTACCTGATATGGCAGAAGGTGAAACTCCCGTATGAGGTTCCTGCTGATGAAAATATCACGGCCATCAATATGGCTGACGTTGAGGCGAATGCTAAGGCAAGGAACATTCTCATACAGGGTCTTAGCCGCGGTGAGTATGATAGGATTTCTCACCTTCACTCTGCTCACAAGATTTGGGTAACCCTCGATGCTTACCATGAGGGCTCTACTCAAAAAGACTGTGAGGCAGGACCAGTTCAAGCGCGAGTACAACAAGTTTGATCAACGCGCTGGTGAGAGTCTCGACGAATGTTTTGGTCGGTTTACAAAGATCTTGAGCGACCTCCGAGCAGTTGGTTGCATATACCCTGACTCGGACAATGCTCGGCATTTCTTGACCGCACTCGACCTTCGGGTTTGGGAGATGAAGGTGACCACCATCAAGGACACCACCGACTTATCGACTCTGACTCTTGATGGGCTTTATTCCCGCCTCAAGACTCGTGAGATCGATATCGTCTCTTGGAAGACGAAATCTCAGTCGATGGCTTTGGTCACCGATCCCAATGGATCTTCTTCTGACTCTTCTGTCGGTCTCTCCCTCTCCACCTTTTGCGCGCTAAGCGATGACCAACTGGAAAAATTTCCAGAAAATGAGCTTTCTCTTCTTGCTCGCAAATTCTCTCATGCATACAAGAGGGTGAGAGAGAGGAAGAGAGGTGGCATGATCATCTGCTTCGAATGTGGTGGCCCCAACCACATTCAGGCGAACTGTCCCAAGCTGGAGAAGGGCAAGAACGACGTTGGCGGTTCGGGCAAGAATGACTACACTGACAAGAACCGCAACAAAAAGCCTCCAGTTCGTGAACCGTCGCACGAGAAGAAGTACCTCAACTTCTCCAAGAACAAGAAGCTCTTCCACCGTGTCCTCGCCACGCTTAACGACATCAACATCTCCGACACGGAGACATGGAGCGACGTGGGCGAGGATGATCCACAAGAGTAGAAAGGCGGCGACGACTTCTCCAGCATGTGCTTCATGGCCGACGTCAACGGCATCAGCGACTCCGAGCTCTACAGCGACTCGAACGAGGTACCCTCCTATGACCAGCTCAATGAAGCTTTCTGTAAACTAGGAAAATTTCATGCTAGAGCTAGGTGTACGGAGCTTGAGAAGGAAGTAGGTACCTTGACTCGGGAGTTAGCTTCTCTTAGATCTTCTCCCTCCCGAGTCACTGATGACTGTACTTTGTGTGATGCTTTGCTTGTGGAGTTAGAGAACCTAAGGACTATGCATGATAGTGTGGTGTCTGAACTAGATAGTCTTAGGTTGAAGAATGCTAGCAATGAATCTGTTGATACTCCTTCTGTAGATGCTAGTTTTCTTCATGCCCACTCTACTCCCTCTTGCTCTAATTGCCCTAAATTGCTTGCCGAAATTGATGCCATGAGTTCACACCTTAAGAAGCTTTCTGCTAGAAATGATGAACTTGAATTGCATGCTTCTAAGGATCCAGTCAGCTCATGTTAGGGCTGTAGGCAACTAAAACTTGACAATGATGCTTTGAATGTCAAGTGTGATCAACTTGCTAAGGACTTACTAGTTAAGTCAAAAACTGGTTGCCTGCTGTGTGTTGAGGTTAAGGATGATGTGGAAAAAATCCATGTCGACCTTAGAAAGAAATTAGAAGACCAAGCTCATAGAATTAGAAATGCGTCTTGTGTTTCTTGTGAGGCCCTCAAGATTGAGGCAGCCGTGCTGAGGGAGAAAAATGCACGTGCTGAGAGAGCTCATCTTTCTGGTTCTTCTTCTTCTTCCCCCTGTTCTTCTTGTGCCTCTTTCTTTAGAGATTGCCAGTATCTTATGAGCACTCTCGAGAAGTTTGTAGGAGGCAAGAAGAAGCTCAATCTTATTCTAGACCAATCCAAGATTAGTAGATTCAATCAAGGTCTAGGATTAGATCCCTTTGAGTATGCTCGGGCGCATCCTCCCACCATTGTGCGCGGCTCCAAGAGTGGTGAGATTGTGGTAGCTCCCAAAGTGAGTACCACCATGTTTAGATCTGCTGGGGTTGTCCATAGGACTTGACGTAAAGGTGTTACTCTGTTATACATCTCTAGCAAGGCGAAGTACACATGCACTTTCTGTAAGAAGGATGGTCACCTAGTAGATTTACGCTTGAGCGCGCCAAGATCACTCGGCGTGGCGTGTTGTCGCTCTTAGGGATATTCGAGGTCATCCCGGACTTTGAGTGCTCCTAAGGTACACACTGCTTCTAGACAGGTTAGAGAGTCGCCTGTTTTTGGACAGCGTCCAGGACTCGGTTTTCATGCTGGTTCTTCGAGTTTTAGTCTTGGAGCTGTTCGTAGTCAATCTTTCTGCCGTCCTTTTGATATTCCTCATTTTTTCCATCGAGGTAGATATCAGCGGCGTGAGGTGTTTTCTGGTAGGAGATTTAGGAAGCCTCACTGGGGTGGTTCGGCTTTTGCACCACGGTATGCCAACCCAGTTTCAGCTCTTAGATCATCTACTAGAGTTGCTACTGATCTTGTTAAAGTTAAACGGCAGAGAGACACTCGAGTCCAGTCTTCTTCTGTGACTGGTACTCTGAGGCGTCGTGTGGTTCAGTATTGGGTTCCCAAGTCTTCACTCTATCCCAGTACTGAGTCATCTTTCTCTTTGTGTCTTGATCGGTTAGCCGGATGGGAAGGGAGATGTTTGGATTGTCGACTCCGGTTGTTCTCGTCATATGACCGGAGATTCTCGATGGTTATCTTCCCTAGTCCGAGCCCCCGGTGATGAGTTGATCACTTTCGGGGATGCTTCTTCAGGTAGAGTCATTGTTAAAGGTACCATCTGCATTAACCAAAATTTCATTCTTAAAGATGTTGCCTTAGTAAGTAAGCTGCAATACAATCTGCTCTCTGTTTCTCAGCTTATCGATGATTATTTCGAGGTAAGCTTCAAGAGTAATGCCTGTAGAATCCTTGATTCATCAGGAGGGTTAGTTTGCGGGATTTCTAGAATTGGGAGAGTCTTTCATGCTGATTTTTCTGCTTCTTCTGAAGACTCTCTTCGATGTTTGATTGCTTCTGAATCCCGTGATCTCTCTTTCTAGCATAGGAGACTTGGTCACATTGGTTTTGATCATTTGACCCGAGTTAGCAGCCACGATCTCATTCGGGGTTTGCCCAAACTTAAGATGGTCAAAGACTTAGTTTGCTCTCCTTGCCGACATGGCAAGATGGTTACTGCTTCTCATCCTCTAGTCACCGTAGTGATGACTGATGCATCAGGTCAGCTTTTACATATGGACAGTGTTGGTCGGCTAGAGTCAGATCGGCGGAGGGAAGTGGTATGTTCTTGTCATCGTTGATGATTTTTCTAGATACTCTTTGGTATTCTTCATGGCCTCGAAGGATGAGACTTTTTCTCACTTCAGGAGTTTGGTCAGTAGGTTGTCTATTGAGCTCACAGGTGCATTACGAGCTATATGCAGTGATAATGGCACGGAGTTCAAGAACTCCTACTTTGAGAGTTTTTGTGTGGAGTCTGGTGTAGAGCATCAGTTCTCTTCTCTTTACGCCCCTCAGCAGAATGGCGTAGTGGAAAGGAAGAACAGGACACTGGTTGAGATGGTCAGGACGATGATAGATGAGTACAGTACTCTAGGAAGTTTTGGGCTGAGGCTATAGCTACTGCTTGCCATGTTTCTAATCGCGTGTTTTTGAGAGCACATTTGCACCGCACTTCTTACGAGTTGAGGTATGGGCGACAGCCCAGTGTTTCTCATTTTCGTGTGTTTGATTACAAGTGTTTTATTTTGAAGTCTGGTAACCTGGATAAGTTTGAGTCTCGTTCTTCTGATGGTATCTTTCTGGGTTATTCGATTTCCTCTCGTAGCTATAGGGTTTGGAGTGTTGATGCGCATAGGATCATAGAGACCTGTGATGTGACTTTTAATGAGGCTAGCCCAAGAGCTAGACCTGATGTTTCAGGCTCTTCTTATCCCTCCAAGACCATCTTTGAAGAAGATGAGGTTGATGGAGATGATGGTGTTCCACCGGATCCAGTCCCCTCATCACCTGAGGTGCCTCCTGTTTCTATTTCTGCACCTCAGGGAGATCAGCCCTTGCCTTCCGACTCTCCTGTAGCTAGTGGCTCTGATCCTACTTCTTCTGTTCAAGAGGTAAAGGCCACTTCTGTTGCTGGTCCTCCGCGTCATATTCAAAGACGTCATCGTCCTAATCTAATGATTGGCGATTTGTTCGAGCGTGTCACTCGCTCAAGAACGGGACTGTCTTCTTTCTGCCTTCACTCTGCCTTTGTTGCCTCGTTTGAGCCGAAGGATGTGACTCATGCATTATCTAACGAGTCTTGGACTAATGCTACGCATGAGGAACTTGAAAACTTTGAGAGGAACTTGAAAACTTTGAGAGGAACAAAGTCTGGCAGCTTGTAGTACATCCATCTGGTCATAATGTCATTGGGACCAAGTGGGTGTTCAAAAACAAGCAGAGTGAGGATGGGGTTGTCATTCGCAACAAGGCTAGGCTAGTTGCACAGGGCTTTTCTTAGGTTGAGAGTCTTGACTTTAAGGAGACCTTTGCCCCTGTAGCTAGGCTAGAGGCTATTCGAATTCTGTTTGCATTTTCTACATCCAAAGGCTTCAAGCTTTATCAAATGGATGTCAAGAGTGCATTCCTCAATGGCTACATTGAGGAAGAGGTTTGTGTAATGAAACCTCCAGGATTTGAGAATCCCAAGTTTCCGAGTCATGTATACAAGCTTTCCAAAGCTCTGTATGGACTCAAGCAGGCCCCCAGGGCATGGTATGAGAGGCTCAAGTCTTATCTTCTCAGCCATGACTTTAAAATGGGCATAGTAAACAAAACTCTGTTCATCAGACACCATGAGTCTCATTTTCTTCTTATCCAGATTTATATGGACGATATCATTTTTGGTGGCTCGTCTCATTATCTTGTCTCTTAGTTTTCTGATGTGATGAGTACAGAGTTTGAGATGAGTATGATGGGTGAGTTGAGCTACTTCCTTGGCTTCCAAATCATGCAGACTCGGGAGGGTACTTTCTTGCATCAAGGCAAGTATACCCGTGACCTCCTGAGGTGCTTCGATATGTCTGATGGGAAGCCAGTGATGACTCCTATGGCCACCACTGCTGTTCTCGAGCCCGATGAGGATGGTGAGCCTGCTGATCAAAAGGAGTATCGAGCATGATCGGCTCCTCTTGTACCTCATTGCTTGAGGCCGACATACATTTATTTGTGTGTCCGTGCGCTCGATTTCAAGCTTCTCCTCGCGCCTCTCACCGCCAGGCGGTCAAGCGCATCTTCAGGTACGTTCGTGCTACCACTGATTATTGTATTTGGTACTCTTCTTCTTCTTGTCTATCTCTTAGAGCCTTTTCCGATGCCGACTTTGCTGGCTGTAGGATACATAGTAAGAGCACTTCTGGCATTTGCCAATTCATTGGCACTTCTCTTGTTTCTTGGTCATCTAGGAAGCAGTCTGTGGTTGCATAGTCCACCGCTGAGGCCGAGTATGTTCTTTGCACCGATTCTTTGTAGCAGTGCTCTGGATGAGATCGACCTTACGGGACTATGGGTTAGAGATAGAGAGTGTGCCACTTTTACGTGACAACACTTCAGCTATTTGCATTGCTAAAAACCCGATTGCAACATTCGGACCAAGCACATCGATATTAGATATCACTTCCTTAGAGACCATGTGGAGAAGGGAGATATCGCGCTCGATTAGAGAGAGTGACCTTGATTAGCGATATCTTCGCCAAGCCTTTGGATAGCTCCAGATTTGTTGCCTTGAGGAGTGAGCTTGGAGTCGTGAGCCCTTACGGCCTTTCATGAGGGGGAGCTGGTTTGTATATTATGTATTATATGTTTTCTTCCAGCTTTTCTTTTCTTTGTGTTTCTTCTGGGTGACTTTGGGCTTGTTTTCTTGAGTTGAGTTCACTCACTTTGACTTCTAGCATGCCTTGCATGGACCTCTTATCATGTGCTTTAGGTTGCTATCTTGCGTGATTAGCTGTTCTCTCTTCTCTCTAGGTTGAGTCCTCTCACAGTCTTATAAGTCTAGCAGGTAGTGGGCCTCCTGGGTAGACAGGGTCTGTGTGCACTCGTTAGTTGGGATCTAGAGTCAGCTTCCCTATGTCAGTCACTGGGGAAGATAAGAGCGAGTCTGAGCCATAGTGAGTCTCTTTGTATCTAGGGTCAGCTTCCCTATCTTATCTATGCTCAATAGCTATCCAGTTTTTGCAGTTTCTCGACTTCTTCTCCTCATTCTGTTTCTCTGGTTGTTATTGAGTTCATTCGGGTTTTCTTTATGCTTAATCTTGATAATAACTCAACTTTAACCAGATTTGAGCTTAAAATTGATTCATTTGTTGAGGGGGAGTTTGGGAATCTGTTCATGCATTGCATATAGGCTGCATTTTCTTTTGTTTTATGAGCTTTGTCTATTATGCAATAGATTCAATCTTCATGTAATGCACCTTGCTACATCTTTGAAGAAAATCACTAGCTTAAGTCTATCAAAGTCCATCTATCATACTAAGCTTGTTAAAATCTGAAGATTGAAAATCTTAAATGAAAAAAAATGTTGCTTTTTCTTGTTAAGTTTTTCTCTATAGGTTTTTACCATGAATTGTGAATTTATGGAGTTCTCTAGAGTCCCTATAGCAACTTGGGTGAAACTTGCTTGATCCATATTTTAGTCCTTCAAAATTGCTCATATGTGCTAAAATAAGAAAAACTTGACTCTCTTTTGTGCAAAATTGAACTCAACACTATATATTCTCGAGACTGCTTCCCATTGCACTTGGGATGAACTTGGAATATATCGTGTATGACCAAGATCATTCTCTTAAGAGTTACTCTTGGGGTGATTGAACATGGCTTGAGTCAATCATTAAGAAATGCAAATAACAAAAACATAAGTGAGTAAAGAATGCAAATAATGTCAAACATTTGCACCCCCTATGTCTTTCAAAATATCAAAGAAGAAGAATTTGCATTAATTGAAAAATGAGCTCGAAGGACTCTATATGCACTTCAAAGATTCCCCAAAGTGTTAAGTAGGTTGAACTCTAGGTTTTCCATTTGATCCTATGAGTGGTGTTTGCTTTTAGCTTTGAAACTTCTGCTAAGTTTTGCACCTGTTCAAATCTTGCTAAAATAAAATCTTGTAAACAAAGCTTGTGAGCAAAATGAATTTGTTCTTGGAAACATCCTAGTTCAGTCATTTTCTAAATTGACTAGCTTGGTATCATATCTTGTATTTATGATCACTTGGATAATTCTCAAAGCTCACTTAGGATGCATTTCATGCATACATATATAAAGGGGGAGAAAAAAAAATTTCTTGATGCCTATATTGCCAAAAGGGGGAGAAAATGTAGAAAAGGAATCTTTAAAGGAAAAATGTTAATCCTCTTTGGTTCTTATGATCTTTGTGATCAAGTTTAGCTCTAAAATCCCTTTTCTGCCAACTTGGTCATGATCTTATTTCCTTATTCCGGACCAAGTTTGGCTTTGCATTCTAATTGCTTTCTTCTCCCTTATTCAAACTCAAAAATTATGCCTTTTCATGTGTTTGTCAATATGCTTATCAACGGGGAGATTGAAAGACCATGTGGAGGTCTATCCTTGTGTGTGATGAGTAATTGACAAGTTTTGAGCTTGTTTTGATTTAAATTGAATTGGATTTGAAGCAATTTGAGTGTTGGTTACTCTTCTTAGTGCTACCGGCTTAGGGGCTTTGGCTGGTCGGAGACCAGTCGTCCGACCTCGAGTGGTCGGGGCTTTGGCTGGTCGGAGACCAGTCGTCCAACCCCGAGTGGTCGGGGCTTTCGTTGGAAGGCACTAGTCGTCCGACCTCGAGTGGTCGGGACTTTCACTGGTCGGGACCAGTCGTCCGACCTCGAGTGGTCGGGCCTTTTGCTGGTCGGAGACCAGCCGTCCGACCTCGAGTGGTCGGGGCTTTCGTTGGTCGGAGACCAGTCATCCGACCCCGAGTAGTCTGGGCCTTGGCTGGTCGGAGACTAGTGGTCAGACCTCGAGTGGTCGAGATGGAGACCGGTGATCAGACCTCTTGAGGTCGGGGTTTTGCTGGTCAACATAGTGCATATCATTGTGGGCATTGCTATGTGAGGAGTTTCCTTGTCTTCGATGGTTGCAAGGCGGCGGTGCTAGGTCATGGTGAGGCGGAGGATGACCGGGACTAGGCAATGAGCGTCGGAGGTTCAGACGGTCGGGAGATTGCCGGAAGATGATCAGAGATGGAGTCCGGGCAAGTCAAGAAGACAAGGAAAGGAGATGAAGCTAGCTTGTCACTACTTGGATCAAGAAGAGTTATAGGGTTGCAGTTCTGGAAGATAAAGTAGTGGATAAAGTGTAGCTTGCTGTCAGGTGTACTAAGAAAGTACCTGAGTAGTTGAGAGTTGTTGAGAGTGACAGTGTAAGGATCAAATCTTGTCTCTTAGATGTTGGCTTAGGATTGAAGCAAGACATCCAAAGGTGGGAATTGATCTCAGGTCACTATAAATAGAGGGGTAGGGGCAGCATCCCCTTTTTGAAGGTTCTGAGGTTTTTGCTGCTCATTTGAGTTTTGCACACTTTGTTGTAAGGCTTTGTAAACCTCCCTTCCAGAAATGAAATATTCTTCATTTATGTTCTTGTTTCATTTCCCTTACGCATTTACATTACGCACTTAAATTCTGCTATCTATATTCCGCATTTACTTACTTGCAATCTACTTTACGTAATTTGGATTTGCCTCATCTCCTTCTACATGCTATTGAGTCTTTGTTGAAATTCATGTTTGATGAACTCTTCTCTTGATTCGATGCTTTCAATCATTTAGGCAATCATTTCGTTCTTGTTGCAAATTGTAAATCTGTGTGTTCTTAAAGTGCGTAAACGTGTGACTTGCAGTTCTTTAGTTTTGATTTACTTCTGGTTCTTGTTGCCAAGGATGAGGGATTGATTGGATGAATCTTCACTCAGAGCATATCCAAATCACCTAGGCAACCTTGGTTCAAGTTCTGCGAAAAAACCGATCTTTTGTCTTTGGCTAGTATTTGTCCAAGAGGTGAGAAAATTTATTTTGGGACCATTCACCCCCCTCTGGTCACCATCTTGGTCTTTCAAAAACACACCACCTACGCACCACCACCAAAACACTGACCAGAATACCAAAACACCAGCTACTTAACTAAAGAGGACTCACCTACAACGGGCAAACGAAATCAAAAGATAACCTTAGATACTTCGAGATATCCCACAACTCGCTGTTATGGGTTCGGGAACCTGACATCCCTGGAAGAGTTGTCCTAGATCTTTACCAGCCAATATGCAGACGTTGTGAAAGAACTGAGCCAGCTGACCAAACTGAGAGTGCTCGAGATAGTGTGGGAAGAGATGGATGAGAGGATGGCCACAGCATTGGTGGAGTGCCTAGGAAATCTGCACAAATTGCAAAGTCTAGATATTTATACTTTTAGAAGGGAATACGCAGGTGAAGGAAGTGAAGGCAGCGCTGACGCACGCGGCGGACGTCCATCCCAAACATCCTACCATTTCAATTTTAACCTAACACAGAGCAAGAGGACGAGCATGAGATCTTATCTGACACAGAGCAAGAGGTACATTCGTCCACGCAAAGCATGCATTCCCATTTCAATGAAGCTCGATCGTGCTCTCTGCATGTTTTGATGCTTCTTAATTAGCTCCATGTTCGTGTGTACGTGTATTCTGTTTTTTTCTTCCTGTCAGTACAAGTAGTCCATTTCTATTTTCTAGTGTGCGCCCTGCTCCTGCATGTTGCGAGCTAGATGGATGGAAGCTTCAGTATACTGCTTGAAAGCTACCTGATTAAGCTAAGCTAGCTCATAATTGACCTACCTTTCGAAAGGAGGACGCTCGTGATGAACTGCTGGCTAGTTTGGCTGTTTTCTTAATTGTGCTGTAATTAATGGGAGTTAAATTTGTAATGCTCTGCTGTGTCAATGTGGGCATATGTGTTGTTTGCTTCGAGTTCGTTGCATCTTTATTTACTTCAACGGCAGTTGCGTTAAATCATTTAATGGATACTAGAAATAAAGCCACATTGTAACAATATTATGAATTGGTTATAGTTAGATATTTGGGCTCGCCTGTTGGTATTTGTTGATAGAGAATTTTTAGGGATGTTGTTGCTTGCTGATAGATTGTTTTTTCGTTTTCTGTTAAATATTTTTTTAGGAAAAATCATGTGCTAAGATCGAGGATGCCGACTAGAGGGGGTGAATAGGCGGCTATAAAAATTTCTTCTACGATTAATTAAAATCTCGCCTAAATACCCTTATGTCAAAACCTAAATGATAATATATGCGAAAACGATAAACTAAGGTTTTGTCAAATTAAAGCCTAAATCAACTAGGCTCACTAAGTGCACTAACTAATTATATCTCTTACAATAAATTCCAATTCTAAATACAAGCAAGCAATTTAATTCTAGGAATGTAAATTGCAACAATTTAAATAGAGAATTGCTAGTATACACAAGGAGACATGATACTTTTTATCGTGGTGTTCGGAGACTTGCCGGTCTCCCTTAATTCATGTTGAGACAAGCCCAAATCACTTTGGACCGGCTCCACGAATTAAGCACCCGCCTCGATTCCACTAGTGGTTGCTCTTTCCCCCTCCGGGTAGGCGAGCACCGACCTTCACAACTTTGTCGGACCTTCTCACAATCTTCTTGAGAAGGTCACCGTGCACGACGTCTCTACACGCCGTCTAGGTGTCGGCATACACCAAGAGTAACAAATCAAGCCCTCTAACTTGAGCTACTAGGATTCCCCTCAAGTGCAACACATGCATCAGAGGTTCTCAATCCACTTTCTAATTGCAACAATGCCAAATGTCAGCCCCTAATGCTCCTTTTATAGCCTCCCACATGAAAATTAGCCGTTGGGGGGTAAAATACGTAAAAAAAACAGTAAATCTAGCACTACCGCCCTCTGAGGCCCGGTAGTGCCGGCCTCGATCCCAACAGTCGGGTAATAGTTATATACCCGGTACTACCGCAGGCAAAGTCACGGTAGTACTGCTCGAGCGGCACTACCAAATTTCACTGCGTAGTCTTTGACTCAGCTACCTCGGAAAAGCCTTTCTGGAAAATAACTACCGACATGTAAACAGCGGTAGTGTTAGCTTCGGGCGGCACTAACTCTCTCTAGGGGCAGTAGTGCCGCTTTGGGTGGTACTACAACTCTCTAGGGACGGTAGTGCCACATTTTTTAGACTGAAACGGACATTACTTTTTATTCCGAAGTCCGATTTAGGTGATCTTAGACTCTATGCGAAGCTTATCAAGAGGGCTACAATCTTCACCTATTTTCCAGATTTAAGCAACCATAGATATTTTTAAATATCACCAAAACAAAAACTCCAATGTAGTCATTAAAGTCTAAAATCTGATTTTTCGAAATCCCTCACATACACTTTATCAAGGGCATGACTACAAGCTAGCAAGAGTCAATAAGATCAAACCTTGAGCTATGTAATGATCAACTCATGATAAAAATAATTTTGTAAAACACATTTACAAATAAACTGAGAACCTATGAGAAAAATCCTCTAGCCATGTAAGGATCAACACATGATCCCGAAACTATTGCAAAAAAATATTTGCAAATGCCAGCACATACTTTAGGATAGAAACCCATAACCTCTAGCTTATTTGCAAATAACAAATTATCATTTCGCAAAAACACATTTTGCAAATACAATGCATAGACTTTACTTAACCTTATGATGATCAATACATGGTCAAATCACAAGTTAAAACACCGATGCACGAGCTCTTCACCTTTTGCAACACATGCAAAACTTAGCTTCATGCAAAAATCACATAAATCAAATTACATGAGCTACTCCCTTTTGCAACACATGCAAATCCATAGCGTCATGTGAAAACTGAAGGACTATGTGGAGGTCTATCCAGATTTCTGATGAGTATTAAACTAAATTTGAGCTTTTGGTTGCTCTTATTTGAGTTTGATTTGAATTGGATTTTCAATTAGAAGCAATTTGAGGTCTTCTCTATTTTCCCGGTGCTACCGACCAGAACGAGTAAAAATGAATTTTAATGAGTGAACTTTGATGGATTTATTACACATCTTTGTGGCATTGCTATGTGTGGAGTTTCTTTGTTTTTGATGGTTGCAGGACGACAGTGCTAGGTCATGGTGAGGCGAAGGACGGCCGGGACTAGGCGAGGAGCGTCGGAGGTCCAAACGGTCGGGGATCGCCGAAAAATGATCGGAGACGGAGTCCGTGCAAGCCATGAAGACAAGGAATGGATGTGATGCTAGCTAGATGCTGCTCGATTCGATGAGGGCCGTCGAATTGCGGTCTAGTTGATAGAATAGCGGGTCTAGTTAGTGTGCTTTGAGAACCGTGCAAGAAAACCCATTATGTGTTGTGGGTTTTGGGTGAACCCTTGCATGGCTGGTTGAGTGGGTAAATCCTAGCTCTTGATGGATGCTCTAGGGTTTAGAGACTCATCCAAGGGTAGTAGGTGGCCCAAGAGTTGTATAAATAGGGGTGGAGGGGTAGCCTTCCCCCCTTGAAGGTTTTGAGGTTTTTGATGCTCCTTTGAGCTTTGTCCACAAGAAATGTGAGGCTTTGTAACCTCTCCTTCCAAAAATGAAATGTTCTTCATTTATGTTCAAGTTTCATTTCCTTTACGCATTTACATTACGCAATTTAAATTCAGCATTTACTTTCCCGCATTTACATTATCGCAATTTACTTTATCGCAATTTGGATTTGCCTCCCCTCCTTCTAAATGCTGTTCTTCTAGGATGTCTTGAGGGTGTTCATATGGTTTTACATCTTTCTTGTACACTAGGATAGACTAGAGATGAAATTTTATCAAATTGCAAATCTGTCCAGAACTTGTTCTTCGCGCAGCAGCCAGTCTTTGATTTTTATATAAATATTGAAAAATCCTTTTTAAGTGATTATTGTTGGAGAAGGTGCATGACTCATATATCCATCTCTAGAAAAATTTGTGAGTCTATTGGTTGCACCGTTTGAGCGCTATGAAGTGAAAACCGAGCCTCAAACATTCTGGTCGAAGTTCCTGACTGTCTGTAATGCTTGATTTTTCATGTTTATTCTACAAAGCTTTTTGAGGCTCAACTGCTCACAGGGAGAAAAATTCCAAAAAAGTTTAGAGCAACAGAAACTCACCAACCACCTGCTCTAATTGAGGACAATTCCTGGAAAATCTGCTTTTACTTTTCTAGAAAGAGACTTTGGTGTTTTAGCTTTATGTTTTTTAGAAAAGTAGTCTTTGAGTTGATTCCTCTTTGTTTGGACACTTGACAACCAGGATTATGATTAAAAAATCCCTCATATGATTCACGGTTCTCATCCATCAAGTTAGGGGTATACATTGTTGTCTAATTCTTCGAGTTTTGGAGGGTGTGCGAATCTGAGAAACACCGGTTTGAATGAAAATCTTTGGGTGTTTTAGTTTTTTATTGCGAGATTGTTTGGAGTACTTTGAGTAGGGGAAAATTTTATTTGGGATCATTCACCCCCCATCTGATCGCCATTTCGATCTTTCAATTGGTATCAGTGCCGGTTTTACTCTTCCATAGATCTTGACCGGTTTCAAGAGCCATGGTGATGGACAAGTATTCCACCAAGCCTCCTATTTTTGCTGGAGTTGATTTTCCATTTTGGAAATCACGGATGGAGTCATACATCACTGCCCAGGGCTTCCTGATGTGGCAGAAGGTGAAACTCCCGTATGAGGTTCCTACTGATGAAAACGTCACGGCCGGCAATATAGCTGACGTTGAGGTGAACGCTAAGGCAAGGAACATTCTCATACAGTGTCTTAGCCACAGTGAGTACGATAGGATTTCTCACCTCCATTCCGCTCATGAGATTTGGGTGACCCTCGATGCTTACCATGAGGGTACTACTCAAATCAAGACCGTGAGGCAAGATCAGTACAAGCGTGAATACAACAAGTTTGAACAACACGCTGGTGAGAGTCTTGATGAGTGTTTCGGTCGTTTCGCAAAGATTTTGAGCGATCTTCGAGCAGTTGGTTGTATATACCCTGACTCGGATAATGCTCGACATTTCTTGACCGCACTCGATATTCGAGTTTGGGAAATGAAAGTGACCACCATCAAGGAACTACCGACTTATCAACTTTGACTCTTGATGGGCTTTACTCCCGTCTCAAGACTCATGAGATCGACGTCGTCTATCGCAAGACGAAATCACAGTCGATGGCCTTGGTCACTGATCCCACTGGATCTTTGAAGGACCGAGATGGCGAACAGAGGGGGGGTGAATGGTCGCAAATAAAATTTCCCCCAAAATACTCCAACACAAACCTCGACAAGATCGCTCAAAGGAAATCGTGAAAAACCTGAAAAACTAGACAACTATGTGTACCCCAAGCTTGCATGGATAAGTACCATAAAATATGTGGGGATTTTTGAGTCACAATACTGGTTGTCTAGTATCCAAGATAAAGAGGAATCAATTCAAACTCTTGCTTTTAGAAAGGACATCAATTCAAATCACAAAAGTCACTTTCAGAAAAGCAAAAGCAGAATTTCCAGAACTTGTCCTCAAATTGCACAGAAGGTTGGTGGATTTATGATGCTCACAAAATTTTGAGACTTTTTCTCCCTATGAGTATCAGAGTCGTGAAGAACTCCACCAAATTTCTTCTCAAAAAGCCTTACAGAAAAAACAGAAAACATCTAAGAACACAGTCTGGTCAAGAACTTCGAGCAGAAAGTTTGGGGCTCGGTTTTCACCTCATGGCGCCCAAACGGTGCAACAAGTGAACGCCAAAATTTTTCTGCAAATGGATGTCAGAGTCCCGCACCTCCTCCAACAAGAATCACTTGAAAAAGATTTTGCTAGATTTTGATATAAATCAAACACTGACTGCTGCGTGAAGAACAAGTTCTGAACAAAGTTGGAACTTGAAAGAAAAGATGTTCTCTACTCAATCCAAGAGTGCAAAAGAGATGTAAAACCATATGAACACACTCAAAACATCCAAGATCAGCAGCATTTAGAAGGAGGGGAGGCAAATCCAAATTACATGAAAGTAAATTGCGAGAATGTAATTGCGGAAAGTAAATGCTGAATTTAAATTATGTAAAAGTAAAGACATAATGTAAATGCGCAAAATAAATTCAGAGGTGGATGGATAAAACTTTCATTTATGGAAGGAGAGGTTACAAAGCCTCACTTTTATGTGGGCAAAGCTCAAAGGAGCATTCACAAACCTCAAAACCTTCAAGGGAAGGAGGCTACCCCTCCACCCCTATTTATACTACTCTTGGGCCACCTACCACCCTTGGATGAGTCCCTCAACCCTAGAGCACTCATCTAAGGGCTAGGATTAACCCACACACACAGCCATGCAAGGGCTAACCCAAAACCCACACACATACCGGGTTTTCTTGCACGGTTTTCAAAGCATACTACCTAGACCCGCTAACCTATCAACTAGACCTCAATCCGACAAATCTCATTGATCCACGCGGCATCTAGCTAGCATCAACTCCTTTCCTTGTCTTCTTGACTTGCCCGGACTCCGTCTCCGATCATCTTCCGCGATCTCCCAACCGTCTGGACCTCCGACGCTCTCGCCTAGTCCCGGTCATCCTTCGCCTCACCATGACCTAGCACCGTCTCCCCGCAACCATCAAAAACAAGGAAACTCTCACATAGTAATGCCCACAATGATGTGCAATAAACCATCCAACTCATCACTACCGCGTCCATACGGCCAGATCCACTCTGGCAGAGACAACTCAAAATGCTTCATTTTGAAAATCAATCCAAATCAAACTCAAACTTGAGCACACCTTGCTCAAATAAAGTCAAATACTCATCACAAACATGGATGGACCTCCACATGGTCCTTCAATCTCCCCCTTGATGAGTATATTGACAAACCACACAAAAAGGCATAAATTTGAGTTTGAAGAAAATGAAGAAGAAAGCAATTTTTAGTTGCAAAGTCAAACTTGGTCCAAAGATAGAAATTAGAACCATGACCAAGTTGACGAAGAGGAATTCAGTTTTTAGAGTTAGTGCACTCTTGACATCCATTTGATAGAGCTTGAAGCCCTGGGATGCAGAGAATGCAAGGAGGATCCTAATAGCCTCTAGTCTAGCTACAGGGGCAAAGGTCTCCTCAAAGTCAAAACCCTCAACCTGAGAAAAGCCCTGTGCAACTAGCCTAGCCTTGTTGCGAATGACAACCCCATCCTCACTCTGCTTGTTTTTGAACACCCACTTGGTCCCAATAACATTATGACCAGATGGGGGCTCGACAAGCTGCCATACCTTGTTCCTCTCAAAGTTCTCAAGTTCCTCATGCATAGCATTAATCCACGATTCATCGGATAATGCATGAGAAACATTCTTCGGCTCAAAGGAGGCAACGAAGGCAGAGTGGAGGCAGAAACTGGACAAACCTGATTTTGATCGAGTGACCTGCTCAAACAGATCACCAATGATCTAATCAGGTGGATGAGAATGTTGAATATGATGGGGAGGTCCAGAAACAGAAGTGGCCTCTACCTCATGCACAGAAGAGGTAGGAGCGGAGCCACTCGCTGAAGGAGAGTTGGAAGGCAAGGGCTGGTCTCCCTGAGGTGCAGAAATGGAAACAGGAGGCACCTTAGGTGTAGAGGGAACTGGATCCGGTGGAACACCATCATCTCCATCATCCTCATCTTCTACAAAGATGGTCTCGGAGGGATAAGAAGAGCCTGAAACAACAGGTCTAGCTCCTGGGCTAGCCTCATCAAAGGTCACATCACAGGTCTCTAGGATCCTATGCGCATCAATACTCCAGACCCTATAGCTACGAGAAGAAGTTGAGTAACCTAGAAAGATACCATCAGAAGAGCGAGACTCAAACTTATCTAGGTTACCAGACTTCAAGATAAAACACTTGCAACCGAAAATGCGAAAATGAGACACACTAGGCTTTCGCCCATACCTCAACTCATAAGAAGTGCGATGCAGATGTGCTTTCAAAAACACGCGATTAGAAACATGGCAAGCAGTAGCTATAGCCTCAGCCCAAAACTTCCTAGGAGTACTGTATTCGTCTAGCATCGTCCTGGCCATCTCAACCAAGGTCCTGTTCTTCCTTTCCACTACGCCATTCTGCTGAGGGGCGTAGGGAGAAGAGAATTGATGCTCTAAACCAGACTCCACACAGAAACTCTCAAAGTAGGAATTCTTGAACTCCGTGCCATTATCACGCATATAGCTCGTAATGCACAGGAGCTCAATAGACAACCTCTTGACCAAACACACAAGTGAGAAAAAGTCTCATCCTTGAGGCCATGAAGAATACCAAAGAGTATCTAGAAAAATCATCAACGATGACAAGAACATACCACTTCCCTCCTGCCGATGCACTCTAGCCGGACCAACAAAGTCCATATGTAAAAGCTGTCTGGTGCATCACCATCACTACGGTGATTGGAGGATGAGAAGCGAGAACCATCTTGCCATGTCGGCAAGGAGAGCAAACTAAGTCTTTGACCATCTTGAGTTTGGGCAAACCCGAATGAGATCGTGGTCGCTAACTCGGGTCAAATGATCAAAACCAATGTGACCAAGTCTCCTATGCCGAAGGAGAGATCACGGGACTCGAAGCAATCAAACATCGAAGAGAGTCTCGGAAGAAGCGTAAAAATCAGACGAAAGACTCTCCCAAATCTAGAAATCCTGCAAACTAACCCTCCCGATGAATCAAGAATTCTCAGGCATTACTCTTGAAGCTTACCTCGAAAGAGTCATCGATAAGCTGAGAAACAGAGAGCAGATTGTATTGCAGCTTACTTACTAAGGCAACATCTTTAAGAATGAAATTTTGGTTAATGCAGATGGTACCTTTAGCAATGACTCTACCTGAAGATGCATCCCCAAAATTGATTAACTCATCACCGGGGGCTCGGACTAGGGAAGAGAACCAACGAGAATCTCCGGTTATATGACGAGAACAACTGGAGTCAACAATCCAAACATCGCCCTTACCCATCCGACAAACCTGATCAAGACACAAGAGAGAAAGATGACTCAGTGCTGGGATAGAGTGAAGACTTAGGAACCCAATACTGAACCATACGACACCTCAGAGTACCGCCACAGAAGAAGACTGGACTCGAGTATCTCTCTAACGCTCAACTCTCACACGATCAGGAGCAACTCTGGTAGATAATCTAGGAGTCAAAACTGGGTTGGCACGCCGTGGTGCAAAAGCTGGACCATCCCAGTAAGGTTGTTTGGATCTCCTACCGGAAAACACCTCACGCCGCTGATATCTACCTCAATGGGAAAAACGAGGAATATCAAGAGGACGGTGGAAAGGCCGACTCTGAACAGCTCGGGACAAAACTCAAGAACTAGCATGAAAACCAAGTCCTGGACGCTGCCCAAAAACAGGTGACTCTCTAACCTGTCTAGAAGCAGTGTGTCGGGACCCGGATTTACAAATCCGAAACCCTCTGTGTATACTGCACTAGTCCAGGATCACGCTAGTGCACACAGTGGAAACACAGATGTAATATCATTCCATACAACGAATTAATTAAGAAGAAGCAAATTATTATTAAATAAAGCAAACGACCTTATGGTCAATGTTTACACCATTGTGCCTTAAGGGCTTAAGAAACAAATACTATTGCAATGGAAAGATAACTTGAACCATTCGACATGCCATAGGCAATCGTGCGGGAACGCCTTCCTAATCCACGTAGTCTTCATAGAATTCCTCTTCATGAGATTCATTATCTCCTTGACAAGAATCGATCAACAAGGGCATAAAGCCGTGAGTACAAAGGTACTCGACAAGCCGTAGGGAATTGATGCAATATATTTATGCGGCTTGACAAGGATGGCTATATAGTTTATTTTGCGTAAAGCAATAACTTGAATGGAAATACAATAAATAGATTGAAAGCATATTTATGAAAACATAAATAAATAAGCGATAGATCAATGATAGACAACAAAACAACGGTGAACTCCCGTTCACATCCCAACAATTCCACATTCCACATTTCATGAAACACTTTATACCCGTGTGAAATTCCGGGCTTTGTCCATGATCATGACGCGCTATCCGAATAGTTTTACACTCTGCAGAGGTTGTACAACTTTACCCACAAGACATGAACATCTCTTTGTGCAAACGTTACTAACACACTTCCTTTGGTGTGTCGCAGAGATATCATGACAGAGCCTTTACAATGCATTGTCTAAACTCGGTACTGCCCGCTAAGGTTTCGCCCTTTAGGGCCCCCTCTTGCGCCTTGCGAATCTACCCGTCCATCCCGGAACCCACACCACCAACTGGCAGTACTCAAGGCTAGACATTGCAAATTAATCACCTAAGTCATCCCATTCGGACATGTGGTAGTACGATTAGACCAGTTCAATGGCGCACAAGATTAAGTCCTTAAGTTGTCTCAGGCAAGACATCCACATCCCAACGTGCTAGAAAGCACCCCCTTTACTGCACGATCACTTGCCCGAGGGAAAACAATTCGTTCAACCAAGACCAATGGCAAACCCCGCCATGGTACAACAAATTTTACAATAGTGGCTACCGGCCACGATTCAATATCTCATTAAGTCAAGATTAACATTATTCAATGTGTGACATGAATCCCAACGTATATCTAAGCATGTCTAAGCATAGCTACGATGACCCAATGTTGGTATTATGATTATGTCCAACTAGTAATGTCCCAACCTAGGTTTAACAATGGATACATGGCATACAACGAATCAAGGTGGCATAATGTCAACTAGGCATACATCTACTCCCATTAAATAAACATTGATACGTAAATAGCATGCAAGTGTATAAAATAAATTACTTTGCAAACATAGGATCAATATGATCAAAGGTTACGACTTGCCTTGCTGATCTAGTGCTGAATCTTGGTCTTCGAAGTCTTCGTTTGCTCCCTCGGAATTAGCGTCTACCGGAAAAGAAATCGATGAAACCAAATAAATACAAAACAGAGACTCAAACAAGCTCAAAACTGAAAATAAATGGCTCTGGAAGATAGATCTTGATTTTAGAAAATTTTAGAAACTTGAATCGCCTCAATCGGAGTTCGTATGAGCGAGCGGGCCTCGAAAGATTAAATTCAGAGAAAATACAGAAAATCGAAAAATCGAATTTTTGGATTTATTTTTGTCTTGAAAAGGAATTTATTGCGCAACGCCGCGTCACCGGTTCACGGTGGACTGGGTCCACGGCGCCGCTGCCGGTTCACCGTCGCCGGTGCACCCGTGGCGCTGTGCGACGCACGCCGCCTTTCGGTACGCAGCGATGGCGCAGCGGGTGACGTCGGCGGCCACGCGACGTCGGCCGACGAGGTCAGCCACGTGTCGCGCATCGGACGAGGGAGCGGATCGAGCGGCCACGCGGCGCCGCTGCGAGGAGGAGAGCGTGGCGCAATCCGGCGCGTCGGCTAGAGATCCAACGGCGAGCGCGGCGGCCGGAGGTCGGCAGCGGCGGCGATGCAAGGCTTACCGGACTCGGGGAAGAAGACGCGCGCCGGCGAAGACGCGATGGATCGACGCCGCGGCTGCGGATCGAAGAGGACGTCGCGGCGAACTCGGCGAGACTTCGCGGCTGCGGCGGAGAGGCAACGGAGCGGCGAGCGACGGGAAAAGCCGGTTTTGGCGGCGGAGCTACGGCGAGTCTCACACGAAGACGACGGGCTTCGGCGATGGCGAAGAGGGGGCGACGGGTGCGGCGCGAGACGGCGGACCTGGCGAGCGCGCGCTGCATTTATAGCCCTCGGGGCGTGCGGGCACGGACTCCAAGACGGCGCCGACACGAACTTCGGGACGGCGACGACGGCGGCTAGGGTTTCGCGAGGCGGCGACGTGGCGCAATCGCAGACCACTGCAGCGTCGCAAGACGGACGGCCGAATGTAGCGCGGTAGGCTGGGCCGCGAGGGAAAATCGCGCGGCGAAGCGGAGGTGGAAAACGGGCCGAGCAGATTCGCCCGAGAGGGTTTTCGAAATAAAACCTTTTGAAATTTAAGAAAATCCGAAATTCAAATAAAAGCGAATAAATTCAAATAAATAGCAAATAAATTCAGAAAAATCCCCAAAAATACAGAAAAATTCCTTGGAGCACAAGGAATCCCACAAAAACTGAAATTCTTTAATTTGATGAATAGTTTAGTCAAATTAAATCCTTTTATTATTTAGAAATTCAAATTAAGCTGGAGTTAATTCAAGAAAATGCAAATGGTTAAATTTTGAATTCCAACATTCCAAAACTCAAATTTTGGGATGTTACAAACCTCCCTTAAATGGAATCTCGACCCGAGATTACAGGCAGCTAGGAATAGGTGGGAAATTCGGACTTGAGATCCTCTTCTCGCTCCCAAGTTGCTTCCTCTTACGAATGATGGCTCCACCGGACCTTGCAAAAGCGGATGATCTTGCTTCTCGTGATACGCTCTGCTATATCCAAAATTTTCACCGTTGCTCCTTGTAGGTAAGATCCTCTTGCAAATCAATGGCTTCCAATGACATCTGCTCCTCGCACACGCAGCACTTCTTCAATTGCGATACATGGAACACATCATGGATTCCAAAAAAAGCGAGGCAATTCTAACTTGTAGGCAACCTCGCCTCTTCGTTCCAAGATTTTGAGCGGTCCCACATATCTAGGGGCAAGCTTTCCTTTTACTTGAAATCTCTTAACTCCTTTGAGAGGGGTGACTCGAGATAAACATAATCATTGGGCTCAAACTCAAATCTCTGCGGCGATTATCGCATAACTCTTACATGCGCTTTGAGCTATCTTCAACTGTCTCGAATTAGTTGAACTTGCTCTTGACTTCTTGCAATATGGCGGACCAAACAATTGTCTTTCTCGACTCCTTCCGGTTGAGAGGAGTTCGCACTTTCTTCCATATAAGGCTTCAAAAGCGACATTTGCGGTCGGCTTGATAACTATTGTTGTCTGAAAACTTCGGCGTAGGGCAAACACTTGTCCCACTTGACACCATAAGTTAAGGCACAAGCTCTTAACATATCCTCAAGAATCGATTCACACGCCGATCATCCATCGGTTTGAGGGTGATAGGCGATCTTGAATCGAGATGAGTTCCCATGGCTTCGTGCGGACTCGCCAAAAGCGAGAGGTAAAGCGGGTTCCTCTATCGGACACTATCTTCTTAGGCACTCCGTGAAGACCGACGATCCTTGACATATATAACTCGCTAATTTATCTCCTGCATAGGTAGTCTTAAGCGGAATGAAGTGAGCTACCTTAGTCAATCGATCCACTATTACCCGGATCGAGTCATAACACGCTTGGGTCTTAGGAAATCCGGTAATGAAATCCATACCAATTTCTTCCCACTTCCATTCTGGAATCTTCAATGGTCGCAGCAATCCTGCGGCCTTTGATGCTCTGCCTTGACCTTCTCGGACATCACAAAGTGCAACATACTCTGCAATCTCACGCTTCATACTAGGCCACCAATACCTTTCCTTGAGGTCTTGATACATCTTGGTACTTCGGGATGAATGGAGTACAAAGTCTCATGCGCTTCCTTGAGAATCAACTCCTTAAGCTCTTTACGATCCGTGCGCAAATCGCTTCTCATACCAAATAGTACCTTGTTCATCTTGGTGAAACACAGGGCTTTTCCTTTCTTCATATTGCTCTTAATCTCCTTGATATCGGCATCATCTACGTGCTTCTCGAATCGATCTTCCAACGTGGGCGTACTTCCAAAGTAGCTAAATACCCTCTGAATCAATTCCAAACTAAGCTTCAAATTCCTTATAGAGGGTGACTTTCCTTAATCATCAGTGTTGCGGTAGCTCTTTCTACTCAAAGCATCGGCTCGACATTGGCCTTGCACGGATGATAATGAATCCCAATGTCATAGTCCTTGATCAATTCCAACCATCTTCTTTGTCTCATATTGAGGTCGACTTGGGTAAAATATACTTCAAACTCTTGTGATCGATATAAACTTCACAGCGATTACCAATGAGATAGTGACGCCAAATCTTTAAAGCATGCACTACGGTGCTAATTCCAAATCATGGGTAGGATAGTTAACTTCATGTGGCCTCGGTTGTCATGAAGCATACGCTACAACCTTCTTATCTTGCATTAGCACACAACCGAGTCCTTGTCGGGATGCATCACGAGAATATCTCAAAATCCTTCCTATTATCCGCGAGAATAAGCCTTTGGGCGGTTGTCAAACACTTCTTTAATTCTTGAAAACTTTGCTCACACTCGATGTCCAAACAAATTTCTTCTCCTTCTTTAAGAGTTGAGTGAGCGGTCTAGCTTTTCTAGAAAACCCTTCTATGAAACAGCGATAATATCCCGCCATACCAAGAAAACTTGGTTTGGGGTACCGTCTTGGGTGACTCCCAACTTAGCACATCTCGTACCTTTCCGTGGTCAACAATGACTCCTTCTCCGATATGACATGTCCTAGGAAAGCAACTTCTTTCATCCGAACTCACATTTACTAAACTTTGCATAAAGTGATTCTCTCTTAACCGTTAAAATTTGGCGCAAGTGCTCCTCATGTTCTTCCTCACTTTTGGAGTAGATTAGAATGTCGTCAATGAAAACAACAACAAACTTGTCCAGATATTCCATGAATACCTTATTCATCAAGGTCATGAAGTAGGCAGGGGCATTAGTCAATCCAAAAGACATCACTGTATACTCATACTGTCCATACCGAGTAACAAAAGCTGTTTTGGGTATATCCTCTTGACGAATCTTCAACTGGTGGTATCCTGATCTTAAGTCAATCTTGAGAACACTCGGCTCCTTGAAGTTGGTCAAATAAATCATCGATTCTTGGCAGAGGGTACTTATTCTTGATGGTGACCTCATTGAGTGAGCGATAATCCACACACATTCTCTGAGTTCCATCTTTCTTTTCAACTAGAAGAACTGGTGCTCCCCATGGCGAAGAACTTGGTCGAACAAATCCTTGATCTTGCAGCTCTTTAATCTGTCTCTTTACTTCGGCTAACTCATTAGCTGGCATCCTATAGGGTCTCTTGGAAATGGGTGGTGTTCCAGGCACTAGTTCTATCAAGAACTCTATATCTCGATCCGGTGGCATCCCAGGCAACTCATCTGGAAACACATCAGGAAATTCGCTGGCGACTGGCACATCTTCCAAGCTTATTCCTTTGGCACTACAAACTCTAATCCCTTCGGACTGATCTGAATCGGCTTGAACTTTTAACTTGGTTCCATCTGGACTGGTTAGGGTGATCTCTCTATTCCCACAATCCAAAACTGCTTGGTTCTTGGAGAGCCAATCCATTCCTAGGATCACATCTAGGGACTTGGTGTCTAGGACAATAAGGTTGGCTAGAAATTCTACCCCTCCAATTAATATCTTAACCGGGCAGCCTTGGTTCGTACTCAAATCGAACTGGAGATTGCACTAGTAAAACAGTCTTAAGAGGCATTGTCTTTAATTGATGATTTGCGGCAAAACTCAGAAACAAGCGAATCGTAGCTCGAATCAAACAAAACCATGGCGGATCTTTGAGTTGACTAGGAGCTTACCTAGTATGGCGTGCAGTGCGGTGGGCATCCTCGGTGGTGGCGTGATTCACGCGCCTCTTCCGGCGGCGGAGTCTGGTGGCTTGATTAGGAGTTTGGGGCACTCCGTCCCGATCTGGTGCGGGGTCTTGGTGGCGTAGATCCCAAGTTGAAACGAACCGCGTCACGACTTGCTTCCTTGGGCAGCTTGTTGGCATAGTGACCAAGTTCATGACATTGAAACATGTGACTCCTGCAACTGGATTCTTGCTTCTCTCGAGGTGGATTCTTTGTTGGCGCTAGGGTTGCGATTGCTGAAGGAGGGGCGAGTCTTTGGTGCGAGGGTCTGAATGTATTCGGAGGAGTGAAGCGGCGGTGTTGAGCATTGGTTACGACTCTCTGCTGGTGACTCGATGGGCTCCATGTCGCATCATCTTTCTCTTACGGATTCTTCCAATTCCGACGAGATTCCTCAATGAGCATAGCCTTATCTACGGATCTTTGGAAATCTGCATAGTCATTGCCAATGACTTGCACCTTTAATCTGGATTGAGTCCACGCTTGAACTTCTTCGGACGAGCATCATCGTGGCTACATCCTGCAGTGCGTGCGGCGAGTTGAGTGAACTTATTAAGGTATTCACTCACCGACATTCCTTCTTGCTTGAGGTCTCGAACTCATTCTTCTTCATTTCAACTTTGCCATCGTGGATATGAGCGTGGCGGCGGTGGAAAACTCGCCCAAGTGATAGTCGAGGGTCATCATGGCGACTTGTAGTTCTCCCACCATTCGTGGCGGTGCCTTCCGGTTGGTGGCGGCATAGAGAACCTTCTCACGATTGGTACACTTTGGGCAATTTCAAGCTTCTTCTCAATGGGCGGATCAATCATCGGCGTCAATGGTTACGAAGAGTTAGAAAGTTGGCGGACGAGTCCTCATAAATTCGCTAGCTTGGGTGAGGCGAGCTTGAGGAGGTGCGGCAGCAGACTTGGTTTCTTTGGTTCAGCAGTTGGCTAGAGCAAGCTGCGATGCAGTTCTGGCGATTCATCATGTTGTTCATAAGTGAGTCCGAGCCGCTAGAAAATGTCCCATGTTCCAGTGCATCACTTCTTTGGTGGTGGTGGTGCATTGGGGTTGGAGTTGGTGTTGGCACTGCACTGGCATCCACGGCGATCCACGACCGGCTCGAGCAGTGTCAACCATCGAGGTGCAAAGGCAAGGGTTTGATAGGTAAGAGGAAAAGCAGAGATGCGTGGTAAGATCATCTAGGGAGAAGGTAATACCGAGGACAAAAGGATACAACCGAAAGGCTTCAAATTAAGGAGGCAAATCAAGTTTTTTTTTTTTCAATTAAAGGTATGGTTGTAACACGTGCTTGAGGCAAGTGTACAACATACCGAGGCACGCTCCAACAAGAAAAATCCTAGTATCACGCGACTAAGCGTAACTAAACCGAAAAGGGTAACACATGCTCAAACACCGTTGAGCACCAAAACCTATCTTATTTGGTAGGCTTCTGGATATGTCTTTGATGGCTTGATCATCATCTTCCTTGATTTGATTCCTTGCGTAAGACTCGAGGCTTTGAGAAGTTTCATAAGATAAGGTCAATTTAAATTTCAAATCAAAGTTTTAGCAAAAGAGAGGAATAAGAACCCAAGAATAAGGCGAGAGGAGACGAAAGCTATTAAGTACCAATTTTGTTGGTTTGATTTAGAAAATAATTTTGAAGACCATGCTAACTAGGATGGCGACCTACGATCGATATGGCTCGATACCATCTCTGCCGGGACCGGTTTACAAATCCAAACCCTCTGTGTATCTTGCACTAGTCGAGGATCACGCTAGTGCACACAGTGGAAACATAGATGTAATATCATTCCATACAACGAATTAATTAAGAAGAAGCAAATTATTATTAAATAAAGCAAGCGACCTTATGGTCAATGTTTACACCATTGTGCCTTAAGGGCTTAAGAAACAAATACTATTGCGTGGAAAGATAACTTGAACCATTCGACATGCCACGTGGCAATCGTCTGGGAACGCCTTCCTAATCCACGTAGTCTTCATAGAATTCCTCTTCATGAGATTCATTATCTCCTTGACAGAATCGATCAACAAGGGCATAAAGCCGTGAGTACAAAGGTACTCGACAAGTCGTAGGGAATTGATGCAATATATTTATGCACGGCTTGACAAGGATGGCTATATAGTTTATTTTGCAGAAAGCAATAACTTGAATAGAAATACAATAAATAGATTGAAAGAATATTTATGAAAACATAAATAAATAACTGATAGATCAATGATAGACAACAAAACAACAGTGAACTCCCCGTTCACATCCCAACAATTCCACATTCCACATTTCATGAAACACTTTATACCCGTGTGAAATTCTTGCTTTGTCCATGATCATGACGCGCTATCCGAATAGTTTTACACTCTGCAGAGGTTGTACAACTTTACCCACAAGACATGAACATCTCTTTGTGCAAGCGTTACTAACACACTTCCTTTGGTGTGTCGCAGAGATATCATGACAGAGCCTTTACAATGCATTGTCTAAACTCAGATCGCCGCTAAGGTTTCGCCCTTTAGGGCCCCTCTTGCGCCTTGCGAATCTACCCGTCCATCCGGAACCCACACCACCAACCGGCGGTACTCAAGGCTAGACATTGCAAATTAATCACTAAGTCTGTCCCATTCCGGACATGTGGTAGTACGATTAGACCAGTTCAATGGCGCACAAGATTAAGTCCTTAAGTTGTCTCGGGCAAGACATCCACATCCCAACGTGCTAGAAAGCACCCCCTTTACTGCACGATCACTTGCCCGAGGGAAAACAATTCGTTCAACCAAGACCAATGGCAAACCCCGCCATGGTACAACAAATTTTACAACGGTGGCTACCGCCCACGATTCAATATCTCATTAAGTCAAGATTAACATTATTCAATGTGTGACATGAATCCCAGCGTATATCTAAGCATGTCTAAGCATAGCTACGATGACCCAATGTTGGTATTATGATTATGTCCAACTAGTAATGTCCCAACCTAGGTTTAACAATGGATACATGGCATACAACGAATCAAGGTGGCATAATGTCAACTAGGCATACATCTACTCCCATTAAATAAACATTGATACGTAAATAGCATGCAAGTGTATAAAATAAATTACTTTGCAAACATAGGATCAATATGATCAAAGGTTACGACTTGCCTTGCTGATCTAGTGCTGAATCTTGGTCTTCGAAGTCTTCGTTTGCTCCCTCGGAATTAGCGTCTACCGGAAAAGAAAGCGATGAAACCAAATAAATACAAAACAGAGACTCAAACAAGCTCAAAACTGAAAATAAATGGCTCTGGAAGATAGATCTTGATTTTAGAAAATTTTAGAAACTTGAATCGCCTCAATCGGAGTTCGTATGAGCGAGCAGGCCTCGAAAGATTAAATTCAGAGAAAATACAGAAAATCAGAAAATCGAATTTTGGATTTATTTTATCTTGAAAAGGAATTTATTGCGCAACGCCGACGTCGGCCGGTTCACGATGGATCGGGTCCACGGCGCTGCCGGTTCACCGTCGCGCCGGTGCACCGTGGCGTCGGCCCGACGCAGCTGCCGGCTCGACGCAGCAGCGATGGCATAGCGGGTGACGTCGGCGGCCACGCGGCGTCTTGTGGCGAGCCACGTGTCGCGCGCAGACGGACGAGGGAGCGGATCGAGCGGCCACGCGGCTAACTGCTGGGAGGAGAGGCGTGGCGCAATCCGCCAGCGTCGGCTAGAATCAACGGCGAGCGCGGCCACCGGAGGTCGGCACGGCGAGGCGACGACGCAAGGCTTACGGACTCGGGAAGAAGACGCGCGCCGGCGAAGACGCGATGGATCGGACGCCGCGCAGTGCGGATCGAAAGAGGACGTCGCGGCGAACTTCGGCGAGACTTCGCGGCTGCGGCGGAGAGGCACCGAGCGGCGAGACGACGGGAAAAGCTTCGGTTTTGGCGGCGGAGCTACGGCGAGGTCTCACACGAAGGCGACGGGCTTCGGCGATGGCGAAGGGCGGCGGTGTGCGGCGAGATGGCGGACCTCGGGCGGGCGCACACTGCATTTATAGCCCTCGGGAGGCGTGCGGGCACGGACTCCAAGACAGCGCCGACACGAACTTCGGACGGCGGCGGCGGCGGCTAGGGTTTCGCGAGGCGGCGACGTGGCGCATCGCGCACCTACATCGCGCGTCGCGCATCGTCACGGCCAGATGCCAAGGCTGGCCGGTGGGCCGCGAGAGAAAATCGGGCGGGCGAAGGGTTGAAAACCGGGCGAGCAGATTCGGCCGAGAGGGTTTTCAGAAATAAAAACCTTTTTGAAATTTAAGAAAAATCCAGAAATTCAAATAAAAGCGAATAAATTCAAATAAATAGCAAATAAATTCAGAAAAATCCCCAAAAATACAGAAAAATTCCTTGGAGCACAAGAAATTCTTTAATTTGATGAATAGTTTAGTCAAATTAAATCCTTTTATTATTTAGAAATTCAAATTAAGCTGGAGTTAATTCAAGAAAATGCAAATGGTTAAATTTTGAATTCCAACATTCCAAAACTCAAATTTTTGGGATGTTACACAGTGTGTGTCTTAGGAGCACTCAAAGTCTGGGGTTGACCCTGAATACCCCTAAGAGCAGCAACACGCTCACGTCGAGTGATCTTGGCGCGCCTAAAGCAGAAATCTACTAGGTGACCATCCTTCTTACAGAAGGTGCATGTGTACTTCGCCTTGTTAGAGGCAGAAGCAATAGGAGTAACACCCTTCTGGTCAGAAGTCCTATGGACAACCCAATGGACCTAAACACGGTGGTACTCACTCAGGAGCTACCACAATCTCACCACTCTTGGAGGGCAGCGCACAATGGTGGGAGGATGCGCCGAGCGTGCTCTAAGGATCAAATCCTAGACCTTGATTGAATCTACTAATCTTGGATTGGTCTAGAATAAGATTGAGCTTCTTCTTGCCTCCAACAAACTTCTCGATAGTGCTCATAAGATATTGGCAATCTCGGAAGAAAGAAGCACAAGAAGAACAAGGGGAAGGAGAGGAAGAAGAAGAACCGAGAAGAGAAAGAGAAGATCTCTCAAAGACGTGCTTTTGTTCCCCTAGCACGGCTGCCTCAATCTTAAGGGCCTCACAAGAAACGGAAGGAGCATCTCTAATCCTAAGGGTTTGGTCTTTTAACTTCTTCCTAAGCTCGACATGGATTTGATCCACATCATCCTTAACCCCAACACACAGCAAGCAACCAGTTTTTGACTTAACTAGTAAGTCCTTAGCAAGTTGATCACACTTGACATTCAAAGCATCGTTGTCAAGTTTTAGTTGCCTACAGCCCTCACATGAGCTGACTGGGTCATTAGAAGCATGCAATTCAAGTTCATCATTTCTAGCAGAAAGCTTTCTAAGGTGTTCGCTCATGGTATCAATTTTGGCAAGCAATTTAGGGCAATTAGCACATGATGGAGTGGAGTGAGCATGAAGAAAACTAGCCTCAACAGGAATAGCATCAACAGAACTAGTGCTAGCATTCTTCAACCTAAGACCATCAAGTTCAACAAGCACACTATCATGTATGGTCCTTAGTTTCTCAAACTCCTCAAGCACGGCATCACACAAAGAACAATCATCAGTGACTCGAGAGAGAGAAGATATAAGAGAAGTTAACTCCCGAGTCAAGGTACCTACTTCCTTCTCTAGCTCCATACACCTAGCTCTAACTCTAGCATGAAATTTTCGTAATTTGCAGAAAGCTTCGTTGAGCTGGTCATAGGAGGGTACCTCGTCCAAGTCGCTGTAAAGCTCAGAGTCACTGATGCCGTTGGCGTCGGCCATGAAGCACATGCCAGAGAAGTTGTCGCCACCTTTCTGCTCTTGCTGATCATCCTCGCCCTCGTTGCTCCATGTCTCCGTGTCGGAGAGGTTGATGTCGTCAAGCGCGGCGAGGACGCGGTGGAAGAGCTTCTTGTTCTTGGAGAAGTTGCGGTACTTCTTCTCGTGTGCCGGTTCATGAACTGGAGGCTTCTTGTTGCGGTTCTTGTCGGTGTAGTCGTTCTTGCCTGAACCGCCAACGTCATTCTTGCCCTTCTCCAGCTTGGGACAGTTTGCCCGATTGTGGTTGGGGCCACCACACTTGAAGCAGGTGGTCATGCCACCTCTCTTCCTCTCTCTCACCCTCTTGTATGCATGAGAAAACTTGCGAGCGAGAAGAGCAAGCTCATTTTTTGGAAATTTTTCCAGTTGGTCATCGCTTAGCTCTCAAAGGGCGGAAAGAGAAAAACCAATAGAAGGATCAGAAGAAGAAGATCCAATGGGATCGGTGACCAAAGCCATCGACGGAGATTTCGTCTTCCGAGAGACGACATCGATCTCATGAGTCTTGAGGCAGGAATAAAGCCCGTCAAGAGTCAGAGTCGATAAGTCGGTGGTGTCCTTGATGGTGGTCACCTTCATCTCCCAAACCCGAAGGTCGAGTACGGCCAAGAAATGCCGAGTATTATCCGAGTCAGGGTATATGCAACCAACTGCTCGGATGTCGCTCAAAATCTTTGTAAATCGACCAAAACACTCGTCGAGACTCTCAACAGCGCGTTGATCAAATTTGTTGTACTCGTGCTTGAACTGGTCCTGCTTCACAGTCTTGATTTGAGTAGAGCCCTCATGGTAAGCATCGAGGGTTACCCAAATCTCGTGAGCGGAGCGAAGGTGAGAAATCCTATCATACTCACCGCGACTAAGACCCTGTATGAGAATGTTCCTTGCCTTAGCATTCGCCTCAACGTCAACCATATTTATGGCCGTGACATTTTCATCAGCAGGAACCTCATACGAAAATCGACCCTGGGCAGTGATGTATGACTCCATCCGGGACTTCCAAAAAGGAAAATCAACTCCATTAAAGATGGGAGGCTTGGTGGAATATTTGTCCGTCGCCATGGCTCTTGAGACCGGTCAAGATCTATGGAAGAGCAAAACCGGCTCTGATACCAATTGAAGGACCGAGATGGCGAACAGAGGGGGAGTAAATGGTCGCAAATAAAATTTCCCCCAAAATACTCTAACAAAAACCTCGACAAGATCGCTCAAAGGAAATCGTGAAAAACCTGAAAAACTAGACAACTATGTGTACCCCAAGCTTGCATGGATAAGTACCATAAAATATGTGGGGATTTTTGAGTCACAATACTGGTTGTCTAGTATCCAAGATAAAGAGGAATCAATTCAAACTCTTGCTTTTAGAAAGGACATCAATTCAAATCACAAAAGTCACTTTCAGAAAAGCAAAAGCAGAATTTCCAGAACTTGTCCTCAAATTGCACAGAAGGTTGGTGGGTTTATGCAGCTCACAAAATTTTGAGACTTTTTCTCCCTATGAGTATCAGAGTCATGAAGAACTCCACCAAATTTCTCCTCAAAAAGCCTTACAGAAAAAACACAAAAAATCTGAGAACACAGTCTGGTCAAGAACTTCGAGCAGAAAGTTTGGGGCTCGGTTTTCACCTCATGGCGCCCAAACGGTGCAACAAGTGAACGCCAAAATTTTTCTGCAAATGGATGTCAGAGTCCCGCACCTCCTCCAACAAGAATCACTTGAAAAAGATTTTGCTAGATTTTGATAGAAATCAAACACTGACTGCTGCGTGAAGAACAAGTTCTGAACAAAGTTGGAACTTGAAAGAAAAGATGTTCTCTACTCAATCCAAGAGTGCAAAAGAGATGTAAAACCATATGAACACACTCAAAACATCCAAGATCAGCAGCATTTAGAAAGAGGGGTGGCAAATCCAAATTACATGAAAGTAAATTGCGAGAATGTAATTGCGGGAAAGTAAATGCTGAATTTAAATTGCGTAAAGTAAAGACATAATGTAAATGCGCAAAATAAATTCAGAGGTGGATGGATAAAACTTTCATTTCTGGAAGGAGAGGTTACAAAGCCTCACTTTCATGTGGGCAAAACTCAAAGGAGCATTCACAAACCTCAAAACCTTCAAGGGAAGGAGGCTACCCCTCCACCCCTATTTATACTACTCTTGGGCCACCTACCACCCTTGGATGAGTCCCTCAACCCTAGAGCACTCATCTAAGGGCTAGGATTAACCCACACACACAGCCATGCAAGGGCTAACCCAAAACCCACACACATACCGGGTTTTCTTGCACGGTTTTCAAAGCATACTACCTAGACCTGCTAACCTATCAACTAGACCTCAATCCGATGGCCCTCATTGATCCACGAGGCATCTAGCTAGCATCAACTCCTTTCCTTGTCTTATTGACTTGCCCGGACTCCATCTCCGATAATCTTCCGGCGATCTCCCAACCGTCTGGACCTCCAACGCTCCTCGCCTAGTCCCGGTCATCCTTCGCCTCACCATGACCTAGCACCGTCATCCTGCAACCATAAAAAATAAGGAAACTCTTCACATAGCAATGCCCACAATGATGTGCAATAAACCATCCAACTCATCACTACCGCGTCCATACGACCAGATCGCCACTCTGGCGAGAGACAACTCAAAATGCTTCATTTTGAAAATCAATCCAAATCAAACTCAAACTTGAGCACACCTTGCTCAAATAAAGTCAAATACTCATCACAAACATGGATGGACCTCCACATGGTCCTTCAATCTTCCCTTGATCTTTCTGCTGGTTTCTCTCTTTCCGCCCTTTGCGAGCTAAGCGATGACCAACTGGAAAATTTTTCAGAAAATGAGCTTGCTCTTCTTGCTCGCAAGTTTTCTCATGCATACAAGAGGGTGAGAGAGAGAAAGAGAGGTGGCATGATCGCATGCTTCGAGTGTGGTGGCCCCAACCACATTCGGGCTAATTGCCCCAAACTAGAGAAGACAAAGGACGACACCAGCGGTTCGACAAAGAACGGCTACATCGACAAGAACCACAACAAGAAGCCTCCAGTTCACGAGCCGGCGCGTGAGAAGAAGTTCCGCAACTTCTCCAAGAACAAGAAGCTCTTCCACCGTGTCCTCGCCGTGCTTGACGACATCAACCTCTCCGACACGGAGATATGGAGCGACGAGGGCGAGGATGATCCGCAAGAGCAGAAAGGTGGCGACAACTTCTCTGGCATGTGCTTCATGGCCGACGCCAACGGCATTAGTGACTCTGAGCTTTACAGCGACTTGGAAGAGGTACCCTCCTATGACCAGCTCAACGAAGCTTTCTGCAAATTACGAAAATTTCATGCTAGAGTTAGAGCTAGGTGTATGGAGCTAGAGAAGGAAGTAGGTACCTTGACTCGGGAGTTAACTTCTCTTATATCTTCTCTCTCTCGAGTCACTGATGATTGTTCTTTGTGTGATGCCGTGCTTGAGGAGTTTGAGAAACTAAGGACCATACATGATAGTGTGCTTGTTGAACTTGATGGTCTTAGGTTGAAGAATGCTAGCACTAGTTCTGTTGATGCTATTCCTGTTGAGGCTAATTTTCTTCGTGCTCACTCTACTCCTTCATGTTCAAATTGCCTTAAATTGCTTGCCGAAATTGATGCCATGAGCGATCACCTTAGGAAGCTTTCTTCTAGAAACGATGAACTTGAAATGCATGCTTCTAAGGACCCAGTCAGCTCATGTGAGGGCTGTAGGCAACTAAAACTTGACAATGAATCCTTAAATGTCAAGTGTGCTAAACTTGTTAAGGACTTACTAGATAAGTCACAAGAAAGTTGCTTGCGATGTTCTGTGATTGAGGGGGACTTGGATAAAATCCATGTCGAGCTTAGGAAGAAATTAGAAGACCAAGCCCATAGAATTAGAAATGCGTCTTGCGTTTCTTGTGAGGCCCTTAAGATTGAGGCAGCCGTGCTGAGAGAGAAAAATGCACGTGCTGAGAGAGCTCATCTTTCTAGTTTTTCTTCCCCTTGTTCTTCTTGTGCCTCTTTCTTTCGAGATTGCCAGTATCTTATGAGCACTCTCGAGAAGTTTGTTGGAGGCAAGAAGAAGCTCAATCTTATTCTAGACCAATCCAATATTAGTAGATTCAATCAAGGTCTAGGATTTGATCCCTTAGAGCACGCTCGGGCGCATCCTCCCACCATTGTGCGCGGCTCCAAGAGTGGTGAGACTATGGTAGCTCTCAGAGTGAGTACCACCATGTTTAGGTCTGCTGGGGTTATCCATAGGACTATTGACCAGAAGGGTGTTACTCCTGTTACTTCTGCCTCTAGCAAGGCGAAGTACATATGCACCTTCTGTAAGAAACATGGTCACATAGTAGATTTCTACTTCAGGCGCGCCAAGATCACTCGGCGTGAGCGTGTTGCTTCTCTTAGGGGTATTCAGGGTCATCCTCAGACTTTGAGTGCTCCTAAGGCACACACTGCTTCTAGACACGTTAGAGAGTCACCTATTTTTGGGCAGCGTCCAGGACTCAGTTTTCATGCTAGTTCTTCGAGTTTTAGTCCTGAAGCTGTTCGTTGTCAGTCTTTCCGCCGTCCTCTTGATATTCCTCATTTTTCTCATCGAGGTAGATATCAGCGGTGTGAGGTGTTTTCTAGTAGGAGTTTTAGGCAGCTTGACTGGGGTGGTTCGGCTTTTGCACCACGGCAGGCCAACCCAGTTTCAGCTCCTAGATCATCTACTAGAGTTGCTACTGATCTTTGTTAGGGTTAAACATCAGAGTGACACTCGAGTCCAGTCTTCTTCTGTGACTGGTACTCTGAGGTGTCGTATGTTTCAGTATTGGGTTCCTAAGTCTTCACTCTATCCCAGTACTGAGTAATCTTTCTCTCTTGTGTCTTGATCAGGTTCATCGGATGGGGAAGGGAGATGTTTGGATTGTCGACTTCGGTTGTTCTCGTCATATGACCGGAGATTCTCGATGGTTCTCTTCCCTAGTTCTAATCATGTATTCTTGAGAGCACATTTGCACTACACTTCTTACGAGTTGAGGTATGGGCGAAAGCCTAGTGTTTCTCATTTTCGTGTGTTTGGTTGCAAGTGTTTCATTTTGAAGTCTGGTAACCTGGATAAGTTTGAGTCTCGCTCTTCTGATGGTATCTTTCTGGGTTATTCGACTTCTTCTCGTAGCTATAGGGTCTGGAGTTGCAATGCGCATATAATCATAGAGACCTGTGAAGTAACCTTTGATGAGGCTAGCCCAGGAGTTAGACCTGACATTTCAGGCTCTTCTTCGTCCTCCGAGATCATCTTTGTAGAGGATGAGGATGATGGAGATGATGGTGTTCCACCTAATCCAGTCCCCTCTACACCTGAGGTGCCTCCTGTTTCTATTTCTGCATCTTAGGAAGGCCAGCCCTTGCCTTCTAACTCTCATTCAGCTAGTGGCTCTGCTCCTACCTCTTCTGTGCATGAGGTAGAGGCCACTTCTCCTTCTGGACCTCCCCGTCATATTCAGCGTTCTCATCCACCTTATCAGATCATCGGCGATCTGTTTGGGTGAGTCACTCGCTCAAAATCAGGTTTGTCCAGTTTCTGCCTTCACTCTGCCTTTTTTGCCTCGTTTGAGCCGAAGGATGTGACTTATGCATTATCTGACGAGTCTTGGACTACTGCTATGCATGAGGAACTTGAAAACTTTAAGAGAAACAAAGTCTGGCAGCTTGTAGAATGTCCATCTGGTCATAATGTCATTGGGACCAAGTGGGTGTTCAAAAACAAGGAGAGTGAGGATGGGGTTGTCATTCGCAACAAGGCTAGGCTAGTTGCATAGGGCTTTTCTCAGGTTGAGGGTCTTGACTTTGAGGAGACCTTTGCCCCTGTAGCTAGACTAGTGTCTATTAAGATCCTGCTTGCATCCTCTGCATCCCGAGGCTTCAAGCTCTATAAATGGATGTCAAGAGTGCACTCCTCAATGGCTATATTGAGGAAGAGGTTTATGTCAAATAACCTCCAGGATTTGAAAACCCTAAGTTTCCGAGTCATGTATACAAGCTTTCTAAAGCTTTGTATGGACTCAAGTAGGCCCCCAAAGTATGGTATGAGACAATCAAGTCATATCTTCTCAGCCATGACTTCAAGATGAGCGTAGTAGACAAAACTCTGTTCATCAGACACCATGAGTCGCATTTTCTTCTTGTCCAGATTTATGTGGACGATATCATTTTTGGTGGCTCGTCTCATTCATTTGTGTCTCAGTTTTCTAAGGTGATAAGCACAGAGTTTGAGATCAGTACGATGGGCGAGTTGAGCTACTTTCTTGGCTTTCAAATCAAGCAGACTCGGGAGGGTACTTTCTTGCATCAAGGCAAGTATACCCGTGACCTCCTGAGGTGCTTTGATATGTCTGATGGGAAGCCGGTAATAACTCCTATGGCCACCACTGCTGTCCTTGAGCCCGATGAGGATGGTGAGCCTGCTGATCAAAAGGAGTTTCGGAGCATGATCGGTTCCCTCTTGTACCTCACTGTTTCGAGGCCTAACATATATTTCGTTGTGTGTATGTGCGCTCAATTTCAAGCTTCTCCTCGCGCCTCTCATCACCAGGCGTTCAAGCGCATCTTTAGGTACCTTCATGCTACCACTGATTATGGTATTTGGTACTCTTCCTCTTCTTGTCTATCTCTTAGAGCTTTTTCCGATGCCGACTTTGCTGGCTGTAGGATAGATAGGAAGAGCACTTCTTTCACTTGCCAATTCATTGGCACTTCTCTTGTTTCTTGGTCATCTAGGAAGCAATCCGGAGTTGCACAGTCCACCGCTGAGGCCGAGTATATTACTGCAGGCAGTTGCTGTAGCCAGGTGCTCTGGATAAGATCGACCTTGCGGGACTATGGGTTAGAGATAGAGAGTGTGCCACTTTTCTGTGACAACACTTCTACTATTTGCATTGCTAAAAACCCAGTGCAACATTCTCGGACCAAGCACATTGATATTAGGTATCATTTCCTTAGAGACCATGTGGAGAAGGGAGATATAGCGCTTGATTTGTAGAGAGTGACCTCGGTTAGCGATATCTTCACCAAACTTTTGGATAGCTCAGTTTGTTGCCTTGAGGAGTGAGCTTGGAGTCGTGAGCCCTTACGGCCTTTCGTGAGGGGAGCTGGTTTGTATATTATGTAAAATATTGTTCCTTCAGTTTTCTTTTCTCTTTGTGTTTTCTTACAGGTGATTTTGGGCTTATTTTTTCTTGAGTTGAGTTCACTCACTTAGACTTCTGGTATGCTTTGCATGGACCTCTTATCTTCTGTTTTAGGTTGCTATCATGCTGATTAGTTGCTCTCTCTTCTCTCTAGGTTGAGTTCCCTCACAGTCTTATAAGTCTAGCAGGTGTTGGGCCTCCAGGTAGAGCAGGTGCTGTGTGCACTCCTTAGTTGGGATCTAGAGTCGACTTCCCTATGTCGATCCTTGGGAAGATAAGAGCGAGTCTGAGCCGTAGTGAGTCTCTTCTATCTTATCTATGCTCAATAGCCATACAGTTTTGCAGTTTCTCGACTTCTTCTCCTCATTCTGTTTTTCTGGTTGTTATTGAGTTTATTTGGGTTTTCTTTATGCCTAATCTTAATAATAACTCAACTTTAACCAGAGTTTAGCTTAAAATTGATTCATTTGTTGAGGGGGAGTTTGGGAATCTGTTCATGCATTACATTTAGACTGCATTTTCTGTTTTATGAGCTTTGTCTATTATGCAATTGACTCAATCTTCATGAAATACATCATGCTACATCTTTTGAAGAAAGTCACTAACTTAGATTTGTCCAAGTTCATTTATCATGATAAGCTTGTTAAAATTTGAAAATTTAAAGCTTTGAATGAAAACTTGATGAAACATGTTTCTTTTACTTGCTAGGTTTCTTCTCTAGAGGTTTATGCCATGGTTTGAGAAATTTTGGAGTTCTCTAGAGTCCATATAGCAACTTGGGTGAAACTAGTTTGATCCATACTAGAGTCCTTCAAATTGCTCATATATGCTTAAAATGAAAAACAAGAAAAATTGACTCGGTTTGTGCAAAATTGATCTCAACACTTTATATTCACAAGACTGCTTCCCATTGCACTTGGGATGAACTTGGAATGTATTGTGTATTACCTCTTCATCAACTTGGTCATGGATCCAATTTCTATCTTTGGACCAAGTTTGACTTTGCAACTAAAAATTGCTTTCTTCTTCATCCTCTTCAAACTCAAAACATATGCCTTTTGTTGTATTTGTCAATATACTCATCAAGGGGGAGTTTGAAGGACCATGTGGAGGTTTATCCAGAGTTGTGATCAGTATTTAACTAAATTTGAGCTTGTGGTTGCTTTTGTTTGAGTTTTATTTGAATTGGATTTTCAATTGGAAGCAATTTGAGGTCTTCTCTTTTTTCCCGGTGCTACCAGCCAGAACGAGTAAAAATGAATTTTAATGAGTGGACTTTGATGGATTTATTACACATCTTTGTGGGCATTGCTATGTGAGGAGTTTCCTTGTTTTTGATGGTCGCAGGACGACAGTGCTAGGTCATGGTGAGGCGAAGGATGGCCGGGACTAGGCGAGGAGCGTCAGAGGTCCAGACGGTCGGGGATCGCCGGAAGATGATCAGAGACGGAGTCCATGCAAGCCATGAAGACAAGGAATGGATGTGATGCTAGCTAGATGCTGCTCAGATCGATGAGGGCCATCAGATTGCGGTCTAGTTGATAGGATAGCGGGTCTAGTTAGTGTGCTTTGAGAACCGTGCAAAAAACCCATTATGTGTTGTGGGTTTTGGGTGAACCCTTGCATGGCTGGTTGAGTGTGTAAATCCTAGCCCTTGATGGATGCTCTAGGGTTTAGAGGCTCATCCAAGGGTGGTAGGTGGCCCAAGAGTTGTATAAATAGGGGCGGAGGGGTAGCCTTCCCCCTTGAAGGTTTTGAGGTTTTTGATTCTCCTTTGAGCTTTGCCCACATGAAATGTGAGGCTTTGTAATCTCTCCTTCCAGAAATGAAATGTTCTTCATTTATGTTTATGTTTCATTTCCTTTACGCATTTACATTACGCATTTAAATTACGCAATTTAATTTCAGCATTTACTTTCCCGCATTTACATTCTCGCAATTTACTTTATCGCAATTTGGATTTGCCTCCCCTCCTTCTAAATGTTGTTCTTCTAGGATGTCTTGAGAGTGTTTATATGGTTTTACATCTTTCTTGTACCCTAGGATAGACTAGAGATCAAGTTTTTATCAAATTGCAAATCTGTCTAGAACTTGTTCTTCACGCAGCGGTCCGTTTTTTATTTTTATACAAATATAGAAAAATCCTTTTTAAGTGATTCTTATTGGAGAAGGTGCACGACTCATATATCCATCTCTGAAACAATTTGTGAGTCCACTGGTTGAACCGTTTGAGCGCTATGAAGTGAAAATCAAGCCTTAAACATTCTAGTCAAAGTTCCTGACTATCTGTAATGCTTGATTTTCCATGTTTATTCTACAAAGCTTTTTTTAGGTGATTTTTGGTGGAGTGTTTCATGACTCAACTACTCATAGGGATAAAAATTCCCAAAAATTGTATAGCAACAAAAACACACCAACCATCTGCTCCAATTGAGGACAATTCCTGGAAAATCTGCTTTTACTTTTCTGGAAAGAGACTTTAGTGTTTTAGCTTTACCTCTTTTAGAAAAGTAGTCTTTGAGTTGATTCCTCTTTGTTTGGACACTTGACAACCAGGATTGTGATAAAAAAATCCCTCACATGATTCATGGTTCTCATCCATGCAAGCTTGGGGTACACATAGTTGTCTAATTCTTTGAGTTTTGGAGGGTGTGCGAATCTGAGAAACACCAGTTTGAAGGAAAATCTTTGGGTGCTTCAGATTTTTATTGCGAGATTGTTTGGAGTACTTTGAGTAGGGGAAAATTTTCTTTGGGATCATTCACCCCCCTCTGATCTCCATTTCGATCTTTCAAAAACCAAATTGATTAAGATTCAATAAGAAGCAAGCATGATCTTCCTTATTTGCAACACATGCAAATACTTTTGCTCATGCAAGAACCAACCAAGAGAGTGAGCTAGAGTGAACCGGGTTGAGTTCATCAACATATGATGAAGCTCAAGCTATACGACTCGACCCCTCTTAATAGTACGACAACCTATACTAGCAACCCAGTCTCCTATCCAAACACCGAGATCGGTAAAAGACTATGAACACATCCTTAACCCTAGCTAATAATACCTTTGCCTCTCGCAACTACTTGGAGCTTTCATGATGACCAATTATGTTTTCTTCAAGTCGGGATCTTTCTTCTTGTTCATCAACATATGATGAACCTTCTCTAGCTTCACTTCACTTTGGGATTCATCTTTGAAGCTCATCAACACATGATGATTTTTTCTTCCCGATTCTTCATTTTCTTGGACTCAACCTACTTCACAACTCATAGAAGATTGTTAGTCCAACAAACACGGTTGCCTTAATCATCAATTGCACTCTATTAACACATAATGGATGCTCTCGAGATCGATTGAGCACAACCCAAAGACAATTGATTGAAAGATTAATTGTTTCTTGAGTATACTAATGCAACTAATGCTTCATTATACTCAAGAGCTTTCGATTGCCCTAGGATCAACAAAGTGAACTATCAACTCATGATTAGTTCTTTGTTGATTTAATGGCAACCGAACACAATTTAAATTATCATGAGTATATATTAACTACACAAGTTTCATATACTCATTTGATGGAATCTAAAAGTAATGATCCAATTTATATGGAGTAGTGGAAATGGATCAATACTCCTAAGACCATTAATTATAGAATAAACTCCGTTAAATATGTGTATACATATAATTGAACTTGAATCATTATGCACATATTCAATTTTTGAGATTGCTTTTGACTTTATCCTATATTGCCATGAGTATACTACAACTACACAAGTTAATTATGCTCAAGGGGTTGTTTCAAAGTAATGATCATTGATATAAAAAGATGAATTAAATCAATACTATTGAAACTTCAAGATTAAGCATGAACTCCCCCTAAATATGTGCATTCACGTATATATGGAGTCGGAAAGTAAATGCACATCTTAAGGTTAAAACAATGGTGGAGTTCACTCTTTATCTTGAATCCAAAGAATTCAAAAATATACTCAATAAACACGTTAGTCTCACATTTAGATTTATCAATAAAATCATAACATATTTGACATCAAAGAATGCAACAATATATATACTATGTGTTCTTGAATTCATACCTTAGATAATTTTATCATTTCATCCAAAAGAGACTAATAAGAATTAAGCTCAACAAAAGAGTTAGTCTCACAAAAAGATTTGTCATTAATTAACAATTTTGAGACTAATTAATATTATAGTTATCAAAAGGGTTAGTCTCAATATTAGATTTGTTATTAACACCAAAACCAATTTAATGGAGCTTGAACTTTCACACGTATCAGCACATAATTCTGATGTGAAAGGAGTGGAGACACTACTACAGAATTGTACATCAGAATCGGTTCTTTTTGTCATTCTGATGCATTCAAGTGGCGTCTGAAGTCTTTAGATAGTGATGAGGTGGAGTTATCACGATCGGTTTGGCCCGATTGTGATAAAGCCTCATTAGAATCGGTTCTTAGGTGAAACCGATTCTGATGAACACATTATCACAATCGGTTTTTTCGAATAACCGATTCTGATAAAGGATCATCAGAATCGGTTCTTTCAAGGAAGCGTTTGTGACGACCCCCTCATTAGAATCGGTTCTTGTGTGGAACTAATTCTGAAAGAACTGATCGTCAGAATCGGTTCTTTCAAGGAAGCGATTGTGATGATCCCCTCATTAGAATCGGTTCTTGTGTGGAACCAATTCTGCACACAAGAACCGATTCTAATGAGGGGGTCGTCACAAACGCTTCCTTGAAAGAACCGATTCTGATGATGGATCATCACAATCGCTTTATTCCAAGAACCGATTGTAATGGTATGGTTATCACAATCGCTTCCGTAAAAGAACCGATTCTACTGATGTAGTCATCACAATCGCTTGCTTAAAAGAACCGATTCTAATGAGAGGTCATCAAAATCAGTTCCTCATAAGAACCAATTCTGATGATAGGGTCATCACAATCGCTTTTTTTAAAAAACCGATTCTGATGAGACGTCATCAGAATCATATATATAAGAACCGATTCCAATTATGTGGTTATCAGAATCGGTTCCACATAAGAACCGATTCTGATGACCCTCATGGGGTGTTTCAATTTTGCATATTATCCAAAATAACACATATTAACAATGGGCATATATATATCACATTCACAATACAGAACACAGAATGCACATATCACATTCACAGAACACGAACACTTAAATTACAATACATATAGCCCATTCGTTCACAATATACAAACACAAACATGCTTAACAATCAGTACACGTGCATATATATCACATTGACATATACAATTAATATTGTTTCCATATGGACTAGTAGGACGCTTCAGGATCTCTAAACCTATCGTCCTCCGATATAACTTCTAACCAGTACCACTGGCATAAGTGGTCTCGTAAATTGTTGAGTGCTTTGATGTCTAAGCTCTTCTGGGGGATATTCTTCTGGGGGATATTGATCTTCTGCATAACATAAATGAGTGCACGAATTTAAGTTTCAAAATTTGTATGTGAAAGGCTAAGTATGCATGTACATATACCTTAGGAAAAAGGTGTGAGCCGCCGACTACAACCAACATGTGTTGCATGACATAGAAGCCGCACAGATCATCGCTGCCTTATTGATGACACTGTGAAGAGAGAAAAAGAAATTAACACACGAAGATTAGATGTCAGAAAAGATTAATCGTATATATACTAGGCACTTGTACCTTGAATCTCTTATACTCCAGCGTCTTGCCCATTTTGTCATCGTGTGACCCTCCTTCATCGACATAGTCCGAGAAACCCCTACATATATTAGAGAGATACCATTTAGTACAAAAAAATATAGTTAAATTCAGAAAGTGTTAGGTTACGGTAATGTACTTACTTCTGCAAAGGACACTTGATCGCGTAGGCCATCTGTCTCTTCTCGATTGAGTTAAAAATGTAGACTGTGTTTTCACTCGGAACGAGGACGAGTAGAACCCAATGGTTGCTTATTAAATGGAATGTAGTGCAAGGAAATAAGTTCGCATACGGTTTAAGTGCGTACAAGTAATTTAAGGGTTTGTACTACTTACTCCTCGTGGTACGGTATTACAACGAAGTCCTTCTTCGACTCAGTATGCAATACCCCCTTGACGTAGCCAGCAACGAACACTGGATGAAGCCTAGCCGTGGTCGCAGACACAAGCTCGGGGTCAACGAACCCAACTTGGTTTTGATTCGTCACGGCTCGCTGTCTCATTGCCCTACAACTCATGTTGATATGTGAAAACATAATGCAAAATCCTATAAAAGTCGTCAGCTCATGATGTATGGTACGATACTCACAGCGTCCAGGATCATAAAGTAGAAATATCGACGGCTATTAATTGGTACACACGAAATAGATCCTCAAAACTGACGGGGAATATCCCATTCTCGTCACGGTGGAAATGTACCCTTTTATACATCACATTGAAGTCGACTTGACACTCCTCCTCATTCACCATATCAATGTACCATCCATGGAGCATGCGAGTCCACTTGCCTAGATAATTTAGTTCGTTGGATAGAAACAGGGGCTTTCCATGTACGTAGGCCTTAAGATCATAAGGGATGTCTGTGTCCTGTGCTGACTTTCCTTTCTGGAATGAAGGAGTCTTCAAGGTGAGGGTAGTGGGCTTTTCAAGTACCTCAAGGGGCGTTGTGGCCTTTATCAGCTTTGCCTTCTTGGCAGAAGGAGTCTCAGAGGCCTCTTGTGGTTCTGTTGGTGTCGTGCTTGTCCTTTTACACGTGAGCTATGCACCATGTGTAGGACTCATCACGGTGGTGGGAGCGAGCGGGAGGCGGGAGTAAGCCGCAGTGCGGTAGGAACCTACAAAGCACGCGCATATTTAACTTATTGCAGTAATACTGGAATGGTAGAGAAGACGTGGGGGATTTTTACCTTGACCAGTACGACACCCATCGTGGGCCACTTGATGAATGATATGTGTGCTTGCCCGAGTGTGCTGATATCTTCGTTGGGGGGGAACTCGAGCACATGTGATAAGAAGTGTTCGTGAACATAGTCCACCTGCACCCTCATGTAGCCCTTCCCCAAAGGCTGATCATGCACAGTGTCGGTCTCCTTGCATGGAAATGCAACCCCGCGTGTAGCCTCGACAGGAAATCCATCCTCCGTCAGGGTGGTGAGATGGCACTTAGCAGGGGCCTGCAAGATGTACGCAACTTGAGGAGAAACATTGTGGGAGTTACACTCGTAGCTTTAAGTTAGGAAAAATTAATTATTACCTTCAGCTGGGGATCGGTCTTATCATTTTTGGAACCACAGCTACTAGGTCGGGGCACAGGCTTCTCTACAAGAGGTGAGGGATTCTGTCTCTGACTCTGGGAGATCATCGCCATCATCTCAGCCCTCAGGCGCTCCTCACGTGCCATCATCTCCCCCCTTATCTCATCTTCACGTGCCATCATCTCCCCCCTCATCTCATCCTTGATCTCCTCCCTCAGCTGCTCCCTGAGCGTTTCCTTGAGGCGCTCCTCACGTGCCTCCCATGATCTTGATCTAGCACTCAAAGCGTCATCTTGGAAGTAGGACTTCTTCGTATGCCCCGACCCTGCGGCAAGCACCCGGCCCTTATGATCGGGCTTCCCGATCGTAGACAACAGGATATCCTTCGACCCTTGGCTCTGGAAGGTCCCTTGCTCTTTTCGCTGGCTTACCTCCTGCTGCAATAAGCGAGTACGAATTAGATCTGAAATACAACAAGCTGGGCCAACTGCAATGTACTAAGTCAGATGTCTTACGATGGCAGAGACGACGTGCGCAATAGCGGTGTTTGCGACTACAAGCTGCCCGTCGGGGGTTTTCTTTGTCCTCGCTAATACCCAGTTGCGTGCCCGTTCCTCACATATGTGGTAGTAAGGCATCGTCGTCCCGGAGTTCGCGCACTCCTCGGCTAGTCGCGCCCACTTTGCCTTCTTTCCCTCATAGCCTTTGTCTGCAGGGTGGTGCGGGTGCGTGTTGTGCCTCGGATAGCGGTATTCCTCTCTCTTGCTTTGCTTTGCCTCAGGCGTACCCTTCGTCGTCGTGAACTCCTCCTAAACATCCAGTAGTGTGAACGGATACCTCTCGAATGGTGTACGACCTTTCAGACGTACTCACTTGTGCATGAGGACCCTGAAGTGCCTCAAGGCCACACCCATCCTCTTCAAGGCGTACCGCCTCGCGTTGCATTCATCTTCCTCCTCTATAATCCATTTGCCCTTAACCTCGTCCCACAGCCGATTCTTCTGCTCGGTGCTAACTTCCTTCCTCCAATCCTTAATCGTTATGGGCACTCTCTTTGTGGCCCCTTTGTTCGGTCCTCAGGCCTTCCTCACCTTACTCGGACCCTCAACATTTGGAACTTAGCTCGGCCCCTCGGGAGCACCTTCTACTCTGTCTGGCGAGGAGCCGATGCTCTCTAATTGTGGCATTTTGAGTTTTCTTATCTGATAAAGTCATATATTTGACATGAGAGAAAGCAATTCGTACCTATTTTGTGAACTTGACAATAAATCATGTAAAGCAATAGCTGAATAGATAAGTAATAAGATGTAACTATTCTAGCATATTTCAGTAGAGTAACAAATGAACGAATGATCTTCAAAAAAAGTTTATCTGTTGACCACCTAAATACGTACAAACGATAACCCCTAATCTCTAAATAGGTTTGGTCCTAATCCCATTCGAGGATATGTGGTTCGAGCAAGTTCCTAAGCCGTTGTACAACTCCAGAGAAAATTTCGGCAGCATCTCCCCGTGTTCTCCAGGTACACGTCTCGACAACAGGTCAAGAGGGGTGTATACCCAGAGAACACCATAGGGAGATGCTACCGAAATCTACTCTGCAGTTGTACAACAGCTCAGGAACTTGCCCGAACCACATATCCTCGAACTGTCCAAAAAACGTGGACAATTCGAGACTGCTTGCTTATGAATGTGACCAAATGGCATATTCATAAACAAGTACTCTCAAAATGGGGACGTAGGTTACGCATTTTTAACTCAAACGTAGATCATATTACAGTAACAATAATAACATGTAGATCATATTACTGTATTTGCAGTAGATGATGAAAGCATGCATTGTGAAATTTGAACTCAGGAATGTTTGCAAAAGAATCACAAGCAAGTAAGTGTAATGTGAACATGATAATTGAAGCATTCTGGAACATATATGCATGTCAAGATCAAAGGAGCATGCTAATGAACTTACACTAGAAAGTCTGAACAAGCGGATCTTGGGTTTTCCTTTTCGGCTATACTTGATGAGCTTGGTACCTTTCTTCAAAGTAATAAGGACTAGCTACTTCCAACAAACCTGTTATACACAAAAGGGGACTTACATGGGATCAAAAATAATTTTCACTTAAACACATGATTCCAATAAAAGGGTTGGCGAGATATACAGGTCCTTGGACTGTATATAATTATTTTGTAATAATGTTTTATGAATAATCTAATGGCCAATCTAAATAGTTTCTTTCACATATTAGTAGTCAATGTTAAATAAGTTGGAATGTATGTTTTCTAAAAGGTCATATGTCTACGAACAGGTACACAACATATACAGTATCTGCAATGCTGTAGGGCATGCGGAAACTCCAACCACTTAAACAGCTGCACTTTGAGACATGTGCAATAACAATGCAACTAAAATGAAGGGAGAAAATAGTTTGAACATGACATAGGATTTGGTAGACAGAAATATCCATGTGATTGTCCATTGCTGGAAGCAATGTTGCTACTAGAATTTACACTGCACAAGGTTGTCAAAGCATGTCCAGAGTTTGCAATAAGAACCTCATCCTCTTTTCCATCTACAGATTTCGCTACAGGAATTGCATGAATGACTTCTTTAAATTGCATGAAGCAAGCTCATAATTGTACATGCGGAAATAGCACATAGATTAGGCGCATGCAACAAAATAGTAGTATAGATTGATTGGGCACATGCATAAGGGCGGACACTGCATGAAGAGCGCCAATTGTTGTGCATTTGAAGTAAGTAATCTTTCACTCCCATTGAAAAAAATAGAAGCAAGCAATTATGGTACGGACTCGATCATGTCACAAGACAAAAGTCAGTGCTCGCATGGCAACGTAGGTAGGCTATCTTTTCATTGGCTAAAAGTTAGCCTAAAAACCACAGATTTTTCCATGCTCCTAATGATATCTTTTCCAGTACCTAGGTACAAATATAGTAAAATTTAAAGTTGAACACTCTGCGTTGTGAGTTATGTATTTGAACAGCTAACATTAACTAGTAAGTACGTTATTTTTTGTTTTTCATGTTTGTTTGCAATGCCTTTCTATGGATTTCATCTTTAGTAAGTCGAATAAAATGTGTATCATTGTCTTTGAAACAGACAGTCTGATTGTACTAAACATACAACTCAAAATGTAAAGTATGCAATTTGCATTTTGCAGTACTACACCAGGAACTATGTTCAGCAAGCATCATAGCTTTGTCGAAACATGTAAAGAACACTAGCAGAGAGGAAGCAGACACCTTGACAAAGCAGTCATGGAAATGCAGCCTGACCAAGGATGCCGCCATCCTGGTTTCCTTGGCCACGGCCTGCGACACGATGCACTTCGAAAAGAAAACCCGCGTGTTGATTCACCCTAAATATGTCCAAGCATTCAATTTTTTTGTCCTGATTAGTTAATTTTCATGTTGACATATGTTCATTTTGGTTTTACAAATGAGTAATGAAATACAATTGGCATAGAAGTTTCCTGTTAAATAGCCCCTCCTCGATTAAACTTTATCCTGCTTCTTGCTTGACCTAAATATTGAGAATTGTGTTGCTTATATAGTTTGATCTAGCATAATGTTGCATAGACAATCCACAATATTGCAAATATCCTGCTATGGTGAATAGAATGATTTCTTTCATCTTTTCATTTCCACTGCAAAAGGGAAAAATTTGTGGCTATCTTCAAGCTAGACAGAAAGTCGAGTAAAGCATCCAAAAGTGGATGCTGTAACTAAATGAAAACACAACTTGCCTTTGCGTTCGCTGTAAATTGTCAACCCGTGACTTCAGTTTCAGGTACTCATTGCGGCTGATTTTCAATTGCTGAAAGAAACTAGCACAATTTCACTTTACTAAGAATCATAAGAAAAGCATTTCATTCAACACATTTCATATTATTGAATTAAAGAAAATACACTACTAGAATTAATGATGTGCAAAATTAACTGAGAGTTTCACAAGGAAATTTTTAACTGGTAGAGTTACAAAACATAATGGTCAAACCACATATTTTTTTCGATTCCTCAACTGCTAGAGAACTAGTACGAGCTATGCACATTTCAAGATTCCAAGTCAACAAATTGGAAAGCTTCAAGGAGAATCGGACGACCTGGCTCACCTTCCTCGACCTTCTTCTTGACGTGATTCTCCGGGCGGGGCGGGGCGGCGGGCTGCGGGCGCCGGGCGGGCGCCGAGGTCGCGGGCGCCGGGCGGGGGGCGGGGCTGCGGGCGCCGGGGCGAGGAGGCGGGGCTGCGGGGCGCGCACGAATAGGATGCTGACTAGCTAGGATTAAGGAGGCCAGTGTGAGTTGCGTGCGCGAATAGGCCAGGAAGATCGCGGGAAAAAATGGCCGAATACTAGTCATCAGTATCGCTTTTTGCAACAAAACCGACACTCATGTTAGTCATCAGAATCACTTTTATATCTAAAATCGACACTGATAAAGACATATATCTGTATCGCTTTTTTATATAAAACCGACACTGATGTGTTTCAATATCCGTATCGTTTTTCAAAGAAAACCGACACAGATGTGTGTAGTCATCAGTATCGCTTTTACATATAAAACTGACACTGATAAGGTAATATATCCATATCGCTTTTTTACAGATAACCGACACTGATGTTTCTAATCTGTATCGCTTTTTAAAGAAAACTGACACATATGTGTATCAATATCCGTATCGCTTATTTCAAGAAAACTGACACAGATGTGTCTCAATATCCGCATCACTTTTTTAAAGAAAACCGACACTAATGTGTGTCTCAATATATCCGTATCACTTTTATAAATAAAACCGACACCGATGATGCTTCAATATCCGTATCGCTTTTGTAAATAAAACCGACACTGATACATAATTATCTCTATCGGTTCTCAGAAAAAACTGACACAAATGTAGTTCATTGCACTATTGCCTTTCCAGACAAACCTGAAGTCTAAATTTTCAGAATTAGATCAAAGAGTGAAAAACTTTTGCAAATATCGTTGGAATTATTTGAAATTTTGAAGAAATATACTTTGACATACTACAAATCTTTTGCAAAAAGAATTTTGCCAAAAAGAGTTAGCATTGAAAAAAGAAACCAAAATTCGCTTTGTAGGCATGAATTTTCCTTAAATAGTTCAAAAGTCAAAACTTTCTCAAATGAAGACCAGGTTTTTTGAAAATTTCCAAAAATAATTTCCTATAGCTTAGCCTCATTTCTGTGTCTCAGAATTATATAGATTGTACATCACATCGAGACTACACTATATGTAAGTTCTGAATTTTCAGCATTTCACCAAAGAGAGAAAATGCCATAACTTTTTCATACATTGCTGAAATTATTAGAAATTTTGTAGAAACATATTTCAGGATACTGCAAAACTTTTCATAAAAGAATTTTTGGAAAAAGCGATCTCATTCAATAAATATGCCAAAATTCATTTCGTAGACATGATTTGTGCTTAAAGCGTATAAAAGTCAAAACTTCTTCAAATTAATCTGGAATTGTACGAAAATTTCCAGAAATGAACTTTTGACTATTTACAATTATCAAATGGAATTTTGTTTCACAACATATGGCACAAAGTGCAGGCATAAAGAGAAATTGCATTTCCATCAAAGCCTCCAACAGCAATTCACCTTGGATTTTTATTTTGAAAACATTGCAAACTATTTTACATACATAATAGAACAATGAAATTAACAACAAACATTATAACAGTCCATTTATTTACAATACTGCCCTTCATGATGATCTACTTGCATGTAATTGGCTCCATGTGTGTCGTCATCCCCACTAAAACAGGCCCCATCTGCAAATGAAGGTATCTCATCGAATTGGTTATACTCTTCTTCATCTACAACATCTTCAACTCCTACGATCCGTCTCTTACCATGAAGAACGACGTGCAACCTCGGATTGGCCAGATCACGCACGTAGAAGACTTGAGTTGTTTGCTTCGCAAGGACGAACGGGTCATCTTTGTAGGCGAGCCTACTGAGATCCATAATAGTAAAGCCTCTCTTGTCGACCTTTACTCCATGTGGAAGTCCTAACCACTTACATCGGAACAATGGAACTTGGTTTATTCCGTAATCGAGCTCCCAAATTTCTTCGATCAACCCATAGTAGGAGTTCATTGTGGTTGGGGAGACTCTTTTCGAGTGATGATCATCAGAGAAAGCATTTATGCTCACACCACTGTTTTGGAAAGTACTCTTGGCATCTTGAGTCTTAGTGTAAAAGGTGTAACCATTAATATCGTACCCCTGCCATGTTTGTACATTAAATCTTGGTCCGTTAGCCAACCATTTTACATTCTCACTAAAGGAGACCTTCGCTTTTTCTTTGAACCATGTGAGGAATCGATCATTGTGTTCTTGTGTGATGGAAAGCTCATCCATTTGTGGATTCTCTTCATGTAATATCAACTTATACTGCTCGATGTATGGACGAGCTTCTGCGCTGTTCTGCAAGACTGTCAAATGCGCTTCGCAATACATATCAAACCTCGGACTCATTAGTTTGGACCCAGCGGTTCCTTTACCAGCAAGTCTGCCCTCATGACGAGATACAGGAACATCGATTGCTTGTCTTTTACCTAGGTAGTCCACACAGAACTCAAGAACCTCTTCAGTCCCATAACCTTCAACAATACTACCCTCAGGCTTCGACCGATTCCTCACGTAGGACTTTAATATACCCATGTACCTCTCGAATGGATACATGTAACATAGGAAAGTGGGTCCACATATCTTAATCTCTCTGACTAGGTGAACCACAAGGTGGACCATTACATCGAAGAACGACGGTGGGAAATGCATCTCAAGCTCACACAGAGTCTGCACTACCTCACTTTGTAAGTTGTCTAGCATATCAGGGTCAATAACTTTGCAGGAGATCGCATTGAAGAAATAACACAGCTTCGTGATTGCCAACCTAACATCCTCTGGCAGAATATTTCAGATTGCAACTGGGGGCATTTGGGTCATCAAGACATGGCAGTCGTAGGACTTCATGCCCAACAACTTCAAATCATCCATGGACACAAGCTTCTTAATGTTTGCGGAGTAGCCAGATGGCACTACTACAGAACAGCACATCACTGCCGGTTCCAAAACCCCATCACTGCCGATCATTGGCGCCGGCAGTGATTGGTCGGCGATGATACTGGGATTATCACCGCCGGTTCTACCTACGGCGGCGGTGATATTGATCTATCCTGCGGATCAAACCAAAATCCGGCAGTGATAAGGATTATCACTGCCGGTTCTATCTACAACCGGCAGTGATATTGTACTATCACTGCCGGATCAAACCTAAATCCGGCAGTGATGATAATTATCACTGCCGGTTATACATAAAATCGGCAGTGATATCGTACTAGCACTGGCGGGTTGTACCATAATCCGACAGTGATGTGTACATATCACTGCCGGTTTTCTCCAAGAACCGGCAGTGACAAGCTTGCATATTTTTGTGCAATATATATATTTTATATAATTGTTTACGATGTCCATATGTAGTATATAAAGCATCGTTCAAATCATAATTCAAATATATCCATGTATGTATGAAGCATCGTTAAAATCATAATTCAAATATATTAAATTAAGCATCACATAATTTGTTTTTACAATGATTTATTTACAAATGTAGCTCGACTACATGTCATCCCATTCGCTTTGATTTTACAAAGAGTCAAGTATACACGCCACGCGTCTAGGCCGTAGGAATGAGGGCGATGAGGCTACCCGTGGAACTCGCCGTTTGGATTGATGATCTCATCATGAATGAATCCGCGATCTGTTCTTGAATTGCTATAATTTCACATCGAAATAACTTATTGGTTCTCGTTTGGGCGCTGTTTTTGAACAAAAAGGAAGTTAATTAATGATGATATTTGTTAAATAAAAAGGGCATCAAAGTGTAATTACGCACCATGGCTTCGTTATAGTGACACTCTCGTGACAATTGAATGCATATTTGTACATACATAGAATGCACATAAATTGTTTAGGGTTCTGCCTCATGCATGGAAAGTCATTTATTATTTCAAAATTTTTCTGTATGGACGATACGAACACTTTTCTTGCGATGCAAGCGAAAGCCCCATGAATGATTTTGAATAGTAATTAAACTTAAATGCAATAGAATGAAATTTTGCTAGAGTAATAACACAACGATCGAGTTTACCTGTTCAGCATGTCCCAAAGGTCTTGGTACAAATTAGTTTGTTTTCTCCTGGAGTCCAAGACAAAAATCCTGCTAGCATCTAACTGGATGACGAGGAGGACCCAGTGAAACCTGCACATATATGTCAACGTAGTCAATTACTCCCACATCGTACGTGTTACACAAAAATAGTAAAACGATATTAGAAGTCGAGAGATCGTACTTGAAGTTATAGGGTAAAAGTACGGAGGTTTTGTATTGCGACTTCAAAAAGTATTAAATAAATAGTCTTCAACGAATCGTGGATTGTCTTTCACAAGTTTCTCTGTTGTGAGCCCCGGATCTAGGAATGCTAGATTGTCATTGTTATTTCTTCTACATGTCTGTACCTCCATTCTAAATAAGAAAGAAGTTAGAGATGCAATTAAACAGTACAGAAATGCTCAACGATATACGGACAGACTTACAAAGTCTATAGTCTAAGTATATTCACGTCCGTGGCATCTTCTTTGGTACAACATATCAGACTCCGTGAAAAGAACCCACGGATGTTATCCCCATTGTGAAAATCTTGCTCTGTGTATCCGATTGCGAACGCCTCCATACCATCGTTGGATCTTGCATGTACCAGCGATGGGCCTACCGCAGATTGTGTTGTAAGGTTGTCGAAATGAGTGGTTCAACCAATGCGTTTTCCCATAACGAACTTCCACGAGACCTTGCGCCAGAGCATCTAGCTAAGCATCATCTGCTTGAGCATCCCGCTTTAACGTGTCGGCACTAGCCGCCTGCAAGTATTGCTTTCTGGATATGCGCTCGTAGTCCGACATTTTGCAAGGTTCAGAAGCTCGCCCGTCTTTTGCACTTTTGCCATACTCAAGAAAAACTTTTATGCGTCGGATCAACTTTAGTCTTCTTACTTGATGGCACCTTTTTAAAGTGAGATGTTACGCAGGCGCTTACATGCTTTTTCCGTTCTTCCTCAGTCATGTCAGCTGATAATTTCTTCTGTGAATGTCTTGGGTTCAAAGATGGTTCAGATTTGTTTGAGGACGGTACCGACTGCCAAGATGTTCCTGTTGTTCGATTCTTTACAGATTTTGGCGGAGGAGTCGGGCTTTTTCTGGTTGGTGCCGACGGAGGAGTTGAACTTTTCCTGGTTGGCGGCGAGAAGTGTGGGAGGTCTCTGTGTGGAGAGTACGGCTGATCATCATCGTCGTCGCCCTCATCGTCCGAGCCAAACTTAATCAAGCTCTTGCGCCACGCGAGGAAGCCATGCACGTTTTCTCCTAGCTTTTTGTTCCCATCCTCGCCAGGGATCTCTACCTCCATTTTTTGGTACTGGCGGATGACACTGTCCACTTCGACCCTGGCGAATCCCTGCGGTATGGGGCGACAGTGCAAAATCTATGACTCCTGGCATGGTCAAGCCCTGCCCTCAGCCACCTTTATGGTAATGCCATGTGCGGCCAAATGTAGCTTGCACGGTGTCGGTTCTTTGATGTCATCCACAGGAAAATGCAGTCCATGCTCTTCGGGAATCCTCAGTGGGCGCTTGCGGTGCTCTTACGAGCACCGGGACTGATAAGCTCAGGGCTTTCACCGGGTGGCGGTCGCGAGCTGAGAGCTTTCTGTACGGCTTGCTCCACAGCCTTATCTAATTCCGATCTTTGTTCCTCTAGCGCTCTCACGACAGAATCTTTTATCTGACGTTCCAGTTGTTCTTCTCTTAATCTCTTTGAACGTTTGTACATCCATGCGTCTGCGGGGAAGGCTTCTTTCCACGTGACCAAACCAACTCCTCTGGTGCGACCTGGATGCTCCTTGTTACCCAGGGCTATGGTTAGCTCGTCATTCTCCCTTCGTGGCGCGAAAGATCCTTGGGAAGACTGCATGTGAGCATCGTGATTCTGCGCGACACTTCACGCTCTCTATCGCTTCACGAAGCTTAAGTGGCATCATCGGAGATAGAAGCACCCTCCCAAGCAACGATGCTTCGATCGTTAAGCAAAGGCGGCCGTTGCGAGAATTATACCCTTGCGGGTTATTTCTTCTTTGGACCGATCCATCTTGGTATTTTCTTCACGTACCCTCCTGTTCCTAGTTTGTGAGGGTGAATATTCTTATCTGCGTTTGCTTTGTTCCTTTCACTTACTATGTGAGCTTCTTGGACCTCTTATACGCCACAAATTCATCCCGAACTCCCTTAACTTTGGGTACGTCTCAAAATTCGCGTTTCATTCTTTTCACATAATTCTTGTTTAGTCTTTGTCTTCCAATTCTTCCACGCGATGCACATGATCTGAGTGCTCGTTTCTTTGCAACCAGCTCGGTCCCTTGGGGGAACTGGAAAACTTGTTTCAGTTTGTCCCATAATGAGTTCTTCAGGTCATTGGGTACCACCTATGGGTCACCTCCGCGGCCAATCCATGATCTATAGCTGATGGGCACATCATCCCTAGCAATAACTCCGCAGCTGTCTGTCTGGCCCCAATGATGACTCGGTATAGCGAGTTCCCGATTGCCGAGAGCTCCACTATGTGAAAAATTCCTTAGGCATCTTGTTCGGACCACGACTTGCGTCTTGCCTTCGTTGATCGGGCGTCCGAGCCTACAATTTGATCTTCAAATTATTAGTCGTGTGGGCCTACAATGTTTTCGGGAACCACGGTGTAATAAAACTTTACCTCGCCTCGCTAGTAACGTCGAGTTGGTCCAAGGCGGGATCACGCAAGTTCGGATAGGGCGTTGGGCTATTGTTGGGCTACCCTTCCTCCTTCGTCCATATTTGAGGCCCAACTCCTCCGGCACTTGTCCTTTGTCGGAGGCCATTCTGACAAGTTTACCAGAAATTTCAAATTAACAAGGTCATTTTTGAAAGACACATACAAATGAAGTTAATCCCGTGAAAGGATGTTTACATATTCCAGATACATACACATATACATCTTTACAACAGTTTTTAATATATTCCTAGTTTATGTGCTAAGAAAAAATACGTCTTATAAACTTAGACGGAAGGAGTGTTACGCTCTTTTGTATAAGACTTAGACAAGATCTAAAGAGCACGAGAGAACAAAAAAAATCTTGTTTTGAGCTTGGCTTAAAGCTACCAGAAGCTTAATTACGCATTTCAAACCAAGCTGTGGCTACAATGAATCGTTAGGTAAGCCGACACCCAATTTGCACCGAGCTAGCTGAATTCCCTGTCAGTCAAAGACATCCAAGATAGGGTCTTGTTGCCCCGCTAAGTGCTTCCATCAATGTTGACTTAATTCTCTTCTGCTAGCAGCACCAAAAAGCAGTTGCATGATTTCGCTCTCTTCTCTCCTTGCCATTGATACAATCGAAAGCCTCGGGTTTTTGTTAAAAATCGGTAGAAATCGAATGGTTTGCAAAATCAAAATTTTTGAATTCAATGGTCAAAAAGCGGTTAAAAACAAAATGAAAAGCGACATAATGCTCATTTTCAATTTAAATATACCAGGACAGGAACCTAGCTAGTTATAACTAACATTTAAGTAAAAATTGGAATGTGAAGTGTACTTGAGTAAATATGGTTACATTGATGCGTTATAGGAGATTGTGATTCCAATATTTACTTAAACTCATATGATTTTGTTTTTTTATTACACAATGTATTTATATAATATTCATTTTCTATTACTTATTTTATTAACAAATAATAGCATTCAAATGTCAAATTGCCATGATGATCTTCTGTGGCGACCTCTTAGCCTCATGTAACATTCTATTTTTGAGCCTTTTCAGCTCCATTTAATTTCGAAAATGACAAGTGGGACCGGACCCCACCTATCATCTGATTCTTCAAGCTCTAGCCAAGTCCAGAAACGCTCCCTCTCTCTTTCCTCCATTAGGGCATGATTTGGAGCTTCAATTTCTCCGCGATTTTTTCCCCGTTTCTTTCCAAATTTGTGCCAAATTAATCACTGGATCATCCTCTTTCCATTCCCAGCCATTTCCCCCAAATCCTGCGCCCAAATTCCGTGTTTTCCCATCTGCCCGACCGTCCATCTAGCACATTTTGACTCCGAGGAAGCTCTAAATGGGAAACTTAGCATATGGGGTCAAGATCTATACCTTGCGACCGCGGCCGGGCGAGGACGGCGTGGCGGTGAGTCGAGGCGGCGGCCGGGCGACGCGGGCGGCCGAAGCGTCTGGCGTCGGCGGGGTGATGCGAGGCGACGAAGTGGCAGCGTGAGGTTGAAGTGGAAATGAGGGGCTGAGTGGTGCGGCGTTCGAATTTATAGGGTTAGAGTATCACTGCCGGGTCACCACAAAAACCAGCAGTTATACACTATCACTGCCGGATAATAAAGAGAACCGGCAGTGATAGTTGAATTATCACTGCCGGTTCAAGCTCCACCCGGCAGTAATAATACATTATCACTGCCGATTGTATCTACACCCGACAGTGAAAGTATTTATCACTGCCGGTTGTATCTACACCCGGCAGTGAAAGTATTTATCACTGCCGGTTCAAAACAAAAACCGGTAGTGATTTTCACTGCCTGGTTAAGACTATAAACCGGCAGTAATAAACCACTTCACTGCCGACTTAATGATACAACCGGCAGTGATAAGCTCCGGTCACTAATGTCAAAGTTTTCAAAGGATGATTTTTGAAATCCTATCAATTTTTATCCAAATTTTCTGAAAATTCCTGAAGGAATACTTCAGGACATGTAATATTTGATTTAAATATTTCACCTAAGTTTTGACAAAGTTGTAAAATTATAGAAATCCAGATTGCTCACTGTTTTCATAGTTTTAATATTTCAAAATAAAAAAATCCAAATTGCTCACTGTTTTGATAGTTTTAATATTTCAAAAATTCACACAAATACAAAAAAACACACATATAAAGTTGAATTCACACAAATTGATACATATGACAAAAGAATACATTAATTGTTACATATGAGAAAATAAACATGTATGTAATTAGGACAACTAAGCTACGATTTGACCTTCGTCATGATCGCGGCGTATGTATGTAACTTCGTCCTCACTCTCTTCCATGAGACCTAGGTCAACGTCCTCTCCGAAAGGAGGAAGCTCATCGAATTGGTTGTACTCTTCTTCGTCGACAACATTCTCAACCCCGACAATCCATCTTTTTCCTTAAATAACCACGTGGCGCTCCTTGTTAGCTGGATCGGTTACAAAAAATATTTGTGTAACAGAATTAGCAAGTACGAATAGTTCTTCTCTGTATCCGACCAGTTTGAGGTCCACGGTAGTGATACCGTACTTGTCGATGTTCATGCCCCTTGGAAGTCTTACCCATTGGCACCGAAAGAGAGGGACCTTCAAAGGTCCGTAATCAAGCTCCCAAATCTCTTCTATGAATCCGTAGTAGGTTTTCCTATTTCCGTTGCTGTTGTAGGCATCTGTACGGATACCGCTGTTTTGGTTGGTGCTCTTTTTATCTTGTGCTCTTGTATAAAAGTAAAACCATTTATATCGTATCCTTGGAATGTCCGAATTGTAGTGGACGGTCCCTGAGCCAACACTTTCAACTGAGCGCACTCTGTCTCCGTATGCATCATGTGCCTACGCAACCAATCGCCGAAGTTATGTCTATGCTCTCTCGCGATCCAACCCTCTGACTTCGTTGGGTTTGTTCTGGATAGCATGCTCTTGTGCAAGTTGACATACGGGGCCACCACAACTGATTGTCCCAAAACTGCGAAATGTGCTTGTGTGAATGAAGCTAGATTGTTTGTATGGAGTGATTTCTGCCAAATGTCCCTTTTCCTCAGTAGCTCGCCTCATGCCGTGATGTAGGCACACCAATCGGTTTGAGATCCATGTAATCGATGCGTAACTCAATGACCTCCTCGGTTCCCCAACCATCTCGCAATGCAACCTTCCTACCGATGTCGATTCTGAACATATTTCTTTATAACCCCATGAACCTCTCAAAGGATACATCGATGTAGAAACACGGACCGAGAATCAGTATATCTTTCACGATGTGAACAATGAGATGGACCATAATATCAAAAAAAGATGGAGGGAAACACATCTCGAGCCTGCAGAGAGTGTGGACCACGTCTTCCTGTGGCTTATCTAGTTTCAATGGATCGATGGCCTTCTGTGAAATCGCGTTGAAGAATGAACACAACTTTATAATTGGGTCTCGGACTTTCTCTGGCAGAACACCCCTAATTGCAATTGGAAGCATCTGCGTCATCATCACGTGGCAATCGTGAGACTTCATGCCAATTAATTTTAAGTCTTTCATTGAGACTAGTCTCTTTATGTTGGCAGAGTATCCGAACGGAACTTTCACTCTGTGCAAGCATTCACACAGGCTAATTTTTTCTTTCTTGTTCAAAGTGTAGCAGGCTGCGGGAAGGTACTTTTTCCCTGTATCCATGTCTTAGTGATGCAGCTCCTTCCTGAGTTTCATATCTTCAAGGTCCATCCGTGCTTGGAGAGTATCTTTTGTTTTGCCAGGTGTATCCAGTAAGATACCAAGCAAGCTGTCACACACGTTCTTCTCTATGTGCATGACATCGATTGCGTGTCGAACTTCCAAGTGCTGCCAGTAAGGTAGGACCCAAAATACTGACCTCTTTTTCCACAAAGGAGCCTTATCACGGGAACTCGGGATAGATGTACTGCCTGCTCCCTTTCCGTGGATAATTTTAAGATCCTTTACAGCTGCAAATATCTCTCTCCCAGTGTGGTTCTTCGGAGCTAAGACAGTCTCCTTTGTCCCGTCAAAAGCTTTCTTATTATTGCGGTATGGGTGATCCTTGCGGAGGAACCTACGATGCCTCATGTAAGACATTTTTCGACAGTTCTTCAGCCACCGACTAGTCAGACTATCTAAGCATTTGGGCGATCCATTGAAGCCTTTTGTCGTCTGGCCCAACAGGTTACCAAGGGCAGGGTAATCATTGATGGTTACGAACAACAATGCGTGTAGGATAAAGTTCTCACTTTTATACTCATCCCATACCCGTACTCCATCGTTCCACAAGATTAGAAGATCTTCAACCAATGGTTTGAGGTACACATCGATATCGTTGCCAGGTTGCCTGGGCCCTTGGATCAGTAGTGGCATCATAATGTACTTCCGCTTCATACAAAGCCAAGGAGGAAGGTTGTAGATACATAGAGTTACCGGCCAAGTGCTATGATGACTGCTCATGTTACCGAAAGGATTCATCCCATCCGTACTCAACCCGAACCTTATGTTCCTCACATTATATGCAAAGTGCTTCTTATATTTTCTATCGATGTTCCTCCATTGCACAGAGTCAGCAGAGTGTCTGAGCATTCCATCGTTCTTACGCTCTTCGGCGTGCCATCGTAGCAATTGGGCATGCCTTTTGTTCGCAAACAATCGATTCAGATGGGGAATTATAGGAAAATACCACACCACCTTACGGGGGGATCTCATCTTCTTACGCTTCACCCCGACATCTTCATTATCGATGTCATCATCGTTGCCCTTATACCGCTTTGCTTTGCAAACAGCACAGCCATCCAAGTCCGCAAACTCATTGCGATACAACATGCAATCGTTTGGACATGCGTGTATCCTTTGTACTTCCAATCCCAACGGGCAGACAACCTGCTTGGCCTGGTACGTACTTGTAGGCAACACGTTACCCTCTGGAAGCAAATCCCCCAAGAGACATAACAGCTCAGTGAAGCTCTTGTCGGACCAACCATTGCTTGCCTTCAACTGCAGTAGTGTAAGCACGGTCTGCAATTTTTTGTGCTCCTCCTTGCAGCCTGGGTACAATGGTGTCGTGGAGTCCTGTACCATATGTTGGAACTTTTGAAACTCTCTTTCACTCGTGAAGTCTCCCTCCCCATCACGCAACATTTGATCCAGATCGTCGTCGTGGTACATGCGACAAACGTATCTTCAACTGCCGTCATATCGTTGTCTCCGTCATCTTTGATAATGTGTAGCCCTTCATGTACAATCTCATCTTCACCGTGCTTGGTCCAACAGGTATAGCCAGCCTTGAAACCTCTTCGAAGCAAGTGTGCACGTATCGACTCTATGGTAGAAAACAGCTTCTGATTTTTGCAATCAACGCATGGACAGCACATGTAGTCCGCCAGATTCTTCGACTTGTGTGCCACAGCCATGTTTAGAAAATAACTCACACCATTAAAAAACTCTGCCCCGCAACGGTCCGTGTCATACATCCACCTTCGGTCCATCTACAATTAATTAAATCAAACATTACATACGCATATAATTGCAAATAACAAATAATTGTAAATGATTAGATTTAAAAACCTAGGTAGCAATTTCGACTATATTAAAATACATCAACCTTTTTCCGTTTTGTATATATCCATGTAGCAATTTTTTAGTATTGTAAAAAATGAAATTAATTGTAAATAGTTAGGATATATTTAGACTATATCAAAATATATCAATCTTTTTTCATTGCGTCAATATCCATCTTGCAATTCCTTATTATTTAAAAATTTGGAAATAATTGTAAGTACTTAGGATATACTTTGAGTACATTAAAATACATCAACATTTTTTGATTAGGTAAATATCCATCTAACAAGTTTTTATTATTTCAACATTTGAAAATACATGAACCTTTTTTCATTATGTAAATATCCACGTGGCAATTTTTTATTATTTACAAAAATTGAGATCAAATTACTAACCTCAAACAGAAGTACAATACAAATTTTAACAAATTTTTCGGCAGCAGATCGTCACAATCTACAAATCGAGCAAAGACAGAGCGCCTCTCTGTCTTTGCTCGATCGGTCGGGAGGCAGGGGTCTCAGTTATATAAACGACTTATCACTGCCGGTTCTGCGCAGAACCGGCAGTGATAAGCTCGGAATGCGCGGGAAAATAATATCACTGCCGGTTCTAGTCTCAAACCGGCGGTGAAAAGGGAAGTACCAGTGCCGGTTTAAGAATGACCCGGCAGTGATATATCTCTGCCAGTTGTTTTGTCAAACCAGCAGTGATATGTTGCGTTTTACTGCTGGTTGGTTGCATGAACCGGCAGTGATAAGTTCTCCCCACCAACTTAACTTTCGAACCGGCAGAGATATGTTATCACTGCTGGCTCGGTCCTAACCGGCAGTGATATGCCGGCAAGGATTTCCTGTTCTGTAGTAGTGTGGAACTTTAATACCTTGGAGACATTTGCAGAGATCTTCTTTCTCCTTCTTGGACAGGGTGTAGCATGCAGCGGGGATGTACGGACCTTTTCCATCCTCCACTATCACTGCAAGCCTGGGCCTGATTCCCATGTAGGCCATGTCGCGACGAGCATTCACACCATCCTTGGTCTTCCCACGTATGTTCAGCAGGATGCCAACCAAATTGCCGCAGACATTCTTCTCAACATGCATGACATCAATACAATGCTGGACATCTAATTCCTTCCAGTACGGTAAGTCCCAAAATGTTGACCTCTTCTTCCAAATGGTCCTAGGACGAACAGATTTACGGCTCTTCCCGTATTGAACAACGATATCCTCTACACGTGAATATACTTGCCTTCCACTCATAGGCTGCGGTGCCAAACGGAGTTCCCCCTTCCCATCAAATTTGTCATCCATCTTACGGTATCGATGACTTCGAGGTAGAAACCTCGGTGACCCATATACAGCTTTCTTGGAATTGGCAGCCATAGACTCTCGTCTCCTCTTCACAAATAGGACACACTTTGGCTCCTTTCAGATCAGAACCCGCCAAATTACCAAGGGCCGAAAAATCATTTATGGTGCAAAATACCATAGCCCGTAGGGTGAAACGCTCTCTTTTGTACGCATCCCACACCAAGACCCCCTCATTCCACAATTTTACCAAATCCTCGATCAGTGGTGCAAGGTACACATCAATATCATTTCCCGGTTGTTTGGGTCCCGAGATTAGTAATGACATTATGATATACTTCCGCTTCATGCACAACCAAGGAGGGAGGTTGTAGATACACAACAAAACTGGCCAGGTGCTGTGACGACTGCTCATGTTACCAAACGGATTCATTCTGTCGGTACTCAACCCAAATCTTATGTTCCTCATTTCGGCACTAAACTCCTCATGTTTCCAATCGATGTTTCTCCATTGAGCCGAATCAACAGGGTGTCTCAGCTTGCCATCTTCCTTTCGAGACTCATAATGCCAACACAACAATTTAGCCTCTCTAGGATTTGCAAACAACTGCTCTAGACGGGGAATAATGGGCAAGTACCACAATACCTTGGCCGGTGCACCTTTAGTGACCTCTTCACCGTCGTTGCCCCGGCTCTTACGCTTCTTGTCGTTAAGCTTCTCCTTTTGTTTGTACCGGGGCACACCGCAAACTGGACACACGTGCAACTCCTGATGTGCGTTACGGTACAAGATGCAATCATTCGAACATGCATGTATCATTTCAATTTCCATTCCCATGGGACATAGTAGTTTCTTCACTTCATAAATGCTTGTTGGCAACTCGTTTCCCTCCGGAAGTAGATCCGATAGAAGAACTAGAAGTGCATTGAAACTTGTATATGTCCAACGGTGTTTTGCCTTCAGTTCGAACAATGCAAGGACCGAACCTAACTTAGTGTATTCCTCTTTGCAACCTGTGAATAGCGGTTTGGCATCGTCCTCTATCAAGCTTTTAAACTTTTCAAACTCTCTTTCCGTGTAATTACTCTCCACATCCCGCAACATTTGCTCCAAATTATCCTCCTCAAACATATCAAGCTGCAACTCGTCATCCGGTTCCACTGTGTCTTCGTTGGATACCGGAAAGGTACTACCTGCCTCCCCATGATGGATCCAACATGTGTAATTCCTCACGAAGCCACGTCGAATCAGGTGGTTCTCAATTTGAGCTGAGTTGTTAAATCTCCTCATATTGGTGCAATCAATGCAAGGACAATATATGAAGTTTACACCCCTCCTTACCATGTCCTCTTCTGCAATTTTTTTGAACTCCTTAACACCCTTCTGAAATTCAGCACTCACACGGCTTTTCTGATACATCCATTCGTCACGGTCCATCTGCAATTAAATTTCTCACAATAAATTAAGGAAAAACTAGAACGACAACTAGCTAGCTATTTTAAATATTGAGACATCATTTCAATTAATATTACCTTTGCAAAATAGATGATAGGTTCCAAGATATATAAATGTACTCTCGATCGATACCTAGCTTCTTCTCTGGTTTAGAGCTCCAATTCCCTAGATAGGAGATATAAATTTTTAAAATCAACAATGATATCAAATAATCTAATAATATAGCTAGTGCAGTAGCATGCAAATCTTTTTACTACAACGAAACAAAACAAGGGTACCAACGATGACTCCTAATCTCTAAATAGGTTAGGTCCTAATCCCATTCGAGCATATGTGGTTCGGGCAAGTTCCTAAGCCGTTGCACAACTCCAAAGAAACTTTCGGCACATCTCCCCGCTGTTCTCCATATACACGTCTCGATAACAGGTCAAGAGGGGTGTGCATATGGAGAACACCAGGGAGACGCTACCGAAATCTACTCTGAAGTTGTACAACACAGCTCAGGAACTTGCCCAAACCACATATCCTCGAACTATCCAAAAAATGTGGACAATTCGAGACTGCTCGCTTATAAATATGCCATTTCATTCGGCATATTTATAAATAAGCATCCTCGAACGGGAGACGTAGGTTCCGCAGCCTAAACTCTAACATTTATCACATGACAGCAACAATAATTCCATATTAACACGAGAGCACTACAATAATTAAATAGATGTGTACTTGTCAAATAAAGAGTGAAATCTGAAGGCATGTACATAATTTTAGTGTAACCTAAACTTTATTCACGACATGTCGAAATTACCTAGTGCAAAATTGAAGGGGTTTAAAGAATTGCTCACATTTTGAAAAAAACCTCAAATGAGGGCAAAAAGAGGGGAATCTCCTCAAGATAAGGTTTCAAATTTGCCCTCTTAATACCCACCCATGAGGACTTCAAATTTTCTCACCCAAGTATTGCTTCCAACCACACAATATAAGATGTTTTTTTAGGTGGCGGCGGAGAAATCTCGTCTGGAGCAACAACAGAGAAGAGTTCAGCGCGAGTGCTATATATGACCTAGCGAGGCACATCAGAATCGGTTCCTTTCAAGAAGCGATAGTGATGTGAACTTTCATCACTATCGGTTCTTTTTAGAGAAGCGATAGTGATGATCACGTGCACATCACTATCGCTTCTTTTCTTAGAACCGATAGTGATTTGCACGGTCATCACTATCGGTTTTCTTTATAGAAGCGATAGTGATGATTACGTGCACATCACTATCGCTTCTTTTCTTAAAACCGATAGTGATGTGCATAGTCATCACTATCGGTTCTTTTTATAGAATCGATAGTGATGATCACGTGCACATCACTATCGCTTCTTTTCTTAGAACCGATAGTGATGTATATGCACATCACTATCTCTTATATCAAAAGAACCGATAGTGATGTGAACGTGAACATCACTATCACTTCTTTTGTTCGAACCGATAGTGATGACCGTTCACATCCCTATCGCTTTTTAGTTTAAAACCGATAGTTGTAACATCCCAAAATTTGGCTTAACTAAGTTTTTATTTCTTAAAAGTGCATTTATGATTTTCTGAAATTTATTTGGATTTGTCTGGATTTATTTGAATTAATTTGAAATCAAGTTTATTGCCTTTTATTCAAATCTATTTAAATCTGTGCAAAGTTAAAATAAAGTTTTGCCAAAAATATTTTATTTGAGTCCAGAATGTCTCAAAGTATTTTTGAGATTTTTCTTGGATTTTTCCGGATATTTATTCTGCTTGAAACCGATTAATCAAATTATCAGAATTATTTTTATTAACTAAAAAGTGGAAAATCGTTGAATAGTGTTGGGCCGTAGCCCAGCTCCGTTAGCGTCTTGACCATGGCCTGCCTTCGGCCCGAGTTCGAAGGGCAATCATGACCGTTGATCTGAGGAATCGGACGGCCGAGGGTCAGCGTCGGGCGGAAAACCTAGCAAACGGGTGCCGTCGGATGCGGCCACGTGGACGGTCGCGATGGGGCGACAGGCGTTGCCGTGTCCGATTCGAATCCGACGGCGATTTCCGACGCGGCTTCGGCGTTCGTGCCCAGCGCGGACTCCTAGGTCCTTAAAAGACGGCCCCGACCCTGTTTTGAGGATCATCTGCCCTCGCCGCCCCTTTTCCCCAACTTTCGGCCGCTAGAACGCTGCGTGGAACCAGAGCGAGTTCGCCGGACTTCGTGGACGACCGTCGCCGTTTCAGCCATCAAAATCGTCGCCGTCGTCGTGCTTCTGCCGGAACCGAGGTAGTGTCAAGTTCACCGAAGCCTTCTCTCTCAGATCCGACGAAGTCCCGGTGGTTTCCATCAAGGTTTCGCCGCGTAGGGGTTGTCTTCTCCGAGTCCGGCAATGGCGCCGCCGTGTGAAGCACGCCGACGCTATCCGCGTTGGTGGACCGTGAGATCGGAATCCAACGCATGACGCGCTGCCACGTTGCGCGCGATCACTAACCGTCCGATCGGATTTATGCGCTCTGGATCGTGCCGTCGCCGCAGCCAATCTGACCGTGCCGCGTGTCGGGCTCAGTAGCCGAGGCGCCATGGACCGGGTGCATCGTGAACCCGAGGGAGCCGTGGACCCAGTCCATACGCCCGGGACACGTGTCGCTGCCTGATTGGCTGGCGCCAGGACTGACGCCAGCGTGACGTCATGATGACGCAATAATCTATTTTCGATTAAAAAATAAATCTATTAATTCCGAATTTCTGATTTTCTGATTTCAGTATTTATTTCAAACTTCAAAAGGCTATATCTTTTGCATCGTAACTTGGATTTGAGTGATTCCAATTTATAAAAATTTGTAAAATTGATATCTATTTAATGTTAAATTTTATTTGATTTTTGGATTTAAATTTCTCTCTGTTTTGGTATTTATTTGCTTTTCTCCTTCGGTACGCGTAGACGTTGAATTGTGCGACGCTTCGGAGGAAGATCCAGCAACTCAAGAGCAAGTTCCATATCCAGATCAGGACCTATTCCAAGGCAAGTTGTGCTTTGATCATGTTGAACCCATGTTTATAAAATTGCTATGTTTGTTTTACCTTATTGCATATATTTCAAATATACAATTGTTTTAAATTAGATTGGGTTTAGCTAATATACCAAATTGAATTATACCCTACCTTGTCATTGTATGCCATGATCCATTGTCACCCTAGATTGGTTTAATATAGTTGATTAGTAATTATAATCAACATTGGAAGTTTAGCCGTACTAGTTGCTTAGTCATGCCACGTCATCACATGTGTCAGAATCACTGATAAATAACCTTGATTAATGGAATATGGAACAATGTTATGAACTTGTGTGTCATGTGGGATCACACGATGAGATTGAGTTGTTGTGGTGAGTCATGTCACGCAACGATGTTGAATTGTTGATAGCACGTGGTGCTTGGTAATCAACTGGGTGATGATCATTTAGATTGGGGCAAGTGACAAGGGGCGAGGAGGCCAAGGTGGGCCCGATGGGCAGAGGGTATATGGATGTCTTGCCTTGATCACACTAAGGACTTAACCTTGCAAGCCTTTGACCTGAGTCAATCATGCAACCACATGTCTGGTAATGGGCAGCCTAGCTGAGTAATTTGCAATGTCTTAATTTTGGTACTATCGTGGTCGGTGTGAGTTCCCGAGTTATGGTGAATTTCACATGGCGCAAGAGGGGGGCCCTGGATGTGGTAACCAGTCCCACCAGTGTTGAAACCTTAGCGGGTAGTATCGGGTTAAGCCAGAGCATTGTAAAGGCTTTGTTATAATCACTCGCCTTGGTGGTGTTTGGTTGTATCACGTGGGTAAAGTGCATAACCTCTGCAGAGTGTGAAACTATTCGAATTGCCGTGCTCGCGGTATTGAGCAATGCTCAGGAATTACAGTTAAGGGTTAGTTTAATTAATTGGACAACTTGGTTGGGATGGCGGATGGGCATATGGAAGATGGAATTTGACTTAGGATTGGAAACTTGGTTTACTTGAGAAATACTGAATTTATTTACTATTGATATTTGTTTTACAGTCTTTACAATATATTTACTGTATTTGTTCATAAATGCTGCTTATTGCAAAATAGCCATAATAGCCTATCCATTGGAATAAGCCTTACATATAGATACATAGAATTGCATTCTGTGCACAACTTGTTGAGTGCTTAAGTACTCACCCTTGCCAAACAACAATAATCAACAGTTGAAGAATCTACACCTGTGTTGGAAGATGAAGTCCAGGAAGACACGAGTCATTAGGGTCCGAGCCTTGTCGGTTGCCTGTGGTGAACTGATGAGCTATCTACGTTTTCTACTTTCCGCTGGATAATTATTAGTTTATATTTTCAGTCTTGCCCTGCGTGGCTTAATAATGTAAGTTGGTCATAAGATCATACATTTAGTTATATCAATAAATGAACTATTATTTTATTATCGTTGAGTATGATGTGATATGTACCAATGTTAAGCTGTGTGCACTAGCGTTGATCCTGGGACTAGTGCGGTAAACACAGTGGGTTCGAATCAGTGGATTCGGGTCCTTACAGAGGTGGTATCAGAGCATACTGACTGTAGGTCTTGGCCCTAGATAGTATGGAGGTGTCCTGGGTGTGTCCAAAACTATTTTCTAAAGAAGAGTTTAAATTTGACTAATAAAACACTCTCGACTCATCTCATTCTCTACTTCTCGCCTTTGCTGAATTTACCCGTTTTACTTGCCGTTTCGGGTGGAGAACTTATTCAAAGTTCTTGTGGAGCAGTTGCCGATCGTTCCGACCTTTGAGGAGTCAGCTGGTGGCTACGCCATGGAGCTGTGGAGAGTTCTTCAGACGCTGGGAGGCTTCTATTGTCCGCTTTACCGAGGAGGCAGCTGGTCAGTTAATGGTGTACACCGAGGATTTACTTGCAAGCTGATTATCTACGCTCGAGAGAACGAGGAAGCTAGCAGACCAATCAACATCTCCGCCAGAAAATTCTCGTACGAGGTTGCAATTCAGGAGGTCACTCGACTTGCTCTTCGCCGTGTCTGCCGCGACTACGCCGACGAGCTTCACGACTCGATGTTCGACTTCACCCGGGCGTCCAAGCGTCTGCGGCGCCGACGGATCGTGGAGGACGAGTGTGCCAGCTGCGGTACACCTTGGGAGTTCACCCTTGCCGGAGGATCATATGAGAGATACTACTCGGAGCTGGAGATCGTGTACGAGGCACTCGAGTGGCGAGCGAGAGCTTGAGGTGACCGTGCTTGACCATCGGGATGATTCTTGGTGGGAGAGGCCACGGAGGCGATCGAGGACGAGTTGGAGCGCGTGACTCGCGGAGTTCAGGAGCCGTTGGAGAGTCAGGAGGATCCAGAGGAGCGAGTGGGAGCGAGGAGAGTGCAGACCTGTTGTTGCGGAGGAGCCAGCAGAGGTCATCGAGGATAGGTTCGCTCCTATGCCCGCTCATCCGCCGTGTATCTGCCGGATCGACCTCGGCCGGGTGGCTGGATGAGTGAGAGTCAGCCTTGGAGCTGTGTTGAGACTCGAGTGTGAGTCGCGTCTTTAAGTTAGTCTTTACCTTTTTAGGTGACGTTAAGGTTTCGTGTTTAGTTTGCTTCTTTGTGTGCTGAGTGTGCAATATGTGTTGCAAAGCTTGTAGGCTTAAATAAGCAGCCATACCAAGAATAAATAAAGAATTATTTCAGTTTGGGTATAACCTATCTCCCCGCTTTAGAAATTCTTGCTTCTTATCTATGCTACATCTACCTTTCCTAACCCAAGAGGCAATCATCAGATGGTGAATACTCGAGGGAACAACAGTGCTTCAGGAAGTGGACTGCGCCAGAATGACAACCCCAATGACGGAGGCAGCCCTCAACCACCACCAGTCGACATGCAGAATCTGGGAGCGTTTCTTGCCGCGCAGACTCAACTAATGCAGACCATGATGCAGCAAATGCAGCAGATGACCAACGCAGCAGCAACCAACAACAACCCTGCAGCTCAGAACAACCATGGTGGACCTCGATCTCACTCAAAGCTATCAGATTTAATGCGGACTAGGCCACCAACTTTTTCAGGGAATGTGAACCCTTTGGAAGCCGATGATTGGCTTAGGACTATTGAGAAGAAGCTGCACATCACTCAGTGTGAGGGCAATGAGAAGGTGCTCTACGCCTCTCATCAACTTGAAGGAACCGCCGCAGAATGGTGGGAGAATTACTGTGCCGCTCATGGAGCCCCACAAGAGATCACTTGGGAGGAGTTTACTAATGCTTTTCGCCAGTACCATGTTCTAGAAGGAATGATGGACCTTAAAAAGGAAGAGTTCAGGGCTCTGAAACAAGGAGGCCAACTAGTGGCCGAATACCTGAATAGATTTACCCAGTTAGCTCGCTATGCCCCTAAAGACGTAGCGACAGATAAAGCCAGGCAGTCTCGTTTCATGAAGGGACTGAATTCAGGACTGCAGGTGGGACTGATTACCCACAATTTTCCAGACTTTCAGGAACTAGTCAATAAGGCCTTGATCCTAGAGGATAAGCGCAAAGAGCTAGGTGAAAACCGTAAGCTCCTAATGATTAATCAGGGTGGACGTCCAAACCATCTACGTTTGAGGATGTCACCACAACAATTTGCTAGATTCCAACCACCAGCCATGAACAAGAAATCAACCCCTGCACCTCGCCCTGCTAATCAGAACTTTCAGACACCAGCACAGGGCAACAATGCACTAGGAGGGAATCAACAGTCTGCAGTGAAAAGATGCTATACATGCAATGAGCCAGGGCACTTTTCTAATAGGTGTCCACAGAAGGGAGGTATTACGCCAGTTCGTTTCAACTTGGGAACAACACCTGCCAAGGCACCAGCCTCAGGAGAAAATCGTGCGCCGAGTCAAGCCGAGCAACACCGCGATCAACGGTCGTGGAAGGATCAACCACATCACCGATGGAGCTCGGGAGGCTCTGGGCGTCGTCTTGGGTAAGTTCTGGTCAGCCGAGTACCTTTCTGCTTTTGTTTGATTACGAGCTTCGCATTCGTTCGTTTCTCAAAGTTTTGCAACCAAGAATGGATTTAAAGTGGTGAAACTTAAGTGTGTGTTCTTAGTCCAAGCCCCAGGATCTGAGCTTAGATCTAGCCTTGGGTGTTTGGGAGCTAAGTTGCTTATGGATGGGATAGAATTTCTAGCGAATCTTATCTTGATAGATGCGCAATTCCTAGACGTCATCCTTGGAATGGATTGGCTGTCTAAGCATAAGGCTGTTTTGGATTGTGGCCGAAGGATCGTAACATTGGAGGGCCCTAGTGGCAAGAAAGTAGAATTTCAAGCAACCGCAGTTCGAGATGGGCAGTTAGTGGTCAACAGTGTGAAAGCCACCAGCATGGAAGATGTGCCAGTAGTCAGAGAATACCTAGACGTGTTCCCGAAAGATTTACCAGGACTGCCGCCAGATCGCGATGTCGAGTTTGTCATTGAGTTGGTACCAGGGACAGCACCGATATCAAAGAGACCATATCGGATGCCTACTGACGAGTTAGTGGAAATGAAGAAGCAGATTGAGGAACTACAAGAGAAAGGTTTCATTAGACCTAGTTCATCACCATGGGGAGCACTAGTTTTGTTTGTGCGTAAGAAGGATGGAAGCCTTAGAATGTGCATCGATTATTGTGCGCTTAATGAAGTAACGATCAAGAATAAGTATCCGTTGCCCAGGATCGACGACTTATTTGATCAGTTAAGAGGAGCTGGAGTTTTCTCCAAGATAGATCTTCGTTCGGGATACCATCAGTTGAACATCCGAGCAGAGGATGTGCCTAAGACCGCGTTTTCTACGCGATATGGACATTATGAGTTCACAGTCATGTCGTTTGGATTGACAAATGCCCCAGAATATTTCATGAACATGATGAATAAGGTTTTCATGGAATATTTGGATAAGTTTGTTGTAGTCTTCATAGACGATATCTTGGTTTACTCAAAGACAGAACAAGAGCACGCTGAACATCTAAGAATGGTTTTAGACAGGCTGCGAGAACATCAGCTATATGCTAAGTTTAGCAAGTGTGAATTTTGGAAGGAAAAAGTCAAATTTCTTGGTCATGTAACGACTACTAAAGGAGTGGCAGTCGACCCAAGCAAAGTGGACGCAGTGTTGCATTGGGAGCAACCGAAGTCTGTTACCCAGATTCGTAGTTTTCTGAGAATGGTGGGATACTACCGTCGGTTCATAGAAGGATTCTCGACAATTGCTAAACCCCTTACGCAGTTGCTGAAGAAAGAAAAGAAGTTTGCATGGACGCCTGAGTGCGAGAAAAGTTTTATGGAATTAAAGAAGCGTTTAACAACAGCCCCTGTATTAGTGTTGCCAGATGTGCAGAATGGATTTGATATTTATTGCGATGCTTCAAAGCAAGGCTTGGGATGCGTGTTAATGCAAGAAGGCAAAGTCGTTGCTTATGCGTCGAGACAGTTAAGACCGCATGAAGCGAATTACCCAACGCATGATTTGGAGTTAGCTGCCGTAGTGCATGCTTTGAAGATATGGCGTCATTATCTCATAGGAAATAGATGTGAGATATATACAGACCATAAGAGCCTGAAATACATATTCACTCAAGCAGATCTGAATATGAGACAGCGAAGGTGGCTAGAGCTAATTAAGGATTATAATGTGGGAATTCATTATCATCCTGGAAAAGCCAATGTAGTAGCAGATGCTCTGAGCCGAAAGAGCCATAGCGCGAATGCATTGACAATAGAGGATCAACCGGAACTATGCAAGGAATTTCAGGAACTAAGGTTGGAAGTCGTTCCTGCAAGGAATGGTAGCTGCACTGGAAGTGAAGCCAACACTGGAGGATCAGATTAGAGAAGGCCAAAGGATGACGATAAAATTTCTAAGATCAAGGCTAAAAAGGAAGAAGGCCTAGCCGTAGATTTCACTCTGGATGAGCAAGGAACCATGTTCTTCAAAGGCCGAATTTGTGTACCGGATAAAAAGGAACTAAAGCAATTGATTCTTGAAGAAGCTCACGATTCTAAATACTCGATTCATCCAGGAAGTGCCAAGATGTACCAGGATTTGAAAGAGAGATTTTGGTGGCCTAATATGAAGCGTGAAGTAGCTGAGCATGTTGCTTTATGTGACATATGTCAGAGAGTAAAAGCCATGCATCAAAGACCAGCTGGGTTGTTGCAGCCGTTGAAAATTCCGGAATGGAAGTGGGAGGAAGTCGGAATGGATTTTATCACCGGTTTACCTAAAACTCAGAGAGGTTATGATTCCATTTGGGTCATTGTGGATCGCTTGACCAAAGTGGCTCATTTTATCGATGAAAACCACTTACTCGGAGATCGTTTAGCGAGTCAGATATGTCAAGGATTGTATGCTTGCATGGAGTGCCCAAGAAGATTGTGTCGGACAGAGGTACCCAATTCACCTCAAGGTTTTGGAACAAGTTGCATGAAGCGATGGGGACTCGTCTGAATTTTAGTACACCATATTACCCGCAGACAGATGGTCAGACTGAAAGGGTAAATCAGATTTTAGAGGATATGTTGAGAGCTTGTGCCTTAGCTTATGCTACGTCGTGGGATAAATGTTTGCCATACGCAGAGTTCAGTTAAAATAATAGCTATCAAGCTAGCTTGCAGATGTCACCATTTGAGGCGTTGTACGGACGTGCTTGTCGTACTCCATTGAATTGGAACGAAACAGGAGAACGTGTGGTTTTTGGGCCAGATATTCTCGAGGAAGCCGAAAGCCAAGTCGCAATGATCAGAGAAAGGTTGAAGATAGCACAGTCAAGACAGAAGAGTTACGCAGATAACCGTCGTCGAGATTTGAGTTTTGAACCAGAAGATCACGTGTATCTCAGGGTTACCCCTCTTAAGGGCGTTAAGAGATTTCATGTTAAAGGGAAGCTTGCACCAAGATATGTTGGTCCGTTCAAGATTCTGAGCCATCGAGGAGAGGTAGCTTATCAGCTGGAATTGCCTCAGTCCTTGGCAGGAGTGCATGATGTATTCCATGTGTCACAGCTTAAGAAGTGTCTCAGAGTGCCAACAGAGCAAACCCCGTTGGATGCGATAGAGCTGCAAGAAGATTTGACTTACAAAGAGCAACCAGCCAGAATTTTGGATGTTATGGAGCGCAAGACCAGGAACAAGTCGATTCGCTTTTGCCGAGTTCAGTGGAGCAATCATTCCGAAAGTGAAGCAACTTGGGAGTGAGAAGAAGATTTGAAGTTAGAATTCCCGAACCTATTCTATAGTTAGCCCTGAATCTCGGGTCGAGATTCTGTTAAGGGGGGGAGGTTTGTAACATCCCAAAATTTGGCTTAACTAAGTTTTTATTTCTTAAAAGTGCATTTATGATTTTCTGAAATTTATTTGGATTTGTCTGGATTTATTTGAATTAATTTGAAATCAAGTTTATTGCCTTTTATTCAAATCTATTTAAATCTGTGCAAAGTTAAAATAAAGTTTTGCCAAAAATATTTTATTTGAGTCCAAAATGTCTCAAAGTATTTTTGAGATTTTTCATGGATTTTTCCGGATATTTATTCTGCTTGAAACCGATTAATCAAATTATCAAAATTATTTTTATTAACTAAAAAGTGGAAAATCGTTGAATAGTGTTGGGCTGTAGCCCAGCTCCGTTGGCATGCCATCCCATGAGCGCGGCCTTTCGGCCCACGTTCTGGAAGGGCAATCGTGACCGTTGATCTGAGGAATCGGACGGCCGAGGGTCAGCGTCGGGCGAAAACCCTAGCAAACGGGCGCCGTCGGATGCGGCCACGTGGACGGTCGCGATGGGGCGACAGGCGCCGCTGTGTCCGATTCGAATCCGGCGGCGATTTCCGACGCGGCTTCGGCGTTCGTGCCCAGCGCGGACTCCTAGGTCCTTAAAAGACGGACCAGACCCCGTTTCGAGGATCATCTGCCCTCGCCGCCCCTTTTCCCCAACTTTCGGCCGCTAGAACGCTGCGTGGAACCAGAGCGAGTTCGCCGGACTTCATGGACGACCGTCGCCGTTTCAGCCGTCAAAATCGTCGCCGTCGTCGTGCTTCTGCCGGAACCGAGGTAGTGCCAAGTTCGCCGAAGCCTTGTCTCTCAGATCCGACGAAGTCCCGGTGGTTTCCATCAAGGTTTCGCCGCGTAGGGGTTGTCTTCTCCGAGTCCGGCAATGGCGCCGCCGTGTGAAGCACGTCGACGCTATCCGCGTTGGTGGACCGTGAGATCGGAATCCAACGCTTGACGCGCTGCCACGTTGCGCGCGATCACTAACCGTCCGATCGGATTCATGCACTCTGTATCGTGCCGTCGCCGCAGCCAATCTGACCGTGCCGCGTGTCGGGCTCAGTAGCCGAGGCGCCATGGACCGGGTGCATCGTGAACCCGAGGGAGCCGTGGACCCAGTCCATACGCCCGGGACACGTGTCGCTGCCTGATTGGCTGGCGCCAGGGCTGACGCCAGCGTGACGTTATGATGACGCAATAATCTATTTTCGATTTAAAAATAAATCTGTTAATTCTGAATTTCTGATTTCAGTATTTATTTCAAACTTCAAAAGGCTATATCTTTTGCATCGTAACTCGGATTTGAGTGATTCCAATTTCTAAAAATTTGTAAAATTGATATCTATTTAATGGTGAATTTTATTTTATTTTTGGAGTACAATTGCTCTCTGTTTTTGTATTTATTTGCTTTTCTCCTTCGGTACGCGTAGACGTTGAATTGTGCGACGCTTCGGAGGAAGATCCAGCAACTCAAGAGCAAGTTCCAGAACCAGATCAGGACCTATTCCAAGGCAAGTTGTGCTTTGATCATGTTGAACCCATGTTTATAAAATTGCTATGTTTGTTTTACCTTATTGCATATATTTCAAATATACAATTGTCTTAAATTAGATTGGGTTTAGCTAATATACCAAATTGAATTATACCCTACCTTGTCATTGTATGCCATGATCCATTGTCACCCTAGATTGGTTTAATATAGTGGATTAGTAATTATAATCAACATTGGAAGTTTAGCCGTACTAGTTGCTTAGTCATGCCACGTCATCACATGTGTCAGAATCACTGATAAATAACCTTGATTAATGGAATATGGAACAATGTTATGAACTTGTGTGTCATGTGGGATCACACGATGAGATTGAGTTGTTGTGGCGAGTCATGTCACGCAACGATGTTGAATTGTTGATAGCACGTGGTGCTTGGTAATCAACTGGGTGATGATCATTTAGATTGGGGCAAGTGACAAGGGGCGAGGAAGCCAAGGTGGGCCCGATGGGCAGAGGGTATGTGGATGTATTGCCTTGATCACACTAAGGACTTAACCTTGCAAGCCTTTGACCTGAGTCAATCATGCAACCACATGTCTGGTATGGGCCAGCCTAGCTGAGTAATTTGCAATGTCTTAATTTTGGTACTATCGTGGTCGGTGTGAGTTCCCGAGTTATGGTGAAATTCACATGGCGCAAGAGGGGGGCCCTGGATGTGGTAACTAGTCCCACCAGTGTTGAAACCTTAGCGGGTAGTATCGGGTTAAGCCAGAGCATTGTAAAGGCTTTGTTATAATCACTCGCCTTGGTGGTGTTTGGTTGTATCACGTGGGTAAAGTGCATAACCTCTGCAGAGTGAAACTATTCGAATAGCCGTGCTCGCGGTATTGAGCAATGCTCAGGAATTACAGTTAAGGGTTAGTTTAATTAATTGGACAACTTGGTTGGGATGGCGAAAGGCCATATGGATGATGGAATTTGACTTAGGATTGGAAACTTGGTTTACTTGAGAAATACTGAATTTATTTACTATTGATATTTGTTTTACAGTCTTTACAATATATTTACTGTATTTGTTCATAAATACTGCTTATTGCAAAATAGCCATAATAGCCTATCCATTGGAATAAGCCTTACATATAGATACATAGAATTGCATTCTGTGCACAACTTGTTGAGTGCTTAAGTACTCACCCTTGCCAAACAACAATAATCAACAGTTGAAGAATCTACACCTGTGTTGGAAGATGAAGTCCAGGAAGACACGAGTCATTAGGGTCCGAGCCTTGTCGGTTGCTGTGGTGAACCGATGAGCTATCTACGTTTTCTACTTTCATTGCATAATTATTAGTTTATATTTTCAGTCTTGCCTGCATGGCTTTAATAATGTAAGTTGGTCATAAGATCATACATTTAGTTATATCAATAAATGAACTATTATTTTATTATCGTTGAGTATGATGTGATATGTACCAATGTTAAGCTGTGTGCACTAGCGTTGATCCTGGGACTAGTGCGGTAAACACAGTGGGTTCGAATCAGTGGATTCGGGTCCTTACGATAGTGATATGCCCAATGTTACATCACAATCACTTATAATCTCAGAACCGATAGTGATTAGTACTAACACCTCTCCGAAGTTATTTATCACAATCGTTTTTTCCTAAAAACTTAAGAACCGACACGGATAAAGCGATAGTGATGTGCTGTTCTGTAGTAGTGAGAAGAGATATAGATTGTTTTTTGTTTTTTTAAAGAGATTTGTGAGGAAGAACCACATGTCAACACATAATCTTATACGAAAGGAGGAGGAGAAGAGATGTAGGCTAAGGAATCACCACTAACTACTAATGATTTTTGTTAGATATTTTTTAGAAAGGCTTACATATCAGCATGTAATCCTTATGTCAGAGGAGGGGAGAAGAGGGGCAGACTAACCATCCACCCCTAGTTTTTTTTTATAATAGTAATGATACTAACTAGGAGAATGCTATGCATTCTTCTAATTTCTTTGTTAGGGTGTGGAATACTTCATCATGTGGTGTTTAAGTGTGATACCAAAAGATACTATCAAAAACCGATGGCATGCATCAGGATCCGTGGGGCTTTGGTGAAGTAGTATCGATAGCTACGCACCCGAAATATTACCATCAGTATCGAAGTTGACTTTAGGAGAGAACTAGTCTTGACCAAAGATCTAACAGTTGGATTTTTTTTTCTGGTCTAAAAAAAGTTGAGTTTTATGATCCATTGCACTTGGTTATTCGTTTCGCTCATACATTGGTAGTGATGCGAGTTTGGGCCAGGCTAGAGGAGATCACATTGGGAGTACGAGTGAGCCTGGCAAACCTAATTAATGGGGCAATTATTTGAGAATATGAAGACCTTTTAGCATCAATTTACTATCGATGAATAACTCTTGAGGTAGAACAAGTGCTACTAAAATGAAATAGGACATTGTACTAGCTTCAATCTCGCTTTTTATTTTCTCAGGTTGTATACATGCGTCGTCTAACCAAATAACAGCTCATCAGAGCTTGCATTACTCCATCATGTCTAGGCGGGAATATCCAACATTTCGTATTACGTACAAGTGAGACTTCTACTTTCCATTGTAGTGCAAAGTAGATGGGAAGTCCACCAATTAAACTCAAGTCAGCATTCTTGAATGGAGACCTCCAGGAGGTGATGTACGTCACTTAGCCAGAAGGATTCATCAAAGAGGGCGAGGAGCATAAATGTACAAGCTCTCAAAGGCACTTTATGAGCTACATTAATCCCGAGGGGGTGGAACATTTGGCTGAACAAAAGTCTCAAGAACTTGGAGTTCATAAAGTGTCTGCAAGAACAATTCATCTACAAGAGGAGTAATGAAGGGAAGATACTTGTTATTGGTGTATATGTAAATGACCTTGTTAACACTGACACAAACGCACGTAAAATTAAGCAATTCAAGCACTAGATGAAGAGGGAGTTTTGACATGAGTGATCTCGAATTACTTGTATACTACCTCAGGTAGAGCAGAAAGCGGGTTACGGTGTATGCAAAGATGGGATGAGCGAGTGCAACCCAGCAAAGCATCCCATAGAGCCAAAGTTAAAGTCCGGAAAGGATTAAGATGGAGTTCGAGTTGATGACCAAGTACAGGAGCATCATCAAAAATCTTCAGTACCTAACACACTCGCTGGACATCACATATGCAATCAGAATGGTAAACCATTACATGGAGGGACCTACTCAACTACACATGCAAGTCGTGAAAATAGATCCTCAGGTATGTGAAGGGGACAATCAACTTTAGTCTGGTGTATTCTAGAGGAGGATATGCACAGAAGATTGAAGGCTACAATGATAGCAACTTGGCAGGCGACATGGATAACAGGAAAAGATCAAACAACATGGTGTTCTATTTCAACGATAACATGGTGAAGGAACTAGTTGGCCTAGAGGGGGGTGAATAGGCAACTTTTGCAAATCTTAACTTCTTAGTGACAGTTTACTATTCTCTTTATGGGAATAACTCAGTACAATATAAGACAGAAGTAAAAGAGAAAAACTGATAACAGCGAAAGCAACAAAGTAAAATAAAGCACAAATGAGACAGAGATTTATCCCGTGGTTTAGAGCCTTTCTCCTACTCCACGTTCAAGCACTTCTTCCGAAGTATTGCTTCTACAAAGCTAGTCGTAGTAGCTCTGGTGTTCACTCAGGTAACTCTTTCACTACTCCAGTGAGGTGAGCTCCAAACCTTTCACAACCACAGTGGCCTTCCACAATCACTTTTAGACATGTCACACTTTTCACTTCCTCCAAGCTATCTAGGATCACTAAGATCCAAGAGTAATAAACTTTGCACAAGTTCTGTCTCTTGATTCACTCGCAAATCACAAAGCTAGACTTTAGCTTGGAGCTAAAACACTTAGAGATGTTGAGGATTTTGAGTTTGAAAGTGAAGCACAGACTCCTTTTTAGAATGAGAGCTATTTTGAATGTTTAAAGGTCAAGGAGTTCATTCTATCTCATGGTAGATGGCTTAGGAAATGCTTATATATCCATTTGGAATAAATATAGCCGTTGCACCTACCACTGTAGCCGTTGGACGTGTCAGAATATCAAAAATATCAAAATATACGTTTACAACGGACTGAACAACAGAACATAGCAATACTGATCATGTGTATGACGAACCAATTTAAGACATTTACGACGGACCAAAAAATTTGGTCCGTTGTACATGGGATTTTCAAAGAGTTTGGTTCAGCAAAGGAATGAGTGAGTTACATGTATGCCGGACCAAATTATTTGGTCCGTCATACATGGGAATTTCTAAGATCAGTAGCCAAGGACCTTTTTAACAAAAAAATAAGTTTATCCAAGCGATTTGCTTTAGCAACGGACTAAAACTATAAACAAAAATATTTGGTCCGTCAATAGAGGAAAAACCTTCGAATAAGAATGTATATCTATCTATGGATTTAATAAATAGAACTCCAAGGTTTGGTCCAGCAAAAAGGCTTATAATCTGAATGAGTGCCAGACTGAAAATATTTGGTCCGCTGTAGATGGAAATCTGAGAAGTTTTTGGTCTATCGAAGGAGTATGACTTTATATGTATGCCGGACCAAAAACTTTGGTCCGTCATAAATAGAAAAACACTTGGTTGCAAGATATCTTCAAGGAATTTTCACCAAGGACTAAAGTATGTGAAAATAAGAAGTTTGGTCCGATGGGTAGATACCTTGATAGGAATTCTGACAAGGAAGATTTTCAATGCTGGATTAAAGTAGCTTTTGACTGAAAAAGGATTTTGGCCATGTATGCAACAGACTTAAGAAATGGATAGCTGAATTTTAGTCCGTCGCATATTTAGACTGTTGAAATGAAGGAAAATTTTGATTCAAGGAGCAATGACTAAGAGTTTTTTTACTCCGAGCAATCTAATTTTGTCTTTGCCTTATGAACCAATCCGCTAGCTTGTGCAAAGTCCTCCTTTAGTACAATCAAACTGAAAATAATCCTAACTATTTGACTTGAATCATCTCCCAAGTCATAAACTAGTAACAGAACACCTTAATCTTGTTAGTTCAATTTGCTTCATCATTGATTTCAACACATGCTCTTCAAAACTTAAACATTATTAACTTAGTCATCAACACCAAAACTATAATAAAACAAGATAATAAAAATTGAGGGGCCTAGATGCTATCACATGGTCACTTGTGCATCCTAAAAACAAACAAATGTCACCATGTCGTAATGTGAAGCTGAGTTGACGGCTGCCACCACGGTAGCATGTCAAGACATATGGTTGCGAAGCGTGCTAAGTGAGGTAACGAGAAAAGCCCTAAGTCCAGTGGTCTTATGTGTTGACAACAAATTAGTAATCACAACGATGAAGAATCTAGTGTTTCATAGGAGAAGCAAGCTCTTTGATATCAATTTTCACTTTCACATAGAGTGTGTAGAGAATGGACTTACTATTGTAAGGCACATGTGCATAGGGGAGCAGCATGTGGATATCCTCGCGAAAGCACTTGCTCGAGTTAAGCTCGAAGAGATGCATGATCTGCTGGACGTCAGATATCTCACGCAACCAAATCTAGGTGAGAGGCACTTGCTCTTTGGGAGCTTTGCCCTCAGGTGAGAAGCTTTGTAATCATCCATCTTACTCTGAAATAAAGATCAAAATTCGCGCTCAAATTTTTTCATCAAGTTTTGATCTTCTTGCTTTACTCTTGATCTTTTCTTGTGGTTTATTTCTTGCTTGATCTTGTGCTACCAAGGATGAATGATCGATGGATGTATCCTCTGTAGAACATCTCCCAATCATCTAGGCAAGCCTCTTCTTGATCATCCAAGTTTCTTCAAGAAATCGATTTTGGTTGAGAAGGAAAGAATTGAGAATGATCTTGATCTTGCACATTTGGGGGCAATCTTTTTGGCGTTCTTGTTTGCTGTGATATGTGGGAAGTCATCTAAGATCATCTTGATCATGAAAACCCCACGAGCAAGCTCAGGGCAAAGTTCTTCCATTTGTCTCGATTTTGGTGCAATCTTCACTAAACTTGAGAAAAGTCAGAATGTTGATGTCAATACTTGCGATTGAAGGTTGGAATAGGTTGTTGACACCCATAGGAAGGTGCACGCCAAGTTTTGCGGGTTTTTTATCAGCCGATCGAAAGATACAACGACTTTCGTTTTTGAAGGGTGCTGATTTTACTGTTTATATGCCTGATTTTACTATTCACTACGGTGGTGCCACCCCTGGGGAGCGGTAGTGCCGATTTTCTAGCACTAACAGCTTGGATTTGCGTAGTACTGCTCTCAGGATGAATATATGAAGTTGTGTGACTTTTATACACCTTTTTGACTCTCCGAAGCTCTTGGTTGGCTCTTCTTGTCCAGTAGAGTTGGGAAAAATTGTTTTTGATCATTCACCTCTCTGATCACTATTTTCGATCCTTCACAAGAGTTCTCCACATGCGGGGTCCTCCTTTGATTTGTGGCCTGCCATTTCTCTACTTCTAATGACTTCCTCTTCTTCTTTAGCTCAGCTGTGACAATAAGCTCCACGGTAAAATTATAATGGTACTAGTAATTTGAGGTTATCATCAAACTAAAATATTTAATGACACAATCTTATAATGTCATGCATCATCTTCTCTATGTACCTCTACCCTTCCCCCTTTTTCTCTTCCCACTCACTTTCCCCTCTCCCTTCCTTCCTCTCAAACAAAAAACATTTTAAAATAGAAAAATTTCAACTTTGAAAATTTTAAACAGGAAGTTTCAACTTGAAAACATTTTCAAATTGGAAAAATTCTACTCAAGAAAATCTTTACTAAAACAAATTTTAACTAGCAAAATTTCAACTCTGGAAAATTTTGATTGGGAATTCTCAACACAAAAAAATTCGAATTGGTCATAAAATTTTGAATCAGGAAATTTTCATCTTAGGATATTTCAATTTAGGAACTTTCAACTCAAGAAACTTTCAACTGGTAAAATTTGAACTCGGGAAAATTCAAATCGTGAAGTTTCAACTAGAAAATTTTCAAATAAGAAAAAATTCAAGTGGGAAAAATTTCAAAAACTTTCAGTTCAAAAAAAAATGTTCGAAACTTTCGATTGAAAAGAGTTTCAAATAAAAACTTTAGATTCAAAAACTTTCAAAAATGATCAAAAAAAATACTTCTTGTTCAAAAACTTAGGATAAAATTTGAAAACAAAAACTTTTTTGAACTTAAAGGGAAGAGAATAAGGAAGGAAAGTGAGATAAAGGGGATGCCAGTAAGTGTCATGACAAGAGTCTTTGAGCGGGGAAGGAAAGTTAGGAAAGGAAGGATATTCTGCCATATGTCACAACGAGAGAGCATCTTCATCAAATATTTGGTGAGGGTGTCCTCAAATTAGCAATCCTGAAATTATAATGCCTATATGGTTTTTTAGATGCACTTGACACTTCGGCAATCGAACTATGCACAATGTTTTTTGACGGAAACAGTAGGGCATGACTCTGGTGAAAGAAAAGTAAATATATAGAGAATACAAAGGTACAAAAAAGGATATCAATCCAGAAATGGAAAAAAAAACCTACAGAAAGCAAGAGAAAAACTCCAACAAATGATATAGGTTAAAGAAAGCTAAACCCTTCCTTTCCTATTTTAAACTTTCTGATATAATCTGGAAATAGCTTCATCATAGTTTTAATCTTTTAGAAGCTCTTCCTTTGAAGAGTTCCACCAACCAGGATTAGAGGGTTTTTTTTCCATCTGTACCTTATTTGGAAGCGCTCCATTAAAAATGCATGGAACTAAATATGACAGCATTCCGGAGTTAATTTCCAATTCTTTGAAAAACAGAATGTTTGTGAAGGTCGATTTATTTCTTGTTGCAACATTTCACATGGATCCGAAGATACGTCCCATTCTATACCAATTATTTACTCTCCAACAACTTGTGAATTTGCAGGTGAATTGGAGATGTTTCCCCTCCTTGAAGACATCGGGAGAGCATTACGCAAAGAACTCTAAATCCGCAAAGAATTCTTGCTCAGCATATCTCACAACAAATAAAATGGTATAGGCTTTAAACAAAGCAGTACGGGCAAAAATGATAAGAGGTTCTCAATAAGGAAAAATGAGAGGTACACCCATACTCGAAAGATCGATGTTGTCATTCCAGACAATTCAAATAAACAATGTTGCGGTGTTGATTCTGATCAGTAAGTAAGATGACCTCCTTAAAGAAATCAGCCCTTAGGTGATGAGTGCCTTCTGCCTTCACCTTGAGCTCGCAATGGTAATTGAAGGCATCAAGAACCACTCGGCCTGGCTGATTAGGCCTGGAAGGTTGAGCATGCACCTCTCGAGCCGGCCCAGCTCGTGCCGCAGCCATGGCGGTGCTCACCGCCGACTAGGGAGAGCAGGCGTGAGCCACCGGAGAACAGCTTCTGGATGAAATCGGACCAGCCGATTGCAGCGCCACCGGAGTCGTGGCCACCAACCAGTCCATGGCCGCTGCAACGGAAGAGGTGTGTACTCCGTCTCAAGTCGAGTCCATCAAAGTTAACTCTGCAACATAAGGAGATACGTTCACCGTTTGAAGACATATCCACCAAGGATGAGATCAAAATGTTGAGGAGATGTGTTCGCTGGCTTGATTTATGTAAGATGAATCCGAGATGTTGAGGAGATGTGTTCTCCATCCTGTATCAAGTAAATGTTGGGTAAATCATAGTTGAGACCGATTATCTCAATAAGTTAAGTTGTGTTATAAGATTAAACGGATGATTGATAGAGTTAATCTTGTAATTATGAAAGCTTGTTTATCATAGCCTTTATAAGGTGCAGTGAGCTGTACAAAATGTAACTTGAGATTGAGAATAGATGTGTCACAACAAAGCTTGTTGCTTAGCTAGTTTGTGTCTTTGAACACAAGCTGGAGATTGTGGGTTCGAGTCCTCACAATTGTAGATTTTTGGTTGATTTTTTTATTCTTATTTTTTTTATGTTCTAACATTGTGTTTTCACGAGTGTAGCATTGAAATCAATCATTATGATTAAATCACATATGCTCCAGATTATGGACTCTCTCGTTGAAACATCATCTATAGCATTGTTTAATTTGGATTATTGTTGTTAACATGATTTGTGTTTCTTCACATTCATTGTGTTCCAAAGCTATAGTTTTCCCAGAAAGTATTTCAAGAATCACTCAATCAGAGCACTCATCACATAATTTTAGCGCCCTCCTTATTTTTCTTGCATGTTTGGATGAATCAGGAAAACTTGTCTAGAATATGGCATGGGTTTTATGTCGTCTCCTAATTGTGTTGAACTATATTCTGCTGAAGATCGAAAACAATCTGCCACGGTGTCCGAAATTCAGCAATCTTATAAAGCTGACTCTTGGTGAATGAATGTTGTCTGAATGCAGACTCCTATGCAATAATACATGTTTATTGATTCTTAATATACGGAAGTTTGCTGCTTACGGTTGTCGGGCTCGATGTGCATATTGGATGTTGTTTTATTCTCGTCACCTCACCCGGTGGTGCTCAAGCTCAACGGTGACTGGCGGCTCAGAGGAGGTCTCACTGTTGGAGATATGTCCGAGACAATCATAGAGATGATTATATTTTCTTATATTTATGATTAATTATTTTGTTCTTTAAATATTGTCATTATTATTTATTAGCAAGTATTTGACTTGTTTGTGAAAATCTATATATGACTTTGTAATGATTATTTTAAAGTCATCTCTAGTCAATAAACATATGAGGACACATATGAATAAACTAGCATATGTATTAGTTGATGACTATGCTTCACGGGTCATAGATATGAAGATACCAAACCAATAAATATGGACATATGTTAGAGAATATGGAGTTGAATCAACCCACTTTGAGACACTGCGAGAACGTTGCAATCTTCTTGTCATCAGTTAGTTTCATATACAATGTGTATGCTATATCCTTAGACTTGAGGTTGGCGCATGTACTCGAGATGTATAATTACTTGCTTAGGGTTGCCAAACGCAACTCCATAACTGGATAGTTATAAAGGTGACTTTCGGATTTGTCAAGAAACATACTGTGAAGCATGGTCCATCAAGATAGGATTTGCCTTTCTATTCAATGGGAGAGATATCTCTAAACCTCTTGAGTGGTCAGATTTCATAAATGCATGGCCATATTACTTGTAGTTAAAGAGTTAACCATAATTGGAGATCTCGAGTCACGTGATCGAGAAAAAGTAGTTGAGCTAACTAAACAAGGATGGCATGTACTTGCCTTAAGTTTGATAGATATCATGAGACAAAGAAAAATAAATATAACTAAACATTGTTTAGGTTCGATGTGATATTTACATATATTCGGAAGTCGACACGTCCTACTAGGGACCGCTACCGATTAATGGTAGAGTAAGAGTACTCATGCCATGTCTAGGTATACGTGAATCTATAGGGTCGCACTCTTAAAAGGTTGGGACTTAATTTGGATGGTGATCCGATTCTAATGGGTTTTAAGTTTCTAATGGTCCTCTAATGTACAGCTTATTATAGGGCATCTATTTAATGGGAGGATGTGCTGGTTTTAGGGTTAAGAGACACAGTATGAATTCGGAATTCTCGAAACCCTAGCCACCACTCCTCCTGTGCCCAGAATTGCGCAGCCGGCACTAGCACTCTAGCCCGTGGTGTTCCTACCCCATACTTGTGGATACCTTAGAGACGTTGCTGCGAAGCTTCAATGCTAGGACATTCCGCAACCTACGACGATCACAAGGAGCTGTTGGAGGAGGTGCGAGGTTAGTACGACTATATCTGCACCATCACTACATCGACTTTACTTCCGCTACGGATCTGCACGTTTAGTGGTAATTCTGTGATCTATAGCTTGCAGTGGTTCATTGGTTACACGGTAGAAAATTTTGATTTTACGTTAAAATAGCCTACCCATTCCTCCGAGGACGTCGCCGGTGGCTTGTCTAATCGATGTCTTTTCATTTACCTATAGAGGAGCAAAGTTGAAGCATTCAGCGTGCACCTGTTGTCGACAGCATGCGGAAGGTTGAAGATTATTTGTTTCTTGTTTCATCTTGTTCTCTTTCAGTGATCCATTTGTGTATTTGCAGTGTTAATTAATATGACTAGGAAAACTTTAGATTGGAGGCGACGTTAGGGTATGGTTATTTTGTTAGATCTGGGTGTTTCAATAGTTGATTTGATGCTCAGATCTAGTTTTTCCTTCATCTACCTCAATAGCTAACAAATGTTTAGATATTCATAGATATCGTAGTTCGTGTATGCGAGCTGCGGAGGGGCCTTAGAGCTTTAATGTCTTAGTACTTCGGTATTTGGGTGTGGCTCTGGTGTATTAGTGCCATTGCCTTCAACGACCTTGTAGCACTTGAACTTTGTGTCCCTGGCTCATGTAGTTAGCTGTACGCATTTGCATGTACCATGTATGTTTTTCTTCTCCTTTCTTAACATAATGGAGTGACCTCTTCTGTTCCACTTCTAAAAAACCACAAGCAAATGTTTTATTGAGTTGCATGCTCTCAAACTCAAGTCCGACATTTGCATGTACCATGTACGTTTTTCTTCTCCTTTCTTAACATAATGGAGCGACCTCTTCTCCTTCCACTTCTAAAAAACCAAAAGCAAATGTTTTATTGAGTTGCATGCAGGGTTTACATTTCCGACGGTTTTCGTTCGAAAACCGCGAAATTCGAGGGTGCCGAGCCGGCTCGGCTAACAAAACCGAGCGGCAAATCAGTGAGGTTCAAATTTAAATTCAAAAAATTTGGAAAATTTGGAAAAATTTATCTATAAGCTTCCTAAAATCAGTATTAATGGTGTTTTAATCTCTGGGATGAAATTCAGCTGAGAAATCGAATTTATTAGCCGATTTTGTGCCATAACCATATTTGGAAAATAAAAGAAAATACAAAAAAATGAAAAACGACACTGTTCATCACGGCCCAATATGGCCCGGCCGGCCCACTACGAAATTAACTTCGTTTTAACGCTGCCTGGGGGCTGTGCCGACCGCATTAGTGCGTTTCCTTGCTTTCCCCACCACGCCAACTCTAGCTCAGGAGAGCAGGCTCCAGATCCGGTCTTCGGCGAGGGGAAACCGAGCCAAAAAGCTCGAAAACCGAGCGAAAAGCAGCGAAAATCGAGCGACTCGCTAGGGAAATCGACGGGGCCAGAGATAGGTCATCAGGTGCGACGATTTTCGGAGCAAGCCGAGCGGATTTCGATGGAAACCGAGCGATTTTCGGCATGAACTGAGAGGGTTTCGACCAGGTAAGCAAGAACACCAGTGATTAGTTTATTCTTTGTATTTGTTGCTAGGGTTGGTAGTTTTCACTGCATTTGTCCATAGAAGTAGGTTGCTGACCACTGATTGTAGGGTTTGTTTGAGCTACAGTAGGAATACTATGAGGTATAAGGAAGAATATTAGTGAACAAAATTAATTAGGTGATGACTGCCATGTGCTTGTGATTGTTGGTGCATTGATGTTAATTTTTGCTGTAGTAGCCCGATGAGTGTAATGTGTGTGCTTGTCCTGTTAGTTAGAAGAATCAAATCATGGTATCTAGCATGTTTTCCAGTATGGTAAGTAGTTAACCAGTATGCTAAGCACATGATGTTTTCCTTATGCTAACTAACAAAACATGCATCTATCAGAAGTTCGGCACAAGGGGATGATATGTTGTTGTTTTGTATTAGCAGATGGCAGACCAAGGTGATGTTATTTGGGAGCACGGCGAGAAGATGGGCGGTGAATTTCGGTGCAAGTACTGTCATAAAGAGAAGAAGGGAGGCGGTGCAACCCGATTTAAGCACCACTTGGCAGCACGCGGTACAAATGTAGTCCATTGCAATCAAGTCCCTAAAGAGGTTCGCGAGTACTTTCAGCGCGACCTAGACAGGACGAAGGATAAGAAGAAGGGTCAGAGGGAGGAGAGGTTCCGAAAGGAAGCAGCAGCTGCACATTCCCCGGCGAGAAGAAGTATGTATGAAGCGTACACGGGTGATGCTGATGAAGAGGAACAACTACATCACGCCATGGAGACCTCCAGAGCTGAGGCAGAATTTATCAGCCGCGCAGGTGGCAGGTATGAGCACGGTGCTGGCAGTGGCACCTCCACAAGGGCTAGAGGAGGGGGCAGCGGTCTGTTGCCAAGGATGGGACGGAGTTCATCGCAACGGGACCGACCAACCGTGGGGGATTACCACCTTGGTGCAGCCCGTGGCCCTGTGCAACCAAGGATTGACACTGGGAGCTGGACACAGAAGGGGAGGAATGCGAGGAATGCGCTTGGCTCGGCATGGGCCAAATTTTTCCACACGGCTGGTATCGCGGGGAGGAAAGCAGATAATCCGTACTTCGTTAGCGCCGTCAGGGAAACTCAAAAATGGGGTAAGTGACGTTTTAAATTTTCGTTGAGTTATACCTTCAACAATAGCTCACATGGTTATCCAATATTTCATTTGCAGGTGAGGGTGTCCCTTCTCCCAGTTGTCGGTGGCTTGTCTAATCGATGTCTTTTCATTTACCTATAGAGGAGTAAAGTTGAAGCATTCAGCGTGCACCTGTTGTCGACAGCATGCGGAAGGTTGAAGATTATTTGTTTCTTGTTTCATCTTGTTCTCTTTCAGTGATCCATTTGTGTATTTGCAGTGTTAATTAATATGACTAGGAAAACTTTAGATTGGAGGCGACGTTAGGGTATGGTTATTTTGTTAGATCTGGGTGTTTCAATAGTTGATTTGATGCTCAGATCTAGTTTTTCCTTCATCTACCTCAATAGCTAACAAATGTTTAGATATTCATAGATATCGTAGTTCGTGTATGCGAGCTGCGGAGGGGCCTTAGAGCTTTAATGTCTTAGTACTTCGGTATTTGGGTGTGGCTCTGGTGTATTAGTGCCATTGCCTTCAACGACCTTGTAGCACTTGAACTTCGTGTCCCTGGCTCATGTAGTTAGCTGTACGCATTTGCATGTACCATGTATGTTTTTCTTCTCCTTTCTTAACATAATGGAGCGACCTCTTCTGCTTCCACTTCTAAAAAACCACAAGCAAATGTTTTATTGAGTTGCATGCTCTCAAGCTCAAGTCCGACTTTTGCATGTACCATGTACGTTTTTCTTCTCCTTTCTTAGCATAACGGAGCGACCTCTTCTGCTTCCACTTCTAAAAAATCCAAAGCAAACGTTTTATTGAGTTACATGCTCTCAAACTCAAGTCCGACACCTTTACCACCATGCAGCACTTCCATGCTTTTTCCCAAACTCAATTTCATGCAAGTGTCCAACATAACCATTGTGATAACGGCCATGAATTTGATAATAACACCTCTCGCACCTTCCTTCTTGCTCTGTAGGATCAAGGATAACCGACTAGAGGGGGGTGAATAGGAGGTTTCTAAATTTTTTGACACTATTTTAAAATTACGGAAGACACGAAGATATAGAGATACAAAATGCAAATTCACACAAAATTTCTCTAGCAAACACTTGAGATACTATGTCAAATTTAGTGTAGTAAATATACAAATGATCACAAGGACTATCAAGAATATACTATCGATGAAATAGATTCTCAACAAGGAGGAATACCAATCACAAATAAATATGAGACAAGAATTTTAACCCATTGTCTCGGAAACTTGCCGGTCTCCCCTACTCCATGTTGAGGTGACTTGAATCACTTCAAGCCGGCTCCACTCGCTCGAGCCTTCCTCGATCACTAAGGTAGTTCTTCCCGCTCCGGGTAGGTGAACTCTGGCCTTCACAACTTGCCGGGGCTTCTCACAATCTCCGTTGAGAAGCTCACCGTGCACGATCGCCACCAAGCTGTCTAGGAGGCGGCAACCTCCAAGAGTAATAAACCTTGACGCTTGCTTGAGGTCAAATATCGGTGTCTAAAGGCTCAAATACGAAATGCACTACTCAATCTTGCTTCTCACACTCACAAATGGAAATTGAATGCTCACAAGAGTGAAGAACACTTGCTAGAGCTCAAATATCATCAATGAGGACCAAGAGATGCTCTAGAATGCAGGTGGGGAGGTATTTATAGCCTCCACCAAACTTTCTAGCCGTTGGAGCTCGAAATGGACAAAAGTCTGTTTTTCCGGTGCCACCGCCCTTGTAGGACCGGTAGCACCGGGCTCTATTTCAATGGCTAGAACAGTGCATTTAATGCACTTGCCAGAGACCATTACACATGGTCCGGTGCTATCGCCCAACTAGGATCGGTAGCACCGGGCTCCATTTCATTTTGTTTCTTCAAAAAGTGATCTCTTTGGTATTTGAGCACCGGGCTACCATGGGCGGTAGCACCAGGCAACCAAAAGCGCCCAAAACACACCCCTCTGTGATTTTTACACCGGATTATATGTCTGGTGCTACCGTTGGTCCGATAGCAACGGGCTACCATGGGCGGTAGCACTGGGCTACCAAAAACGCCCAAAAAGCCCTTCTCTGGAATTTCGGGTTACCATAGGCGGTAGCACCGGGATACCAAAAACCAGAAAGGAGCTTCTCTGGAATTTTTACACCGCCCTAATGGGCCGGTGCTACCGGGACGGTAGCACCGTGCTGGCATGGGCGGTAGCACCGGATTTCCAAAGACTTGATTAGTTTAAAAAGATTTTCTATTTAGGAATTTGTATATCATTAAGCAACCATTTGAATATGTAATTTGAGCCTTTAAATGACATCAAGATAAGCATCAAGATCCCTCTTTATAGTACGGCCCTAATTCTAGCAAACCGATCTTTCTTCTAAACTCCAAGATCGACAAAAGACTAGAAAAAGAACCTTATAATTATACCTTGTCACGATCTTGACATATTGATCATGCATTTGTACCTTCCTTGATATTTCCATGGTCATCAATCTTGGAATTAACCTACTTTCAATATTCTCAAGGAAAGTATTAGTTAAAATAACAGAGTTGTCATTAATTACCAAAACAACATGGGTGCCTAGATGCTTTCAATCTCCCCCTTTTTGGTAATTGATGACAACCTTAAAGTGACAATTGAATTGAAATTGTTTTTGAGTGAACAAGAGAAAAGAAAGTTTTGCTTCAAGTGATTGAATGTCCATTAGATTCTTGCTTTTTGAAACACAAAACTATTCGATCATGATATTTTTAGAGCAAAAACTCCCCCTAGAGATGTGCATTGTTAATAGAAAGTGAATAGTTGCACATTTAAGAGAAAAGTAAAAATTTTGACAGAATTTTGTTCAAGAATTGAATCCGTAGATGAACAAGTAAAGATATTGAAGAAACAAAGATATATTTGCTAAAACAACCACAGGTATTACAAAAGTTTAACCACGACATGTATATTTAAAAAAATATTCATATCAACCAAATATCAACCAAAACACATCACATAATTAAAGTGTTTCTTTCTTTTTGTCGCTCTTCCACCGTATCCACCATATCTTCACTTTTACTTCTCCCCCTTTGGCATCAAATACCAAAAACAGAGAAGATCGACGATGAGCTCAAGAAGCTAGAGGAGCAGGAGGAGGAGGAGGAGGCGGAGTAGACGGAGGAGCACGAGATCCTGAGCGCTGATAGAAGATAGGAAGAGATGAACGGAGCTCGGAGATGATGAATCAATGGAATCAATTCGACCTTTGACCTCCTCTACTATCTACCTAGTCTGCGTCTGATACTCCCCCACTCGAGAAAAACTGCTTATCATGTCAGATCTGAGACTCAACAATTACTTATCAGGTCATTCCTCAGACTGTCAAAGAACTGATCATGAGAAACATGCTGAGATGGAGGGACCTCTGAGGCAACTAAGATCTCCTGAGGCTGAGATCTCCTGAGGCTGAAGACTGATCTCGCTGGCTGATCGTCTGAGGGGCTGCCTCGCGGGGTCTGTATAGCTTGTGAGCACTTCCGCAACCTCCTCTATATCCAGTCACCCTTTTTATTATCATCATAATGAAAGGAGCAAAGTAAAGTCTTTTACCTTTGTCACTAGCAGAGGAGACCATCTCTCTAATCATAAAGTCAAGCACATCAAACTTATGTTTGTAGGTGATCTTGTTCATGATGTTCCAAGCATATCCTCTGATCTCATCAAGGTTACCGCTTTTTGGATGAACAGTAACCCTTATGATTCTGTTGATAAGACTGGATGAAAGGAGATGCGTCATTTTACCTGGACGCTTAACTGAGGCAGCTGGATCATAGAATTGGAATTGCCTGTCGAGGGGAAGAACTCTGTCACTGTGAATGTTTGGATGCCCACTATGGTAAATCCCCCATGCCTCCTCTATCTCACTTTTTGTGACTCTATGCACTGCGGCATCCGTCATCCAAGTAATTGCATCAAAAGCTTCAGAGACATGTATGGTAGCATAAAATTGCCTCACCAGGTCATCGTTGTAGTCGCATTTCTTACTGACAAAATCTGATAACCCAGAACCATGAAATAACTCAGGAACGCCAACAAACAAAGGAATCTTTCTAATATGCTCCCAATTTATCCATTTATGATCAGCAAATTCCTTGTTCTTATACATTTTATAAAATGCTTTTTGCTGAAAAATGGTCCTGAATTTATCCTCTGTTGCACTTCTAGGCAGCATGTATTGGTTGGCTTGTCTAAGAGAGAAGAAATGGTCACCTTTGATTTTTCTCAGATCAATGGATGGATCAAAACTGTCAAAGTTTTCATGTTCATCTCCTGATCCTGCATCCCCATCAACATCCATGAACTCATCATCATTTGTCTTTTCACTGCTCGATTCTGTTTCAACTTGTTTTCCTTTAGATTTCCTGGAGCTGCCACCAATGTCTCGCATGCTCTTTTGTCTGACTTCACGACGTCTTGAAGCTATTGGAATATGATCTTCACTGTCTAAATCTTGAGGAAGAGGAGCACGACCTCTATTTGCAGCCACTTTTATGTAAGAACCAGATCCTCTGGTCTTAGGCATGATTACTGGATACAAAAGAGAATTTCAAGGAGTAAGATCAAGGTTGTATGCCCTAGATGTAGAGAATATTGTGGAAAACAACATTTGAGAGCAGATTTTCTGCAATCCCGGTGCTACCGCCCATGCTAGATCGGTAGCACCGAGCTTGCTGCGGTGCTACCGTGCATGCTGGACTGGTAGCACCGGACATGGGGCGGTGCTACCGCACAGAAGTCGGTAGCACCGATCCTTTTGAGGTTGAAACCTAATTTCGACAAAAGTTGTGGTTTTGATTAATTTGATTCAAGAAAATTGATCTTCCAACATAGATGATCCTTATTTCACTCATTCTATCCACAAATTTTGACAATATAGACACAAATTTTGCCACATTCCACAAGAACCCTAAAGATAAGGAAAAAGGAAACTAGGGCATGCGAAATGAAAGATTTTGATAGGAAAAAGCGGAGGAATTTGTTACCTGAAGGGTTTGGATCTCAGGAAATTGATTTGAAAGAGAAGAAGATTGGATTTCTTGACAATCTTTGAGTGGAGACAAAAGAGGAATGAGAGGAGAGAGAGAGAGAGAGTCGGTGCGGTGCGAAGGATGAAGAATCCGGTTGCACCGCATTGGACTTAACCCATAAACCCGACTAATCCAGTGCTACCGCAGATTCTCTGGTAGTACCGATCTCCGGTGCTACCGCTCTTGTATGAGCGGTGCTGCCGGACAGGCAACCAAAAGTCAAATAAATATCCAGAAAATCCAAAATGACTTATAAGGTTATAATATTTTATTTAAGAAATACATTTGCATCCTAACCTTATAAAATTTATTATGATTTAAACTTACTCTTTTTGAAACATGTAGCACTATTAAAGATTTAACACATATGTATTAGAAATAAAAAAAATACTCCCCCTTAATGTGTGCTATATCTAAAGAATTTTAAAGAGCATTTAAGCAAAACCCAAAAGAATAAGAATCAAACATGATACAAATATTCAAACCACATTTGAGATATCTATGAAATTTAATTCATTCCTCAATTTATAGAACCGAGCTTCATCTAAAGGCTTGGTTAGAATATCCGCTAATTGATCTTCGGTTCTAATGTGACTAATCACAATATCCCCTTTGCTAACATGATCTTTCAAGAAGTGATGACGAATTTCTATATGTTTAGTTCTTGAGTGTTGGACAGGGTTATTGGCTATTTTAACGACACTTTCATTATCACATAATAGAGGCACATTTTAAAAATCTATTCCATAGTCCATTAAAGTTTGCCTCATCCACAATAATTGAGCACAACAACTACCGGCGGATATGTATTTGACTTCGGCGGTGGATAGAGCTACGGAATTTTGTTTCTTGGAGAACCAAGAAATGAGGGATCTACCTAGGAATTGGCAATTTCTTGAGGTGCTTTTTCTATCCACTTTGCAACCCGCATAGTCCGAGTCTGAATATCCAATTAAATCAAAATTAGCACCTTTAGGATACCATAACCCTATATTTGAGGAACGCTTTAAATATCTTAGAATTATCTTAACATCTACTAAATGACATTCTTTAGGGGAAGCTTGAAAGTGAGCACACATGCACATACTAACCATAATATCGGGCCTAGATGCAGTGAGATAAAGTAGACTACCAATCATAGAGCGATAAAGTTTTAAGTCTACCGGTTTACCTCCCTCGTTTAGATCAAGATGCCCGTTGGAAGCCATTGGAGTCTTGATAGGCTTTGAGTCTTCCATGCCAAATCTCTTGAGCAAATCTTTCACATATTTGGTTTGACTCACGAATGTCCTATTTTTGAGTTGCTTAATTTGAAGTCCAAGGAAGAAGCTTAATTCTCCAATCATTGACATCTCAAATTCCCTAGACATCATATCACAAAATTCTTTGCAAAAGTCTTCGTTAGTAGAACCAAATATAATATTATCAACATAGATTTGGCATACAAAGAATTCCTCATCAATGATTTTTGTAAAGAGTGTTGTATCAACCTTCCCAATTTTGAACCCTTTAGAAAGTAGAAAATCTCTAAGCCGCTCATACCATGCTCTAGGAGCTTGTTTGAGACCATATAGCACCTTAGAGAGTTTGTAAACATGGTTTGGATATTTAGAGCTTTCAAAACCGGGAGGTTGTTCAACAAATACCAATTCGGATATTTCTCCATTTAGAAAAGCACTCTTTACATCCATTTGAAATAGTTTAATATCAAAACAAGATGCAAAAGCAAGTAAGATTCTAATAGCTTCTAATCTAGCCACGGGTGCAAAGGTCTCACCAAAATCCAAACCTTTGATTTGAGTGAATCCTTGAGCCACTAGCCGAGCATTATTTCTTACCACAATACCATTTTCATATTGTTTGATTCGAAATACCCATTTTGTGCCTATTACGTTATGTTCCTTTGGTCTTTCCACTAGAGTTCAAATATCATTCCGGGCAAAGTTGTTGAGTTCTTCATGCATTGAATTTGCCCAATCCGGATCATCTAGAGCTTCATCTATATGAGTAGGTTCAAAAGAAGATACGGAGGAGTAATGTTTGCAAAAAGAAGCGACACGAGATCGAGTTTGAACACCTTTACTAACGTCACCCAATATTTGATCTATTGGATGATCCTTGGAGAGCCCGTGATGAATTCTTTGAGGTAGAGTGTGAATTTGTTGATCACTCTCCTTTTTATCCACATCAATAGGTTGAACTTGACTTGGCGTAGCGGAGGTAGAAGATTCAACTTTAGTGGATGAAGGTTGATCTTGTTTATCCTTCTTTGGTTTTATGTCTCCAAGCGTCATGTTCTTCTTTGCTTCTCTTAATCCTTCTTCACCTACATCGTCCAAATTTTCTTGCTCTTCTTGAGAGCTATTAGTTTCATCAAACTCAACATCGCAAGTTTCTTCCACAAAACCTTTATTTTTGTTAAATACACGATATGCTTTGCTATTTGAGGAATATCCAAGCAAGAAACCTTCATCACAACGGCTTTGGAATTTTGAAAGTCGAACACCCTTTTTCAAGATATAGCATTTGCAACCGAATACTCGAAAATAAGAAATATTTGGTCTTCTTCCAACAAGAAGCTCATAAGATGTCTTTTTCAAAAGACGATATAAATAAAGCCTATTTGTTGCATGGCAAGCGGTATTAATGGCTTCTGCCCAAAAACTATCGGAAGTGCCACACTCATCAAGCATAGTTCTTGCCATTTCAATTAATGTTCGATTTTTCCGTTCCACAACACCATTTTGCTCCGGACTGTAGGTGGCGAAAAGTTCGTGCTTTATTCCAAGTTCATCACAATAATCTTCATTTTTTGTATTTTTGAACTCGAAACCATTGTCACTACGAATCTTCTTAATTTTAAAATCAAATTCATTTTGAGACCTTTTTGCAAAGTTTTTAAAGATACCGGAGGTTTCGGATTTATCATCTAGAAAGAACACCCAAGTATACCTTGAATAATCATCAACAACGACTAAGCAATAAGAATTTCCTCCAATGCTCTTATAGGTTGTTGGGCCAAACAAATCCATGTGTAAGAGCTCCAATGGTCTAGAAGTGGACATGATACTTTTTGAAGGATGAGAGCTAGCCACTTGCTTGCCGGCTTGACAAGCGCTACAAAGTCTATTTTTCTCTAACTTCACATCTTTCAATCCCACAACTAAATCATTTTTAAAAAGCTTTTTGAGTTGGATCATCCCAACATGAGCTAGTCTTCTATGCCATAACCATCCTAAGGATGTTTTTGCAATTAAACAAGTTTGAAGACATGACTCATTTGAGATGAAATCAACCAAATACAAATTTCCAAATCTAAAACCTTTGAACGCTAAAGAATTATCATTTTCTTTAGAGATCACCACACCATTCTTTGAAAATGTGCAAATAAAACCTAGATCACAAATTTGAGCAACCGATAACAAACTAAACTTTAAAGTTTCTACTAAAGAAACATTTGAAATAGAAAGGTCATTTGAGATAGCGATTTTACCCAAACCCAATACCTTGCTATTGTCACCAAATGTTATCTTGTCATTTTGCCCATTCCCTACTTCAAAAGTGGTGAACATTTTCCTATCACCGGTCATATGTTGAGTGCATCTGCTATCCAACACCCAGTGCCGTCCACCGGTTTTGTAGTTTACCTACAAAAGAGAATCAAGTCTTTTTTAGGTACCCAAATTTGTTTGGGTCCTTGGAGGTTAGTAACCAAGGCTTTGGGCACCCAAATGGCATTCTTTTTACGACCAAGTATAGGAGTGCCAACAAATTTAGCAATTATTTTACCAAAACTATCTTTCTTAAGCACATAGCAAGAGTCATAAATGCTATTCTTAGTTGCTTTATCCAAGAGGCAATTATTTGATATATGACCTACTTCATGACATTTATAACAAAACTTCCCATTTGATTTAACGAATCGAGGAGATTTGTTATTCATATTTTTGCCCTTCTTAGGAACATATCCTAATCCTTCTTTATTGTAGGAGCATCTTTGACCATTTAAAATTTTATTAAGTGCGTCTTTACCCTTAAAACATCTATCAAGAGTTTTGCTAAGTTTGTTCACTTGTTCCTTAAGTTCATTATTTTCTATCACTAGGTTTTCATGGCATGAAATGGAATTAGAGCATGAAATTGATGACATATCAATTAAATCATCACAAGAGGTAGATGTGCTAGTTTTTGATATACAACATGAATCGATTTCTAAGCAAGACACATCATCAATAATTTTGCAACTAATCCCTATATCATTTTGAGACTTTGAATGGTCCTTAGCAAGAAGAGTCTCATGAGCTTCCTTTAGCTCCTCATAAGAGTCTTTTAGAGAAAGGTATTCTTTTCTCAAGGCTTTATGTTTAGACTTTTCTTTACCGAGATACTCATTCAAATCCTCAAGCATATCCATTAATTCATCATAGGAGGGTTCATCATCGTTTGTGTTTTACCTTAAAATGTCCTTTTGCCATAAGACACAAGGGAGTGACGAAAGGTGATGAAGTCTCCTCAATAGCGATGCTGGCAAGACTCTTCTTCTTTGAAGGTGTATCATCCTCGAAAGAGTCGGAGTCCGAATATTCTTCTTCGGAGTTTCACTCCCCAATGTGAGCCTCGCCTTTCCCATCTTTATTCAACTTCTTGAAGAGCTTCTTCTTCCCATGAAAGAACTTCTTCTTCGAGGGGGACTTGTTTTTGACGTCCCTTTTCTTTGGACATTTTGAGACAATATGTCCCTTCTCATCACACTCATAGCACCGGATATTGTCCCTTCTTGAATTTTTGAGGACCACTTATGCTTGAGCGCCTCTTCATGAATTTTCTCATTCTTCTTACAAGGAGAGACATTTCCTCCTCGGTGTCTTCATCATCATCGGAGTCATTTAGCATCTCATCACTTGATTCCGCCTTTGCTTTGAAGGCGATGTTCTTCTTCTTCGAAGAGCTTTGCTCAAAAGCTCTTCCTTATCCTTCTTGTAAAGCTCATTGGTTATGAGATTTTCAAGAAGTCCCATTGGCGTCATTCTTGGCAACTCCGGTGAGTTGAGAAACAACGTCACCAAGGTCTCATATTTTTCCGGAAGAGCCCTAAGTATCTTACGAACAATGTCAAAATCAGTTAGTGATGCTCCAAGGCCCTTGAGCTCATTTACTATGTTCTTTAATCGTGAATACATCTCATTGGTGTTTTCAGGGGCAACATAATAAAACTCTCATATTTGATTCGAAGCATATGCAATTTGGCTTCTTTAACCGAGGATGTTCCCTCATGAATTTCCGAGAGGGTTGTCCAAATCTCATGAGCGGTTTCAAGATTGCTCACTCGATTGAACTCATCCGCGTTCAAAGCGCCAAAAAGTGCATTCATGGCTTGAGCATTAAGATGAGTGTTTCGCTCCTCTTGGTCTATTGTGAGTGTGGGATTGACCCCCGGAGTGAAACCTTCAACTACAATTCTCCATATGCTTGGACTTATGGCCTTAAGATAAACAATCATGCGAATTTTTCAATAAGCATAATTTGTACCATCAAAAAATGGCGCCTTGCCTATTGACACCCCATCGCTAGCCATCCTTACTCTCTAGGCGGTGAAGCCCCAAAAGAGAGTCCAAGCTCTGGTACCACTTGTAGGATCAAGGATAACCGACTAGAGGGGGTGAATAGGAGGTTTCAAAATTTTTTGACACTATTTAGAAATTATGGAAGACACCAAGATATAGAGATACAAAATGCAAATTCACACAAAATTTCTCTAGCAAACACTTGAGATACTATGTCAAATTTAGTGTAGCAAATATACAAATGACCACAAGGACTATCAAGAATATGCTATCGATGAAATAGATTCTCAACAAGGAGGAATACCAATCACAAATAAATATGAGACAAGAATTTTAACCCGTGGTCTCGAAAACTTGCCGGTCTCCCCTACTCCACGTTGAAGTGACTTGAATCACTACAAGCCGGCTCTACTCGTTCGAGCCTTCCTCGATCACTAAGGTAGTTCTTCTCGCTCCAGGTAGGCGAACTCCGGCCTTCACAACTTGCCGGGGCTTCTCACAATCTCCGTTGAGAAGCTCACCGTGCACGATCGCCACCAAGCTGTCTAGGAGGCGGCAACCTCCAAGAGTAATAAACCTTGATGCTTGCTTGAGGTCAAATATCGGTGTCTAAAGGCTCAAATACGAAATGCACTACTCAATCTTGCTTCTCACACTCACAAATGGAAATTGAATGCACACAAGAGTGGAGAACACTTGCTAGAGCTCAAATATCATCAATGAGGACCAAGAGATGCTCTAGAATGCAGGTGGGGAGGTATTTATAGCCTCCACCAAACTTTCTAGCCGTTGAAGCTCGAAATGGGCAAATGTCTGTTTTTCCGGTGCTACCGCCCATGTAGGACCGGTAGCACCGGGCTCCATTTCAACGGCTAGAACAGTGCATTTAATGCACTTGCCAGAGACCATTACACATGGTCTGGATAGCACCGGGCTCCATTTCATTTTGTTTCTTCAAAAAGTGATCTCTTTGGAATTTGAGCACCGGGCAGCGGTAGCATCGGGCTACCATGGGCGGTAGCACCGGGCTACCAAAAGCGCCCAAAACACACACCTCTTTGATTTTTACACCGGGTTCTATGTCTGGTGCTACCGCTGGTCCGGTAGCACCGGGCTACCAAAAACGCCCAAAAGGCCTTTCTCTGGAATTTCCACCCCGGGTTAATATCCGTTGCTACCGATAGTCCGGTAGTTACCATAGGCGGTAGCACCGGGATACCAAAAACCAAAAAGGAGCTTCTCTGAAATTTTTACACCACCCTGCTGGGCCGGTGCTACCGCGCACCCGGTAGCACCGTGCTGGCATGGGCGGTAGCACCGGATTTCCAGAGACTTGATTAGTTTAAAAAGATTTTCTATTTAAGAATTTGTATATCATTAAGCAACCATTTGAATATGTAATTTGAGCCTTTAAACCCTAAATGACATCAAGATAAGCGTCAAGATCCCTCTTTATAGTATGGCCCTAATTCTAGCAAACCAATCTTTCTTCCAAACTCCAAGATCGACAAAAGACTAGAAAAAAGAACCTTATAATTATACCTTGTCACGATCTTGACATATTGATCATGTATTTGTACCTTCCTTGATATTTCCATGGTCATCAATCTTGGAATTAACCTACGTTCAATATTCTCAAGGAAAGTATTAGTTCATATAACAGAGTTATCATTAATTACCAAAACAACATGGGTGCCTAGATGCTTTCATACTCACGGCATTCAGCTGCGCCGCTCATGCCCCCATACCAACTAACAAAATTGTAAAGCTGAACGGATACTCTGCTCCACGAACAACATCCTCCGAACCTTGTTATTTCAAGCTTCTCTGCCACCAAGATATTTGGTAGAAGCCCTCCACATTGCCACGTATCTACTCAATCGCCTCCCAACCAAAACCCTCAACCACATCACACCCTATCAAGCTCTTTACAGCGCATCACCCACATACACCCACCTTCGAGTTTTCGGTTGCCGCTACTACCCGAATCTCTCCTCCACATGCCCTCACAAACTCGCCCCACGATTTGTCGAATGCATCTTCCTAGGATACCCATCCAACCACAAAGGTTACCGGTGTTTAGCCTTGGCAACAAATCGCATAATTATCTCATGTCATGTCATTTTTTATGAGGAACACTTTCCATATGCCTAGCGATCTCGTCCTGATCCGGCAGCATATTCCTTCCTCGACGACGACTCTCCTGCTATTTCTTTCCTGTAACTGCCCCCTCAGCCACACCAACAGCCCCGAATGTGCAAACTACTACTCAACCACCTGATCGACCAGGTGGTTCGAGTGGGCCTCACGAATTAGCACGAGGAGCTAGCACCGCTGCACCAACCGTGGCCCTGGCCTCCACACGGGACGCGTCGGTTGGCACATCTCCACCCGGTTTCGCATCCAGCTTGGGTCCTGCGCGCAACACAGCCCCTAGAGCACCCTCGCTGAGTTTTGCGCCTGACTCGGTACTGCCTGGAACCACACCTCAGCCCCGTGTGTACGCACGACATGCTCAGGAGTCCCGGGAAACTTCATTAGCCGATGCACCAGCCAGTTAATCCAAAAACTTAAGCTGATGAGGAAAGGTGGGCAATCCACTTATACTTCAACACTCTCTCTCACATATAGGCTCCCTCAAGCCTAGGATGTGAAATAGAAGTGGGCTGCAATTTTTTTTAATTGTGCCAACTGTGTCTTGAACTCGAGACCTTTTGGCTCTGATACCATATTAAGTTGTATGTACCAAGAAGTTCATCCAAAATCTTAAGCTCATGAGGAAAGGTGGACAATTCACTTATACTTTAACATGTTTGATGACGAAGCAAATGTTTCTTGGTGAGAGTAGTATAAGTTTTGCGGTGGTGACCCATGCAGCTGGCCATGTCAAAATGAGTCTCCTCTGCCCAGATTTTAGGTGGATCAATGCATGTGTGTAGTTTTAGTCGATTTTTCTAGATGGTAGGTTCTCTGAATTTTTTAGAATCACTGTCATAATGTCTAAACCATTATACTTTTTTTTGTTTCAATTCTGATTACAGACTGTCCAAATATCATAAGGTTTTTTTTATCAAATCATACTATTGTATTATGTCATTGTGGAACAAGTGGGGGAGAAGACCGAAGAAGCTGTGAGTAGCAGATCAAGCAAAACAATCATTAGAGAGCACTCATTTTTCAAATGTTAAAATCCTTCTCCATTTTCTATAAATCCGTAGCGATTTGTGTGTCTGGTGTCAGGATTTTTGTTCACTTCTTTGTATCTCTTTCTTCTTCTCGGTCTTTCTTTTCGATGTGGAGTATGTCACTACTACAGAACAGCACATCCTTGCCGGCACATCACTGCCGGTTAGGACAGAGCCGGCAGTGAGAACATATCACTGCCGGTTCAAAGTTGAGCCGGGGAGAACTTATCACTGCGAGTTCGTCGAAACAACCGCGATGATAACCTCATATCACCGCCGGTTTATATATAAAACCGGTAGTGATATATCACTGCCAGTTCTTGTTTCAACCGGCAGTGATATTGGAATTTCCACTACCGGTTTTAAATCAGAACCGGCAGTGATATTTATTTTCCCGCCTAATTTTTTTTCCCGCGCAATGCAAGCCCTATCACTGCCGGTTCTGGGCAGAACCGGCAGTGATAAGTCCTTTATATACCTGCCATCCCTTCCCCCCCGACCAATCGAGCATAACAGAGAGGAGTCTCTGCTCCATTATTGTGTCTACATGCTGCCGAAAATTGTACTAAAACTCATATCTACTTGTTTTCAAGGTTAGTAATTTTAATAACATTATATTTGTAGTTGGATTTTACTTTATAGATTGTTTTAGATATAGATAATTACAATTCTTATTCATTTCAGTGATTTAGTGGATTTTTAAATGCTGAAAATGGCTAGGTGAATTTTGCAAAATGGTGAAAATGGCTAGGTGAATTTTGTAATAATGAAATTTGCAAGATACATTTGTAAATCGATATATTTACAAATATATCCTGTATTTTCATTTATATGCTTACTCTCAATAATTAAAGTAATTAAAAATTTGCAACATTGATATTATCAATTATGAAAGTAATTTAAAAATTGCTACCTGGATATTTTTAATATAATAAAAATATGTCCTAATTATTCACAATTATGTATTATTTTGTAAATAATTAAAACTTGGAAGATGGATATTTACATAATGAAAAAAGATTGATGTATTTTAATTGATATAGTAAAAATATATCCTAAGTATTTACAATTATTTTCATTTTAAAAATAAAAAAATGTTACATGGATATTTACATAATGAAAAAGGTTTATGTATTTTAACATAGTCAAAATATATCGTAACTATTTACAATTATTTATTATTTTGTAAATATTTAAAAATTGGAAGATGGATATTTACATAATGAAAAAAGATTGATGTATTTTGATATAGTAAAAATATATCCTAAGTATTTTTTCATTTTATAAAATAATAAAAAATTGCTAGATGGATATTTACATAATGAAAAAAGGTTGATGTATTTTAAGATATTCAAAATTGCTACATGGATATTTAAATCTTATCATTTACAATTCTATTGTTATTTGCAATTATATGCTTATGTGATGTTTGTTTTAATTAATTGTAGATGGATCGAAGGTGGATGTATGACACGGACCGTTGCGGCGCAGAGTTCTTTAATGGTGTGACATATTTTGTAAACGCGGCTGCGACGCACAAGTCGAAGAATCTGTCGAACTATACGTGTTGTCCATGTGTTGATTGCAAAAACGAGAAGTTGTTTTCTACCATAGAGTTGATACGTGCACACTTACTTCGAAGGGGTTTCAAGGATGGCTATACCTGTTGGACCGAGCATGGTGAAGATGAGATTGTGCATGAAGGGCAACATATTAGTGAAGATGACGGAGACAACGATATGACGGCGGTCGAAGATACGTTTGTCTATAGCCACGACGACGACCTGGATCAAATGTTGCATGATGGTGAGGGGGACTTCACGAGTAAAAGAGAGTTTCAAAAGTTCCAGCGTATGGTAGAGGACTCCACAACACCATTGTACCCTGACTGCAAAGAGGAGCAAAAAAACTGCATACCGTGCTTACACTACTGCAGTTGAAGGCAAGCAATAGTTGGTCCGATAAGAGCTTCACTAAGCTCTTATGTCTCTTGGGGGACTTGCTTCCAGAGGGTAATGTGTTGCCTACAATTACGTACCAGGCCAAGCAGGTTGTCTTCCCGTTGGGACTGGAAGTACAAAAAATACACGCATGTCCAAACGATTGCATGTTGTATCGCAATGAGTTTGCACACTTCGATGATTGTGCTGTTTGCAAAGCAAAGCGGTATAAGGGCAACGATGATATCCATAATGACGATGTCGAGGTGGAGCATAAGAAGAAGAGATCCCCACGTAAGGTGGTGTGGTATTTCCCTATAATCCCCCGCTTGAAGCGATTGTTTGCGAACAAAAGGCATGACCAATTGCTACGATGGCACGCCGAAGAGCGTAAGAAGCATGGAATGCTTAGGCACCCTGCTGATTCTGTGCAATGGAGGAACATCGACAGAAAATATAAGAAGCACTTTGCATATGATGTGAGGAATATAAGGTTCGGGTTGAGTACGGATGGGATGAATCCTTTCGGCAACATGAGTAGCCGTCACAGTACTTGGCGGTGACTCTATGTATCTACAACCTTCCTCCTTGGCTTTGTATGAAGCGGAAGTACATTATGATGCCACTACTGATCTAAGGGCCCAGGCAACGATATCGATGTGTACCTCAAACCATTGGTTGAAGATCTTCTAATACTGTGGAACAATGAAGTACGGGTATGGGATGAGCACAAAAGAGACAACTTTATCCTACGCGCATTGTTGTTCGTAACCATTAATGCTTATCCTGCCCTTGGTAACCTGTCGGGACAGACGAAAAAGGGTTCAACGTATGCGTCCAGTGCTTGAATGATACAGCTAGCCGGTGGCTGAAGAACTGTCGAAAAATGGCCTACATGCGACATCGTAGGTTCCTTCGGAAGGATCACCCTACCGCAATAATAAGAGAGCCTTTGACGAGACAAAGGAGACTGCCTTAGCTCCGAAAAATCGCACTGGAAAACAGATATTTGAGGCCATAAAGGATCTTCATATTATTCACGGAAAGGGAGCCGACAATACATCTATCCGAAGTTTCCGTGACAAGGCTCCTTTGTGGAAAAAGAGATCAGTATTTTGGGTCCTACCATACTGGCAACACTTGGAAGTTCGACACGCAATCGACGTCATGCACATAGAGAAGAACGTGTGCGACAGCTTGTTTGGTATCTTACTGGATATACCTGGCAAAACAAAAGATACGCTCCACGCAGGATGGACCTTGAAGATATGAAACTCAGGAAAAAGCTGCATCACGAAGACATGGATACAAGCAAAAAGTACCTACCCGCAGCCTGCTACACTCTGAGCAAGAAAGAAAAAATTAGCGTGTGCGAATGCTTGCACGGAGTGAAAGTTCCGTCTGGTTACTCCGCTAACATAAAGAGACTAGTCTCAATGAAAGACTTAAAATTAATTGTCATGAAGTCTCACGATTGCCACGTGATGATGACACAGATGCTTCCAATTGCAATTAGGGGTGTTCTACCAGAGAAAGTCCGAGACCCAATTATAAAGTTGTGTTCATTCTTCAACGTGATTTCACAGAAGGCCATCGATCCGTTGAAACTAGATAAGCTGCAGGAAGACGTGGTCCACACTCTCTGCAGGCTCGAGATGTGTTTTCCTCCATCTTTTTTTGATATTATGGTCCATCTCATTGTTCACATTGTGAAAGAGATACAGATTCTTGGTCCCGTGTTTCTACATCAGATGTACCCTTTTGAGAGGTTCATGGGGGTTATAAAGAAATATGTTCGTAACCGACATCGGCCAGAAGGTTGCATTGCAGATGGTTGTGGAAGTGAGGAGGTCATTGAGTTCTGCGTCGATTATATGGATCTCAAACCGATTGGTGTGCCTACATCACGGCATGAGGGTAGGCGATTATATGGATCTCAAACCGATTGGTGTGCCTACATCACGGCATGAGGGTAGGCACAGGGAAAAGGGACACTGGGCGAGAAATCACTCCATACAAACAAGCTAGCTTCATTCACACAAGCACATTTCGCCGTTTTGGGACAATCAGTTGTGGTGACCCCGTATGTCAACATGCACAAGAGCATGCTATCCAGAACAAACCGAGCGAAGTTAGAGTGTTGGATCACGAGAGAGCATAGAGATAACTTCGGCGATTGGTTGCATAGGCACATGATGCATACGGATACAGAGTGCGCTCAGTTGAAATTGTTGGCTCAGGGACCGTCATCTACAATTCAGACATTCCAAGGGTACGACATAAATGGTTTTACATTTTATACAAGAGCACAAGATAAAAAGAGCACGAACCAAAATAGCGGTATCCGTACAGACGCCTACGACAGTAATGAAAATAGGCAAAGCTACTACGGATTCATAGAAGAGATTTGGGAGCTTGACTATGGACCTTTGAAGGTCCCTCTCTTTCGGTGCCAATGGGTCAGGCTTCCAAGGGGTGTTAACATCGACAAATACGGTATCACTACCGTGGACCTCAAACTCGTCGGATACAGGGAAGAGCCATTCATACTTGCTAATTCTGTAACACAAATCTTCTTTGTAACTGACTCAGCTAACAAGGATCGCCACGTGGTTATTCAAGGAAAAAGAAGGATTGTCGGAGTTCAGAATGTTGTCGACGAGGAAGAATACAACCAGTTCGATGAGCTTCCTCCTTTCGGAGAGAACGTTGAACTAAGTTTCATGAAAGAGAGTGAGGAAGCTACGTACGTACGCCGCGATCATAACGAAGGTTGAATCGTAGCTTAGTTGTTCAAATTAAAGATATGCTTTCTTTCGTACGAACAACATATTTATTTTCTCTTGTGTAATAATTAATGTATTACATGGGCAATGGATTTGACTGCATTTGTGTAAATTGTTACTGTAACACCCTAAAATTTGCTTTAATTTAAATTTTGAAGTATTTTTGATTTTTGAGAATTTCTGAGAATTTATTAGAATTTAAATTGGATTTACTTATTTCTGACCTTTCTTGAACCCAATTAAATTCACGCAAAAGTTTATGCAAAGTTTTTTTGGAAATATTTTATCTAAGTTCTAAATGTTCCAAAATATTTACCAAAATTTTTCTGATATTTTTACTATTTTCTTTGGCCAAAACTATTTTCTCGAATTATTTTTATTCGAAAAAGAATTAAAATCCGTGGAATAGTGTTTGGGCCGAAACCTTTGGTCCGGCCCAGTACTGTGCTCCGGCCCAGCTCGTGTCGCCGGCCCGCGCAGCCCGCCCCGCCAAAACCATAGCCACCGCCGCATCTCGCCCATTGGATCAGCATCGTGCGGTCAAGAAACCACCACGTCACTTCGCCGTTTTCGCCCGTTGGATCGCTGTGCGCGGACGCTCAGGATTTCGCCACGTCACTTCTTCCTCGCGAGATCGTCGGAGCAACGGCCGCCCGCATGTCTGCCCGTTTCGCCGAGGATTGCGCGCACGTCGAGGCGCTATTTAGTGCGCACACCTAGATGCGTCTGTAGCCCTAGCGCACACCTCCCGAAATGCCTCCGTTTGCCCGCAAAAGCTCGCCATAGTTGTTCCCTTTGCGCCGCCGCTGTTTTTCACCATTTCCCTCGCCGTCGGTCCATCTCCGCCGTCGCCAAGGCCACCGGAGTAACGCCCGCCCCGAGACGCGTCGAGCACGTCAGATCTTCACTCCGGAGAAGCCCCGTAGCGCCGCTTTGCACGTCGTCTTCTTCCTCTCCGGTGAGATCTACGCCGCCGCGACATCACCGCCAGCCGAGCTTCGTCCACCGTCCGATCGCCGCCGAACGCACCAGATTCATCCACGTCGCCACTCAACAGTAATCATCATCTTCACTCCTCAGCCGTTAGATTTAATCAACGGTCTAGATTGCTTCGCTTAGATTCACGTTAGTTTTATTTCAGCCGTCAGATTTAGATCGTAGGGTTTTTATCTAGCCGCGTCACGTAAATATCATAGCCGTCGGATCTTGTGGGTTGCCTTGGATCGCTATTGCGTGTCGCTACCATGATGAGGCCGAGAGCCGATAGCTGTAACATCCCAAAATTTGGCCTATAATTTCACTTATGTGCATTTTGGTGATTTTCTGAATTTATTGGATTTTTCCAGAAATTATTTGAATTTATTTTAATTAAATATATTGAACCTTTGGTGAAAACTAAATATATTTAGATAAACTTAATATAAAGTTTTACCAAAAATATTTTATTTGAGCTCAGAATGTCTCAAAGTATTTATGAGAATTTTTTGGGATTTTTCCTGATATTTTAATTGCCTTAAATGAATTAATCTAATTTCGGGAATTATTTTAAATTGAAAAGCGTTGGAAAATCAGAGTGAATAGTACTGGGCCAAGCCCAGCACTGTGCATGCGCGGCCCATCGCGGTGCGGCCCGTCAGCCCGCTTCGTCGCCGCCGCGCGTGTGACCGTTGGATGAAGATCGGGCAGTCCGCTTCATCGCGTAACCCTAGTGCTACGAGCCGTTGGATCGAGATCAAGTGGTCGGGATCGCTTCGTGTTGTTTTGGTAAGTTTAGATCTCGCCCATTGGATTTGGAAGGAGCGGATCGGATCGTATCGCTTCGGATCTAATCGTGGCCGCTCATCTTGGATCGGGCGGTGACCAGTCGTCGTCCCCGATCCGGTTTCCGTTTCGCCGCCGCGCGCCGTCTCCACCGGGGATTGTCTAGGGTTGCCGTTTTAGCGCGCATGCCGAGGCTATAAAAGGCGTGGACTGCACCCCGAGGTTTCTCATCGCCTTGCGCTTCCAGTCGCTCTAGTCTTCACCGTCGAGTCGCCGTCGCCTGTGCAGTAGAGCTCGCCGCAGTTTTTCGTAGCGCCGCCGGTCGTTTTCTTTAGTTTGCGTCTCTGTCAAGCCGCCGTTCGCCGAATAGGTTCCAGATCCGGGCTCGTCGCGTCTAGCCGCATCGGGGTAGCCACTTCATCCCGCCGGAGTCACGCCGGAACGCCGTTCGGGTGGTCGCCGTCCTCCGCTCGGTGCCGCATCGCCGCCGTCGCCATCTTCGTCGGGAAGCTTCATCAGCCGTTGGATCTTCCTCGGACCGCTGCGATCGCGCCACGTCTCGGTAAGAGCAGTAAACGGCTCGGGTAAGCGTCGGCCGTTGGTTCAGGTTTGTTCGGTTGAGATCGCGCCGCATGTGCGTTAGAGCATTAGCCGTTGGATCATCGCCCGGATGTGCGCCGCGTATCGAGCACCGCACGGCGGCGCAGCGCCAGCCGATCGCGCGCGCGCGTGTCGGGCGCGTGATGCGAGGCGCCGTGAGCCGCGTCCACGGTGGACCAGAGGCGGTTTCGTGGACCGGGTCTGTGCGCCGAGGTGACGTGTCAGCGCCTGATTGGCTCGGGCCAGGGCTGACGTCAGCGTTACGCAATAAATATCTTTTCCAATATAAAAATAATTCAGAAAAATCGGTTATTCTATTTTCTGTATTTTCAGTATTTATTCAAACTTCAAAAGGCTATATCTTTTGCATTTTAACTCGGATTTGAGTGATTCAAATTTCTAAAAATTTGTAAAATCAAGATCTATTTATTGGTGAATTTTATTTTATTTTTGGAGTTTGGTTGCTCTCTGTTTTGGTGGTTATTTGCTATTTTGGCATCGTTTCGCGTAGACGTTGAACTGCTCGGTGATCCGGAGGAAGATTCATCGCTTTAAGACCCAAGCTCAGAGCAATACCAGCACCTACTCCAAGGCAAGTTGTGCTTTGATCATGTTGCACCTAATTTTCACCAAATTGCTATTTTGTCTCTTAAACTTTATGCATGATATTTTATGTGTATAAATGATTTCAATTAATCTGGGAATTAGATAATATGCCTATTTGAATTAAATCATACCTTATCAATTTTATGCCATGATCTATTTGTCACCCTAGGATGTGGAATTATAGTTGGTTAAAATTGATAATCAACTTGGGCTAGTTAGACCGTCATAGATTGCTTAGCCATGCCACGTCATCACATGTGTCCGAATGTTGATACTTAATCTTGACTAATGGAATATGGAACAATGTTTATGAATTGGTGTGTCATGTGTCGTCACACAGTGATATCAAGTTGTAGTGGCGAGGAGGTCACACATCTAGATTGAAATGTTGATGGCATGTGGTGCTTGGTAATCAACTGGGGTGGTAATGATTTTAGATTGGGGCAAGTGGCAAGGGGCAGTGTGCCAAGGTGGGCCAGGGTTGGCAGGGGTATGTGGAAGTCTTTCCTCAATCACCTTAAGGACTTAACCTTGCAAGCCTTTGACCTGAGTCCTTCTTGCAACCACATGTCTGGAATGGGACAGCCTAGCTGAATAATTTGTGAAACCTAGATTTCGGTACTATCGTGGTGAATAGTGGGTCCCGGGTTACGGGTTAACTCACATGGCGCAAGAGGGGGGCCCTGTTGTGGTGGTTTAACCCTTCAGTGTTGAAACCTTAGCGAGCAGTACTGGGTCTAGGTGTAGAATTGTAAAGGCTTTGTTACGATCACTCGCCTTGGTGGTGTTTGGTTGTATCGTGTGGGTAAAGTGCATAACCTCTGCAGAGTGTACAATCTATTCGAATAGCCGTGCTCACGGTATTGGGCAATGCTCGGGAATTACAGTTAAGGGTTAGACTTTTGTTAAACAAAAACCTATTGGGATGGCAAGGTGCCATGGAAGGTGGAAATTGATTTAGGATTAGGAACTTGGTGTATTTCAGAAATACCGAATTTATTACTGTATTTGTTTTACTGCTTTCCAATCTATTTATTGTATTCTTGTTAAATCTTTGCTTTATTGCAAAATACCCTTATTAGCCATTCCTTTGGATTAAGCCAAGCATATAGAATATTAGACTTGCATTATTGTGCACAACTTGTTGAGTGCTTTATGTACTCACCCCAACAACAACAACTTTAGAAGAGGAGGAATCTACGCCCTTCGTGGAGGAGGATTATATGGATCACGAATGCTTAGGGTCCGAGCCTCATCGGTTGCTCATGTGAACTGGGAGCTGCTACACTTATTTATTTTTCCATTCTTTGCTTATTTGCTATTTCTTTTATAAGCCCTGTGGCAATAATCATGTAAGACAACAGATTACTATTAATTATTAAAGTTATGCTATATTTATTGTGTATGACTATGATAGCATCTATGTTGAGCCTGTGTGCACTAGCGTGATCCTGGACTAGTGAGGTATACACAGAGGGTCCGGAATTGCAAATTCGGGTCCCGACAGAGGTGGTATCAGAGCCATATTGACTATAGGTCTTGGCCCTAGGTAGTTGGTATCTCTTAGGAGTGTCCAAAATTATTTTCTAAAGAAAAAGGTGACTAATAAGAAACTCTTGGCTTATCTCATCCCTCTACTCTCATCCTTGCTAAATTACCTTCTTTTCGTTGCCGTTTCGAGAGGAGATCTTATTCAAAATTTTGTTTTGAATAGATGCCGATCTTCCGCCTTCGAGTCGAGCGGGGTGGCTACGCCATGGAGCCGTGGAGAGTTCTTCAAGTGATTGGAGGCTTTGATCGTCCGCTCTACCGAGGAAGCAATCGAACGCGTCAGCGGTGTGCATCGGGATTCTTACGCAGTCGATCATCTTCGCTCGAGAGTGCGACGAGACCACCAGACCGATCCACATCACCTCCCGGAGATTCACTTACGAGGCTGGAGTTCAGGAGGCTGCTAGACTTGCTCTACGACGGATCTGCCACGATTATGCCTACGAGCTTCGTGACACCGTGTTTCGGCTTCACCCGACAGTGCGAGCGTGCCAGCGTCGACGGATCGTGGAGGGGGAGTGTGCTACTGCGGTACACCTTGCTGAGTTCACCACTGCCCAGGAGGAGCGCCTGAGGGACACTGCGCAGGAGCTGGAGACAGCGTGTGAGGCGCTGAGAGTGGCGGAGCGAGAGCTTCAAAAGACCCGTGACGCCGCAGCCAGAGTCATCGGTGAGTTGGAGGAGGCCTTGCAGGTAGCCGAGGAGATAGCAGATCAGGTCGTCTAGGAGCTAGATGAGGTCGCCGAAGAAGAAGAAGAGGAAGAAGAAGACCCGGAAGAGCGTGAGTGGGAGCCTGAGGAGCCAGCAGAGGGTCACCAGGATAGGTTCGCACCCATGCCAGCCCACCCACCGGTGTATGCACCGGATCAGTCTCAGCCAGGGTGGCTAGATGAGTGAGAGTCGGTCTTAGAGTTGTGTTGAGACTCGAGTGTTGAGTCGCGTCTTTAAGTTAGCCTTTATCTTTTAGTAGACGTTAAGGTTGCATGTTTAGTTTGGTTCTTAATTATTTGCTGAGTGTGCAGTATGTGTTGCAAAGCCCTTAGGCATTGTAAGCAACCATACCAAGTATTAATAAAGATTATTTAAGTTGGGTTTAACCTGTTTCCCCGCCTTAGAAATTCTTACATCTTATCTATGCTACATCTACCTTTCCTAACCCAAGAAGCAATCAAGCAGATGGTGAATACCCGCGCAACAACGGAGCTTGTGAAGTGGTCTGCGCGGGCAACAATCCCAACGAAGGAGCACCACCGCATCGAGCACCGCCAATGGATATCTGCGAACTTGGGAGCTTTTCTCGCTGCACAAACTCAGTTGATGCAGACTATGATGCAGCAAATGACCAATATGACTGCAGTCAACAACCCCGCTACTCAAATTAATAACGGCGAACCTCGTCCTTATTCCAAATTGTCAGACTTTATGAGGACCCGACCGCCAACATTCTCGGGCAACGTCAACCCCTTGGAAGCAGATGATTGGCTGAGAACCATTGAGAGAAAGTTGTACATCACGCAATGTGAAGGGCATGAGAAGGTTCTTTATGCATCCCATCAGCTTGAGGGAACAGCTGCAGAATGGTGGGAGAACTACTGTGCTACTCACGAGGCACCCATGGAAATCACGTGGAAAGAATTCGCAACGGCCTTTCGCCAATACCACGTGCGGAAGGAATGATGGACTGAAAAGGAAGAATTCAGGGCGCTTAAGCAAGGAGGCCAACCGGTGGTGATTACTTGAACAAATTCACGCAGATTAGCTCGCTATGCTCCCAAGATGTGGCGACGGACAAGGCTAGGCGTCCCGATTCATGAAGGGATTAAACTCGGGATCGCAAGTAGGGTGATTACCCACACTTTTCCGATTTTCAAGAATTGGTAAACAAGGCTTTGATTACGGAGGATAAGAGCAGGAGCTTGGGAAAATCGCAAGCGCTTGATGACTAACCCGTGGGCGCCCTAACCACTGCGAATGAGGATGACCCGCAGCAGTTTGCTAAGTTCCAACCGCAAGTCGTTAACAAACCAGCAACACCTGCACCACGACCACCAGGACAGAGTTATCATACGCCGGTTCAGGGTAACAATGCTCAAGGAGGAGTGCAGCAGTCAGCCGCCAGAAGGTGCTACAGTTGCAATGGGCTGGGGCATTATGCTAATAGATGTCCCCAGAAAGGAGGTATCACGCCAGTACGTTTCAACCTTGGAACGACACTGCTAAGGCACCGATGGCGGAGCAAATCGAGGAGCCGGACAGCAGAGCAACGCCTCAAGCTACTATTCGAGGCGAGTCAACCACATCACCGCCGATGGAGCCGTGAAGCATCGGGCGTCGTCTTGGGTAAGTTTTTGGTAAACTCGATTACACCTGTGATATTATTTGATTCAGGAGCTTCGCATTCATTTGTCTCTCGAGCTTTTGCATCTGAAAATGGTTTGAGCATGAAAAATCTTAAGTGTGTGATGCTAGTCCAAGCCCCAGGATCTGAGTTAAGATCTAACCTTGGATGTTTGGGGGTAAAGCTAAAAATTAATGGGGTAGAGTTCCTAGCGAACTTGATTATTCTAGATACCCAAGTTTTAGATGTTATCCTCGGTATGGATTGGTTAACCAAGCATAAAACAATATTGGATTGCGGTCAAAGGATTGTATCCATTGAGAGCCCTAGAGGAGAAAAGGTGGAATTCCGAGCGACATCAGTTCGTAAGAGTCAATTAATTGTTAATAGCGTGAAAGCCGTCATAGAGGACGTGCGGTGGTCGGAATATCGGATGTATTTCGGAGGATCTACCGAATGCCGCTGCACCGTGACATCGAGTTTGTCATTGAGTTAGTACAGTACAGCACCAATAGCAAAAAGACCTTATCGGATGCCTACCTATGAGTTGGTGGAAATGAAGAAGCGGTCGACGAGTTATTAGAAGGGTTTTATAAGACCAAGTTAAATCGCCATGGGGAGCGCCATTTTGTTTGTCGGGAAAAAGATGGAAGCCTTAGAATGTGTATTGATTACCGTGCACTTAATGAAGTGACGATTAAGAATAAGTATCCGTTGCCAAGGATTGAAGATCCGCTCGACCATTGAGAGGAGCTGGAGTTTTCTCCAAGATAGACCTTCGTTAGGATATCATCAACTAAAGATTCGGGCGGAAGATGTTCCAAAGACCGCATTTTCTTCAGATACGGACATTATGAGTTCACGGTCATGTCTTTCGGATTGACCAATGCGCCAGCATATTTCATGAACTTGATGAATAAGATTTTCATGGAATACTTGGACAAGTTTGTTGTTGTGTTCATAGATGATATTTTGGTATATTCAAAAACCGAAGCAGAGCACGCAAATCATCCGAGGCTAGTGTTGGAAAAGTCTGCGTGCAATAATGTGTATGCTAAATTCAAGAAATCGACTTTTGGAAGGAAAAGGTGGAATTTCTCGGTCATGTTATGACTGCAGAAGGAGTTGCCGTCGACCCAAGCAAAGTGGAGGCAGTGTTGCATTGGAAACAACCAAAGTCTGTCACTCAAGTCCAAAGTTTTCTTGGAATGGCAGGATATTATCGCCGATTCATAGAAGGATTTTCGACGATTGCGAGACCTCTTACACAGTTGTTGAAAAAGGAAAAGAAATTTTCATGGACGCCAGATTGTGATAAGGGTTTTGAGGAATTAAAGAAGCGTTTGACAACAACCCCAGTGTTGGTTTTGCCTAATGTTGAAACGACTTGATATATCTTGTGATGCGTCAAGACAGGGTCTTGGATGCGTATTGATGCAAGAGGGTAAAGTGGTCGCATATGCGTCAAGGCAGCTAAGACCACATGAAGGGAATTATCCTACGCATGACTTGGAATTGGCTGCCGTGGTGCATGCCTTGAAATTGTGGCGTCATTATCTCATAGGAAATAGATGTGAGATATATACGGACCACAAGAGTTTGAAATATATCTTCACCCAGTCAGATCTTAACATGAGGCAAAGGAGATGGTTGGAACTGATCAAGGATTATAATATGGGAATCCACTACCATCCAGGAAAGGCTAATGTAGTGGCTGATGCCTTGAGTTGTAAAAACCATGTTACAAACATGATGGTACAGGAAGATCAATCGGAGTTGTATAAGGAGTTTCAGAAGTTAAGATTGGTAATGGTTCCAGAAGGATTTATAGCAGCTTTGGAAGTAAGGCCGACGCTTGAAGATCAGATTCGGGAAGGGCAAAAGGATGATGAGAAAATCAACCGAATCAAAGCTAAAAAGGATGAAGGATTAGCGGCAGATTTTACTATGGATGGCCGGGGTACCATGTGGTTCAAGGGTCGTATTTGTGTGCCAAACAGACCAGAGCTTAAGCAGTTGATTTTAGAAGAGGCTCACGATTCCAAGTATTCAATCCATCCAGGAAGCGCCAAGATGTACCAGGACTTAAGGGAGAGGTTTTGGTGGCCGAATATGAAGCGTGAAGTCGCTGAGCATGTTGCCTTATGTGATATATGCTAGAGAGTTAAGGCAATACACGAGACTGCAGGATTATTACAACCGTTAAAAGTTCCAGAATGGAAATGGGAAGAGATCGGTATGGATTTCATCACCGGGTTGCCAAGAACCCAAAGTGGGTATGATTCTATATGGGTTATCGTGGATCGACTGACCAAAGTTGCTCACTTCATTCCAGTCAAGACAACTTACTCAGGAGACCGGTTAGCAGAACTAAACATAGCCAGAATTGTGTGTTTGCATGGGGTACCAAAGAAAATAGTGTCAGACAGAGGTACCCAGTTCACCTCGAGGTTTTGGGATAAATTGCATGAAGCCATGGGAACGCGTTTGAACTTCAGCACGGCATATCACCCGCAGACTTATGGTCAAACAGAAAGGGTAAATCAAATTCTGGAGGATATGTTAAGGGCTTGTGCATTAGCCTATACTACATCATGGGATAAATGTTTGCCATATGCAGAGTTCAGTTATAACAACAGTTACCAGGCTAGTTTGCAGATGTCGCCATTCGAAGCTTTATATGGTCGTGCCTGTCGTACCCCGCTGAATTGGAATGAGACAGGGAAGCGTATGATATTTGGCCCTAATATTCTTAAGGAAGCTGAAGAGCAAGTTGCCATGATAAGAGACAGGTTGAAAATCGCGCGATCAAGACAAAAAGTTATGCGATAATCGACGCCGTGATTTGAGTTTGAACTGATGATTTCGTGTATCTTAGGTTACCCCTCTAAAAGGAGTTAAAGGTTCCACGCTAAAGGAAAGCTTGCCCCAAGATATGTTGGACCGTTCAAAATTTTGAGCCGTCGAGGAGGTTGCTTATCGCTTGGAATTGCCGCGATCACTAGCGGCGTGCATGATGTGTTCCATGTGTCTCAACTCAAGAAGTGTCTTGGTGCAGTGAGCGACGCCTATGGAAGAGATTGAGTTGCGTATGATTTGACCTACAAGGAAAAGCCAATGAAAATTTTGGATGTCATGGACCGCAGAACCGTGAACAAGTCGATTCGTTTTGCGAGTTCATGGAGCAACCATTACGAGAATGAGGCAACACAGGGCGTGAAGAGGACTCAAGATAGAATTTCCAAATCTATTCCTAGTCGACCTTGAATCTCAAGGTCGAGATTACATAAGGGGAGGTTTGTAACATCCCAAAATTTGGCCTATAATTTCACTTATGTGCATTTTGGTGATTTTACGAATTTATTGGATTTTCCAAATTATTTGAATTTATTTTAATTAAGTATATTGAACCTTTGGTGAAAACTAAATATATATAGATAAACTTAATATAAAGTTTTACCAAAATATTTTATTTGAGCTCGAATGTCTCAAAGTATTTATGAGAATTTTTGGGATTTTCCGATATTTTAATTGCCTTAAATGAATTAATCTAATTTCGGAATTATTTTAAATCGAAAAGCGTTGGAAAATCGAGTGAACGATCTTGGGCCAAGCCCGGCCTTGTCGTCTTGTGACCCATCGCGGTCGGACCCGTCGGCCAGCCATGCCGCGCCGCCGCGTGTGACCGTTGGATGAAGATCGGGCGATCCGCTTCATCGCGTAACCTAGTCTTTGCGAGCCGTTGGATCGAGATCAAGTGGTCGGGATAAACTTCGCGTTGTTTTGGTAAGTTTAGATCTCGCCGTTGGATTTGGAAGGAAGCGGATCGGATCGTATCGCCGGATCTAATCGTGGCCGCTCATCTTGGATCGGACGGTCGCGATCGTCGTCCCGATCCGGTTTCCGTTCGCCGCGCCGTGCCGTCTCGTCGGGGATTGTCTAGGGTTGCCGTTTTAGCGCGCATGCCGAGGCTATAAAGCGTGGATCGCAACCCGAGGTTCCTCATCGCCTTGCGCTTCGGTCGCTCTAGTCTTCGCCGTCAGTCGCCGTCGCCGTCTGATGAGAGCTCGCGCGATTTTTCGTAGCGCCGCCGTCGTTTTCTTTAGTTTGCGTCTCCGTCAAGCCGCCGTTCGCGAATAGGTTCGGATCCGGGCTCGTCGCGTCAAGCGCGCTCGGGTAGCCACTTCATCCCGCCGAGTCACGCGGAGCGCCGTTCGGGTGGTCGTCGTCCTCCGCTCGGTGCGGACCGCCCGCAATCTTGCCATCTTCGTCGGAAGCTTCATCAGCTGTTGGATCTTCATCGAACCGCTGCGATCGCGCCACGTCTCGGTAAGAGCAGTAAACGGCTCGGGTAAGCGTCGGCCGTTGGATCTGGTTTGATCGGTTGAGATCGCGCCGCGTGTGCGTTAGATCATTAGCCGTTGGATCGTCGCCCGGATGTGCGCCGCGTGTCGAGCACCGGCGCGGCGGCGTTGGTACCCGATCGATCGCGCGCCGCGTGTCGGGCGCGTGATGCGGGCGCCGTGAGCGCGTCCACGATGGACGAGGCGTTCCGCGGGCGAGTGCATGCGCCGAGGTGACGTGTCAGCACCTGATTGGCTCGGGCCAGGGCTGACGTTAGCGTTATGTAGTAAATATCTTTTCCAATATAAAAATAATTCAGAAAAATCGGTTATTCTATTTTCTGTATTTTCAGTATTTATTCAAACTTCAAAAGGCTATATCTTTTGCATTTTAACTCGGATTTGAGTGATTCAAATTTCTAAAAATTTGTAAAATCAAGATATATTTATTGGTGAATTTTATTTTCTTTTTGGAGTTTGGTTGATCTCTGTTTTGGTAGTTATTTGCTATTTTGGCATCGTTTCGCGTAGACGTTGAACTGCTCGGAGATCCGGAGGAAGATTCATCACTTCAAGACCCAAGCTTAGAGCAAGACCAGCACCTACTCCAAGGCAAGTTGTGCTTTGATCATGTTGCACCTAATTTTCACCAAATTGCTATTTTGTCTCTTAAACTTTATGCATGATATTTTATGTGTATAAATGATTTCAATTAATCTGGGAATTAGATAATATGCCTATTTGAATTAAATCATACCTTATCAATTTTATGCCATGATCTATTTGTCACCCTAGGATGTGGAATTATAGTTGGTTAAAATTGATAATCAACTTGGGCTAGTTAGACCGTCATAGATTGCTTAGCCATGCCACGTCATCACATGTGTCCGAATGTTGATACTTAATCTTGACTAATGGAATATGGAATAATGTTTATGAATTGGTGTGTCATGTGTCGTCACACAGTGATATCAAGTTGTAGTGGCGAGGAGGTCACACATCTAGATTGAAATGTTGATGGCATGTGGTGCTTGGTAATCAAGCTGGGTGGTAATGATTTTAGATTGGGGCAAGTGGCAAGGCGGTGTGCCAAGGTGGGCGAGGTTGGCGGGGTATGTGGAAGTCTTGCCTCAATCACCTTAAGGACTTAACCTTGCAAGCCTTTGACTGAGTCCTTCTTGCAACCACATGTGCAGAATGGGACAGACCTAGTGAATAATTTGTGAAACCTAGATTTGATCTTGTCGTGGTGAATAGTGAGTCCGGGTTCTGGGTTAACTCACATGGCGCAAGAGGAGGGCCCTGTTGTGGTGGTTTAACCCTTGATGTTGAAACCTTAGTGAGCGATCTTGGGTCTAGGTGTAGAATTGTAAAGGCTTTATTACGATCACTCGCCTTGGTGGTGTTTGGTTGTATCGTGTGGGTAAAGTGCATAACCTCTGCGAGTGTACAATCTATTGGAATAGCCGTGCTCACGGTATTGGGCAATGCTAAGAATTCTGAGTTAATTGTTAGACTTTTGTTAAACAAAACCTATTGGGATGGCAAGGTGCCATGGAAAGTGGAAATTGATTTAGGATTAGGAACTTGGTGTATTTGAAATACGAATTTATTCTTGTATTTGTTTCTTGCTTTCCAATCTATTTATTGTATTCTTGTTAAATGCTGCCTTATTGCAAAATACCCTTATTAGCCATTCCTTTGGATTAAGCCAAGCATATAGAATATTAGACTTGCATTATTGTGCACAACTTGTTGAGTGCTTTATGTACTCACCCCAACAACAACAACTTTAGAAGAGGAGGAATCTCGCCCTTCGTGGAGGAGGATTATATGGATCACGAATGCTTAGGGTCCGAGCCTCATCGGTTACTGCGGTGAATGGAGGCTGCTACGCTTATTTATTTTTCATTCTTTGCTTATTTGCTATTTCTTTTATAAGCCCTGTGTGGCAATAATCATGTAAGGCAACAGTTACTATTAATTATTAAAGTTATGCTATATTTCGCTGTGTATGACTATGATAGCATATATGTTGAGCCTGTGTGCACTAGCGTGATCCTAGACTAGTGCGGTATACACAGAGGGTCTGGAATTGCAAATTCGGGTCCCGACAATAGCCTTGGCTCATCACGGCCGTTTGTTTTGAATCGAGCGGATGGGATCGCACCGCGCATCGGGCCAGTCCCATGTTGACGTGTGATGTGCGGAAATCGAGGAGTCAACGCCGTCGTTTCTGTCGATGTCGCCCGATTAATCGTGGCCGTTCAATCTGGATCCGAGGGTCACGGTGAAGCCACGTGTTGGCTCCGTGGTAGAGGTGAGGCGAAAAGTCGCCTGAATCTCGGCCGTTCGTTTTAAATCAGATGAACGAGATCGAATCGAGTTTCGGCGATTAGTTTAGCGCCGCGTGTCGCAATGGGATTAGTGGTGCTTGCGTCACGGGTGCCGCGAACGCAGTGCCGCCACTCCACGGTGGACGGGCGGTCGTGGACCCGATCCATGGGCCGGAGTAGCGTGGTTGCACGAAGCGCCACGTGTCATCTTGGCGTCATCGGCGTCATAAATATTTTGTATATAAAAATATTTTGGCGAAATCCTTTCGTGTTGATGTCATCATGATGCGATGCTGACGTGATAAATGCAATTTTCAGTATAAAAATAATTCGGAAAAATCGGATTTTCTAATTCTGTATTTTGATTTTATTCAAAACTTCAAATGGCTATAACTTTTGCATTTTAACTTCGGTTTGGGTGATTCAAATTTCTAAAAATTCATAAAATTGTGATCTCTTTAATGGTGAATTTTATTTTAATTTTTGGGGTCATTTAGTCCTTTGTATTAGTTATTTATTGCATATATTGTTTATGCAGCGTAGGCGCAAATTTAGAAAGGTTTAGAGGAGGAGTTAAATCGCTCAAGATCAAACTTCGGAACACGACCAGAAACCCTTTGAAGGCAAGTGATGCTTTGATCATTTTGATCCCAGATTTTAAAATGTAATTTATGCTTTCAAATTATGCATGCTTATTTATTAAAAATGAATTTAAATTAATTTGGGATAATGTAGTTAATCAACCCATTTTGTTATGCCACCTTGAAATTTTTAATTGTATGCCCTAAATCATTGTCACCCTAAGATTGATTATATTAGTTGGATGTTAATACTATGCCAACACGGGAGGCTAGACCGTGAATAGATGCTTAGCCTGGCAACGAATCATGAATAATCGTTCGGAAAAATGCTACAATATTGACTAATGGAATATTGAATGTATTTTGAAAGTGGTGTGATGATGCCACATGATGAGATTGAGGTTCAGAGACCTGTGTGGTTCCGTACTGATGTTGAGTTATTCTTTGGCATGTGTTGCACAATAATCAAGCGGGTGGAAAATGATTTAGGCCCAGGGCAAGTGGCAAGAGGCGTGTGCGAGTGGGCTGTGTAGCATTGGGTTGATGAGTGTTGTGAGTCATGTGCCACAATGGGTTGTGTGCCTTTGTTTGAGTGTTGAAAGTCTTGCCTTGGTCGATTAAGGACTTCACCTTGCAAGCCTTTGATCTGAGTCACCGTACAACCACATGTGCGGTATGGGACGGAGACCTAGTTGATTAGGGTTACGATATCTTTCCTCGATACCTCGGGGTGGCGGTGCGGGGGTGTATGCATGCGGGGCGTGCACGTGCTACGGCTTGGTGCCCATCCAACGGTGTTTGGCACATCCTATACTTGGCTCTGTGTGAGAAGTGATAGTGAAGGCAATCTGGAGAGGTTCTTTAGTTAAGGTAGAGGTTCTGAAAAGCTTTGTTGCGGACAATCACTGTGTGGTGGCGGTTGTATCTTGTGGGTAAAGTGTACAACCTCTGCAGAGTGTCAAAACTATTGAATAGCCGTGCTAGCGGTAATGAGCATTGCTCAGGGATTACTGATCAAGGGTAGATCTTCATAAATAAAAATGTGGAAAGGGTGGTGTGTGCGGTGTTAAAATGAAATGTTAAAGTGTGTGTCTGAGAATCTTGAAGAAAAACTATTTGAAGAAATTAGTACTATCATAAGCTGTTTTCTTGCTTTAATCTAAATAAAATCTTTGGTTTACAAATCTTTGTTTGATGCAAAAGAACCAATTAAGCCAATCCTTTGGAATAAGCTTTGCATATAATAGCGTTGCATTCCGTGCATTACTTGTTGAGTGCCTTGTGTACTCACCCCTCCTTGCTTATCAACACCAACATCAGTGGAGGAGTCTACACCAGCCTGGGAGGAGGAGTACATTGAGGATCCGAACAATTAGGGGGCAAGCCCAGTCGGTTGCCTGTGGCAAGATGAAGGCTTTCACAACATTTATTTTGTTTCGCTGCTATTTCGTTTACTCTGAATAATGTAAGCCCTGCTGGCTGATTTTATGTAAGGAGACCATAAGGTCGTACAACTCAGTTTATATAAGTGTTGCACAATTTATTTTTATATCGCTGTTGTTTGCACCAAAATTCGGCAAGTTTATGCAAATCAAGCAATAAAATTAAAGATATGAAAACTAACGGAAGATTGGAAAGAATCCGGGATATTTGGTAACTGCAAGATTTTTAAGGAAACAATCGTCCAAGATAAGGCCCGATCTGGATACGGACTCAAGCGTGTTGTAGTAGGACACGATCGGCGAAGGGTATAAAAGAAGGGCCAAAGCAAGCTGCAGAGAATCATCAACACAATACAAACCGGTCTTTACTTTTCTACTTTGCACATCGACTAGGAGTAGTTTCTGTAATTTAGATTCTTGTAACTCAGTTTCGATCAATAAAGTTGCGCATCGCCGATTGTTGATCATCCTCAGTTACGCCCTAGGTTTGATTTATTCTGATCTTGTTGCGCATCGCCTTCTTCAGAATCGATCTGCCTTTATCCTCTGATTAGCCTTAATCGGCTAATTAGATTTATCTGATACTTTAATCTTGATCGACGGTGATTAAGTTTAAGCCGATTGATATTGACGATCGGCTTGGAGTAAATTTTATTGTTTTTACCTTGTCGATTCTGAGTCAAATCGGTAGCGCGCTCTGAACGGTGTTAAATGCGGTGTCTTGTTGTCGAAACCCTACCTCAAGTTTTTGCGCCAACACACTCTTAGCACGCCCGGTGGGACACGCAATGTCTTCATCGGGAAGTCGATTCCGCCATCGGATCTCAACTCGAAAGCTATAATCGTCCCAACAATGGGCGATTTATCTGTGAACAACGCCAAGAGATTGAAGCTCGGAAGGCGCGCTAGAAGAGATGATGCTAAGCTGCTATCGAGAAGACAAGGCGTGGCGTCACTCAAAAATCCGCCTGCCGACGGTCAGCGCCAGGCGTGCGGGTGTAACGAGCAGTAAGCCGATATCTCGCTGCTCAAGCGAATTATCGGCTATGATTAATCGATCATGCACCACGCCTTAATAAACCAATCATCGGCTCTTGTTACAACACTCAAGCCGATGATAGCGAATAGTGTCAAATCTATAGCCCAGAGTTAGCCTCGTCGGAAGCTCGCTCGACCCACCGCAAGCTCGCCAAATTATCCTGTTTTTCAATATCACAAAATACGCGAGCACAATGGCGATCCTAAACCATCGGTGTAACCTCACCCCACCATGATGCCCACACAACCCACGGTCATATTGCCTAGGGACACTTTCGGTCAAGCGGGGTGAGCCATTACCACGCCTATCTGATGCCGCTAGGATGGATGCATCAATCAATTTGCCTCCGTCGGCTCCGTTCTACGCCTTTCCCCAATCGGTTTCACAGCCGATCGGCTCCAAGAGATTCCCACAAGAGTCTACCCTGCTAAGGAACCCAGGTCCACATAGGGTAGTAACATACTCGAACCATTTGCCCGATCTGGAAGCTCAAACCGAGCATAATCGACGCGATCAGTATGGTCGTGTGCCAACGGCACAGCATAATTGGCAACCCGAGCTTGCAAGGACGCCGATTATGACCGACATTATCAAGGACCTGTTATGCCAACGGCCGATAACGTTAACTGGGCCGATCAGATCTCTGCCGTTTTGAGAGACCAATTCGGCATACAACCAAAAGGGAAGGTTATCGGCTATAGAAAGCCGTATCCCGATTACATAGATCGTATGCCCTACCCTCATAACTTCAGAGTTCCACACTTCGCCAAATTCTCTGGGGATGATTCTATCACCACCCTGGAACACGTTGGACGCTTTATCGCGCAATGCGGTGAAGCGGCCCAGTCCGACGGGCTTAAAATTAGACTATTCCCGTTGTCTCATGCAGGGCGGCGTTTACTTGGTTTACTTGCTTGCCTCGAATTCGGTCCATTTATGGAGCGATTTGGAAAGCCGATTTCATGAATACTTCTTTTGAGCGGTTTGGAGCTCGTGGATTTGGATCCGAGTTACGTGCGGCAAAAGTTTGGGAATCGATAGCGGATTACATCAAGAGATTTAGAAATTAGGAATCGGTGTTTTAGCGTTACGTTGCACGACAACCAACTTGCGATTTAGCATTTCAAGGTTTGATCCCGCCGCTTAGGGAGAAGTTTGGAGGTCAAGAATTCACTGACCTTAGCCACTTATTGCATCGCGTATCGGCTCAAGAAAGCCGATTCACTGATAACAAAGCATTCAAAGATAGATTCAAAAATAGCAATAACAAGGAAAAGGATAAGGCACAGGTCAATATGGTTGAATATTGTCCTAGTGATTCGTCAGAAGACGAGGAAGTAGAAATAAACATAGCCGAATGGGCAAAAGGATCCAAGAAATCCTTAGTCTGTTCTTGGCTTAAGCCGACTAGGAACAAGTCGGAAGTTAAGTACTCTTTTGATGTTTCTAAGTGCGATCGTATTTTTGATTTACTTCTGCAAAAAAAGATAATACGATTGCCGGAGGGACATGTGATACCATCGCCTGATGAGATCAAAAAGCACAGGTATTGCAAGTGGCATCATTCTTATTTGCATAACACTAATGACTGCAATATCTTAGTCAGCAGATCGATGCGCTATTAAAGATGGTCGGTTGAAGTTTGCCGATGAGCCGACCATGCAGGTTGATGTTGATCCGTTTCCTATCAACATGGTACAGTGCTCGGCTAAAGGAAAAGAGCCAATGCAAGACGAGCAGAAAAAGGATCGACAAGTCGACATACAGTCAAGCTCGAGCGGCGGCCAAACACTAAAGATTACCATCGGTTCCTTACAAATAGAAGCCGATCGAGATGGGAAAATTTCAAGGACCATTAAACCCAAGGGGAATCCCCAGGTGGGTAAATGGTACAAAGCAGAGAAGTCCCCATCAAGGCAGCCCGCGAAAAGGTTAGGTCCAACGTTCTCACAATTAATGGAGAGTATGAAAGGATGAACAGTCGACCACGGCATCATACCCGCCGGTCGGATAATTTGTACCGTACAGAGAACGTGGAGTGGGCACATAGAAGGTGTCCTTTTGGCGATTTCTTTGGGAGAGAGGAGTAAGCGTTGCCATCACCGTATACCGCCTGATGGAACATTATCCCGAGACGATTGGCCAATGCAATCGGCGGTAAACTATCTGGGCCAATCGGAGAGCAAGGCGAAGTCCTGAAGGCGGTTCATGAAAGAATATCTAAAGCGAATCAAGAACCAAGCCAAGCCAAGACCATAAGCCCGTTCTAATCAAGAAGACTTGGTGGTCAAATCGAAAGCGGTGGAACCTAAACCCAGTGGTGCCCATCGGGCTGAGCCGATCACAACAACGACGGCTTCGAGACTAAGGACGCAAGAAATTCGTGAAGCCGATCTTTGAGAGAGAGAGACGAAGTATTTAATTAACCGTCCAATCAAATCGTCAAGAAAGAGTGGAGAAGAAAAGAACAAGCCAAGAAGATTTGAATCGGTGATGACTTGATTCTCCCATGATTGAGATGGCACGCCTCAATGGATATTAACATGGTGTTCACGTTACGGTGAGTTCAAAGTCGAACTAAATCGGCCAAAGAGGCGCTTGCTCGGTTGTGCTCAAGCGTGCGAGCGCCGTCTTTGAAAACCCAAAGGCGATCATCGGCATCTGAAACCATTGTATCCGAAAGGATATATAAATGGCAAGCCGATATCAAGAATCTTTGGTACTCGAGGCGCCACAGTTGAATCTAATGCCATACACAACTTGCAAAAAGTCGGGTAAATCGATGAAGACTTAATCAAAACTAACATGGTTACGAATGACTTCACGGTGACCCTACTGAAGCAAAGGTGTCATGGTCACAGAGTCGATTGTCGGTAGCAAGACTTTGCCGACAACATTCTTTGTAATTGATGCCAAAGGAAACTACAGCAGTCTTTGCTCGGACGGGATTGGATTCATGCAAGCTGCAGATCCCATCGACCATGCATCAAGCACTTGTTCAATGGAATGGAGAAGAGGTTGAGGTCGTTCTGGTAGATACATCGGCTCATATTGCCATGGCTAGCTCCGGCGCGAATTGGCAACACGAAGAAGTTGGTGCATATTGGGCAAGGTCTTTGGACATTGCGATTTCATCTGTGTGAGCAAGTCAGGACTCATGCCGATCAGTGTCAAGCCGGGCACTTTTGATCGAGCAAATGAAGTATTACGCCGATGGGAACAAGAAAAACATTGAAGACACTACAGGACAAAATGCAAAGCTATCGGCAAATAACGGATAGCTACGAAGCCATAGAAGACTTTGAAGAAATCGAAAAGTTAGGTCAAGGGTTCACATCCACCGATTGCTTGAAGAAGTCGATATAGGTGGCGGTGATAGAAAAAGACCAACTTTCGTTAGTGCAAATCTAGATGTAAAGTACAAGGAAAAACTAATAAAAATACTTGAAATTATAAGGATTGTTTCGCTTGGAGTATCATGAGATGCGGATTAAGTCATCAACTGGTGGAACATCGGCTACCAACAAAATCGGGCTATCGGCCGTTTAAACAAAGATCCCAAGCGTTTTAATCGACCTTGTACCAAGTCATAAAAGAAGAGATAGAACGATTGTTGGAAGCAAAGTTTATCGGGCCTTGCCGATCTGTTGAATGGGTTTCCAACATCGTTCGATCATGAAGAAAATGGAAAACTTCGGTATCGTCGACTTTAGAGATTTGAACAAGGCGGCGCCAAAAGATGAATACCCTATGCCAATAGCCGATATGCTTATCGATGCTGCATCAGGAAACAAGATCATAAGCTTTCTGGATGGTAATGCCGGGTATAACCAGATACTCATGGCAGAAGCCGATATACCAAAGACAGCCTTCAGATGTCCCGGTGCGATAGGGTTATTCGAGTGGGCGATAATGACTTTCGCTTGAAAACGCTGAGCAGCGTATCGGGCAATGAATCTGATCTTTCACGACTTAATCGGCCACATTGTCGTAATTTATATTGATGATGTAGTGGTAAAATCTGCCGAAGATTTCAAACATCTGGCCGACTTAGAGAGGGTGTTTAAAAACATAAGATCGCACGGTTTGAAGATGAATCCTTATAAGTGTGAGTTCGGTGTGTCGGCGGGACAGTTTTTAGGCTTTATGGTACATGAAAGAGGAATCGAAGTCAGCCAAACAAGGGTCAAGGCCATAGCCAATACTAAGCCGCCAACATGTAAAAACGAATTACAAAAGTTGATCGGCAAAATTAACTACCTCCGTCGGTTCATCTCGAACCTCTCTGGTAGGATTCGTGCTTTCACTCCATTGCTGAAGTTAAAAGAAAACGAGGAATTTATATGGGGAGCCGATCGTGACTTTTGTGAAGTAAAAGGTATTTATCCAACCCTCCAGTCCTGGCTGCACCTCAAAAGGGTATTCCATTCAGATTATATGTCTCGGCCGAAGAAGATACTATTGGAGCTGTTTTGGCACAAGAGGTACATAGTAAAGAGAGGGTTATCTTTTATTTAAGCTGACGATTCTTTGGGCCTTGAAGTCGGTACCCTTTATCGAAAAACTATGTTTATCCTTGTACTTCTCATGCACAAAACTAAGGCACTACATACTAGCATCGGCTTGTAAGGTCATCTGCAAAACCGATGTTATAAAATATATATTGTCAGCTCCAATTCTGCGAGGTCGACTTGGCAAATGGGCTTACGCCTTGGTCGAGTTCGACTTATCATATGAATCAGCCAAAGCAGTCAAAGGACAAGTCCTAGCCGATTTTATAACAGGACATGACACAGCAACAAACTTAGTCTTGGTCGCACCATGGCAATTGTTCTTTGATGGATCAGTATGTGGGGAAGGAGATGGTATCGATATTGTACTCACCTCACCTAGAGGACATAGCTTTGAATTTGCATTCCGGCTAAATAGCCGATGCTCAAACAACCAGGCCGAGTACGAAGCATTACTCAAAGGCTTACAGTTGTTGGAAAATATTGGAGTGAGCACTGTTGAGGCATATGGTGATTCACTATTAGTAGTACAGCAAATAAAAGGAGAATACCAATGTCGAGATGAAGTGCTATGGAAATACCTGGAACAATGCCTAGAAATCATTGGCTCTTTTGCATCATTTTCTATCGGTCATGTTCCTCGAGAATTGAACGATAGAGCTAATACTTTAGCTCAACAAGCATCTGGGTATAAAGATGTTGGCCGAAGTCAGGAAATCGAACTGGTAGACAAAGCAATTATGTGCACGGGTATTGCCGACTGGAGAACGCAGATAAAAGACTATCTAGTCGACCCATCTAAACCGACGGAACGAAGGATACGGCAACAAGCGTTGAAGTATGTTGTTATGGATGATATACTGTATTGTCGGACTATGGAAGGCTTGTTGTTAAGATGTTTAGGGGCTGAAGAAGCGCGAGTGGCGATGGGTGAGGTGCATGAAGGTATTTGTGGTTCTCATCAATCGGCACATAAGATGAAATGGATGCTCAGACGGACAGGTTATTTTTGGCTGACAATGCTAGAGGATTGTTTCAAATATTATAAAGGATGTCAGACGTGTCAAAAGTTTGGCAACATCCAACTAGCACCAGCATCGACGTTACATCCGATTATCAAACCTTGGCCGTTCAGGGGTTGGGGAATAGATATAATCGGCCAAATATTTCCTGCCTCGAGTAAAGGCCATAGATTTATTTTGGCCACAACCGATTATTTTTCAAAGTGGGTGGAAGCTATATCACTTAAAAAAGTGACCAGTGTTGAGGCGATTAGTTTTGTGAATGAACATATCGTCCATCGGTTCGGAATACCACAAACAATCACGACCGATCAAGGTACGGTATTCATGTCTAATGAGTTTCAAGGTTACGCCACGAATCTAGGGATCAAATTGTTAAACCCTTCGCCATATTACGCTCAGGCTAATGGACCGGCCGAGTCGTCTAATAAAACACTAATCAGATTGATCAAAAGAAAAATTGATGAGAAGCCAAGGAATTGGCATTCGACTCTATCAGAGTCACTTTGGGCTTATCGGCTATCTTATCACGGAGCGACAAAACTTTCACCTTACCAATTGGTGTATGGACAAGAAGCTGTTTTACCCGTGGAGATTAACATTGAGTCTATACAAATAGCCAGACAAAATGGTTTGTCGGCTCAAGATTACAATGATTTAATGGTCGACAGCTTGGATGAATTAGCGGAGTTACGATTGTCTACGCTTGATCGGCTTAAGAAGAATAAGATCAGAGTTGCAAGAGCATATAATAAAAAAGTTATGCCTAAGTCTTTTGATCTAACCGATTTGGTATGGAAAACAATATTGCCTGTTGGCTCGAAAAATAACCGATTTGGAAAATGGTCACCTACGTGGGAAGGGCCATATAAAATTAATCGGCTAGTCGTAAAACTTCGTACTTGCTAGAAACGTTAGAAGGGTATGTGTTGCCTAAAGCAATTAATGGGAAATACTTAAAGAAATACTACCTAGTGTTTGGATTGGAGCCTAGCCGATTGAATATATGTTCAGAGCCAAGATTAACACGATGTTGTTAATCTACCAAAAGATTGCAAATTCTGGAAATATAAGTAAAATACGAATCGGTTAAATAGCCAATCGTAAACATGGCAAAATTACAAAGCATTCATGAGACATTCAGAGTATTTAGAAGTTTTGGGACAACCACTCAAATATTACATCTAGGAATATTCGGAGTCGGAGACATTGATCGTGCCCTAAAGCCGATAAAGCTCCACCGCCTTGGCGATTGTTTCTTGTACCTCATCCAAGATCTTGTCATCTTCTGCACGCATTGCACAGGATGGGTATAAGTTTGGCCGATTGCTCCTTGAAGGCGCCACGGTGATGCTATTTCTATCTTACGCTCCTTGGTGGCCGATGATGTTTTTTCAAAGGAATCTTGACCTTCGGCGATGAGCTTCACCATCTTCGACAGTTCATCTTCAAGAAATTTCTTAGTGGTTTCCAGCTTTTGAAGAGAAGATTTGGTAACTTTCAGAGAATCCATAGTGGCATCAAACTTTTTCTTTTTCGCCTTTGTCTCCGCAACCATTTTGTCAAGGATTCTCTGGTCGGCTTCTTGGGCTGCTCTCTTTTTCTTCCTTTCTTCAGCTGCCTCCACGAGTGTCTTTTTCTCATCCAAATGGCATACCTCAAGCAGTGCAGCCATAGCCGCTGGTGGTAAATCGGCCTCAACTGCAGCCATAGCGTCCCGAATCGGCTGATTATTGTTTAAAATCTCCGATTGCGGCCTTGACACTAAATCAAATAGCTTGTTGAGGCGGTCATGCATGCCAGGAGCCGATGAAACCGCAGCCGACGCGTCTTTTGAGACCGCGATGATGTTTTGAATTGTAGAGATGTAATCGTCAGCTGCAAAAATCTCTGGATCATCTAAGTCGGATAAATTGAAGCTGAGAAGGTTGGATAGGTCAGAAGTCTCCGGAGCAGCAGCGGTTGTTGGCACTGGTATCGGCTCTTTGGCCGATATATCTGGCAGGTTTGATAAAATATTGGCCACTTGTGCTGATACGGTAGGCTGGAAGAAAGAATATAATGAGACTGATGGACTAAATCGAGATTTGTAAAAAATTTTTTTAAAAATACCGAGCGAGAGTTTATTCGTGAGGTGAACTTTCGCCACTTTGTTCCTGTGGTTTAGAGTATTTCTTCTTGGCAGGAACTTTAGTGGACTTCGGCTTCTTCTTTTCTAAATAACCATCGGCTGAAAGTCAGTTAATGAGAAGAATGGAAAAGAACAAAAGATGATTGAGCATAACTTACTTGGTTGCTGTTGCCTTTCTAAATCGGATAAAGATGGGCTTTGAATGTCCAAGGAACCAGAAGTATAGCCAGTAAGTGCAGTTGCCTTATGTGGTCGTTTTTCTTTGCTAGTTGCAGGAGCATCGATCGGCTTCTTGCCGGCAGCTTTAGTCTGCAAAGAAAAGAAGACAGCCAATGAGATAAATTCATATGGGCTATGATAAAGAAAAGCTAAATCGACTAATACCTCGCTAGTAATATTTATGAGACTCGTATTATCATATCCGGAGCTCGATTCGTCACTTGAACTGTTATCAAAAGATACCATCGGCTCAGGAAGGTCTGGGAAGAGGGCATCAATAATAGCCGATGGGGTACGATCTAGGAGAAGTGCATCCGCAATTGAAGACCACCATGCGGAGAATCGGCTGGATCGAAGATTGTTCAAGACGAAATGTGGCAAAGATTTGATCTGCATGTCATCGGCTATCTCCAAGACCATATTGGCTGCAGCTAAAGATCGTACTCTAGTTCTAGGCTGAACCAAGTCAAGAAGTGGGAGACTGGAATCACTTGGCGAAACCGGTTATCCGCAAAGATGGAAGGATGATAAAATTCATAAGAATCTTTGAAAGGTGCGGTTCCTTGTATTGAAGCCGACATGCAAGATACTAGGAGAGATAAAAATTTTAAAGAAATCCAGAGTCGATTCAGGCATTTCGGAACTATCAGAATCCAAATGAAGAAATGATGGCCATTCAAAATCGGCTACACTGGTATAACTGAAGAAGTCTTGTTGGCTAAAATCATTACTATCCAAGTTCAGGAAAAAAGATAAATATTTTTTCAAGCCGACTGGAGATATCTTCTTGCTGCTAAAGCACATTATATATCTTTCGCCATAAGATCGGCTAGCTCTGAATTCTGGTGCTGCATTTTCTGGTGTATCTTCGCGAGGAAATGCCGAGTCATCAGATGGATCCAGTCTGAAAGATCGGCTAAATAAACAATACAACCATATCTGGATGAACCAGAGAGGACCACCTACGTTGCCAACGCAAAATTTGGCAAAACCAGTGAAAAGCCGACTCTTAATCACATGCATCATTTGACAAACTGCCCCAAGGAACATTTTTCCCAATGCTAGCCGACGGCCCTCTACCAATCGCTCTTCCATTAACTGATACACTTGTGTTGGTCCTAAAGAAGCACCACAAAACAAGAATCGGTCTAACCACAAGTTCAGAAAAGCAACATGTTCTTCATCTGATACCGGCCCATTCACTTTATTATTGTTGTTAATATATTTGCGCCAACCTTCTCCATTGGATTGAATAAACTTGTATTTCGGTTTGCCACTAAAGGCCGATATCTGCTCACCATCTGGCCTAAGGCAGCACAATTGAGCTATGTCCATGAGGGTCGGGCCGATGGGACCAGTATGGAACAAGAAGGCATTGAAGGTCTCCGACCAGAAATAGCAGGCCGTGGCTACTAAGGGCTCATTGGCTTCTGGATCGGCTAATGAGAGAGGAATACACTCTGCTATACCCATCTTTTCCCATTCCCCTCTTTTTTGAGCAGCCACGCGAATATACCAAGATCTCCATCCCTTTAGCGCTGTCGGCCATGCCCTGAAACTTTTTTCCCAGCTCTCTATGTTGAATGCAGTAGCCGATAAAGGAAGACGGGGAATATCCTGGCTAATAACCGTGCTGGCATCTAGATTCCCTATCGGACCAAGGAAATATTGATCTTTACTGTTAGGGATCGGAATGAGTACCTGACTCGCGTCCATTTCAGCCGATCTTAGCAAGCCGATTGGAGAAGAAGGATGCAAGCCGATTGATGGAAACCGAGCAATGGACAAGTAAAAGCCGATTGTTTGGGGTTAGAGAGCTTGTGCGCGTGAGGAATGACCGAGGTGGGGGCCGCGTTTTATAGCATGGTAAAAATTTGAAACGGCGGGAAGTGAATTTCAAAAGGCGTGAGCAGTTAAAACGCACTACCAGCATGTCAGAGAATTACGACGCGAATAAAGCAGCAGTTAATGGGCGAAGATCAAACGTTAGCCGATTGAACAAGCCGATGATTGTGATTTTTGACAGATGAACAATCATCTCTCAAAAATGGGGGGCATATGTTTGCACCAAAATTCGGCAAGTTTATGCAAATCAGGCAATAAAATTAAAGATACTAAACTAACTAAGATTGGAAAGAATCCGAGATATTTGGTAACTGCAAGATTTTTAAGGAAACAATCGTCCAAGATAAGGCCGATACGGATACGGACTCAAGCGTGTTGTAGTAGGACACGATCGGCCGAAGGGTATAAAAGAAGGGCCAAAGCAAGCTGCAGAGAATCATCAACACAATACAAACCAGTCTTTACTTTTTCTACTTTACCTGTCGACTAGGAGTAGTTTCTGTAATTTAGATTCTTGTAACTCAGTTTCGATCAATAAAGTTGCGTATCGCCGATTGTTGATCATCCTCAGTTACGCCCTAGGTTTGATTTATTCTGATCTTGTTGCGCATCGCCTTCTTCGAATCGATCTGCCTTTATCCTCTGATTAGCCTTAATCGGCTAATTAGATTTATCCTGATACTTTAATCTTGATCGGCTTCAGGCTGATTAAGTTTAAGCCGATTGATATTGACGATCGGCTTGGAGTAAATTTTATTGTTTTTTACCTTGTCGATTCTGAGTCAAATCGACCGCACGCCCTGAACTGTGTTTCGCCTGCGGTGTCTTGTTGTCGAAACCCTACCTCAAGTTTTTGACGCCAACAGCTGTGAATGTCTGTGATGTGCAACCCTGTAAAGACTGTGTATGCTAGCGTGATCCTGGACTAGCACGGAATACACGGAGGGTCCGGATTTGCAGATTCGGGTCCCGACAGAGGTGGTATCAGAGCAGGCTGACTGTAGGTCTTGACCCTAAACTAGATTAGTTGTACCTAGGAGGATAAAACTATTTTCTAAGACTTAATCATCTTGAGCAAGAATATCAATGAAATCTCGGCTTATCTTTTCTTCCTTGCTTCATACCTATGCTTAAATATTATTATTATTTTCTGGTTAATTTAAATGAGGTCTGTTTTGACAGATGAGGATGATCCATACCTATGGAGAGTGCATTGGAGGATACGCCGCTGAGTTATGGCGTATGATGCAGCTGCTCGAAGGATTTGACAGACCACTTTATCGGGGGACCATGGTAGTACGGGCAGGACTTGACATTGCCTGGGATGTCAAGATCACTGTGTACGCCCAGGAGAGGACGAGGGCGAGCCGTCCTATTTACATCACGACCAGGAGGACTTCTTTTGAGGCGGGATCCGTGAGACGGCACGTCTTGCGATCACGACATTGCCCGCACCTACTCCGCGAGTTGGAGGCACTGTTTTCGTCACCATCCGCGCCGAGACAATCGCTTTGACAGATGGAGCTTTTGGAGGAAGACGCCATGATCACTCACTGGCGAGGTATGTCATCGCCAGAGGACTCCTTGGGCGAGATACCAGAGTCTGCAGAGGACCCGCGACGAGGTCACGAGGCGAGGATCCAAGCTGCGGAGGGCTTAGCACACTCCATGCGAAGATCCAGAGTTGGAGATGGCTCTGTATGGACCCGAGCTCGAGCGATCCCGAGCCGCACGATCCGCATCCAAGAAACCAGAGTAGGAGGCACCAGTCAGAGCCGTCGGCAGAGCAGTGCAGCCCCGGACCATCGTGAGTCGATGGGGTCATTTGCACCAGCTGCAGTAGGTCATCAGGACCAGTTCGCCCCGATGCCAGAGCACCCACTGGTGTATGCTCAGGGGGAGCCGCAGCCGAGTTGGCTCGATGAGTGATCGAGTCTAGTCGAGGGTAGTGTCGAGACTCGAGTGTTGAGTCGCGTCCTTTGCTTCAGAGTCACCATTAGGTGTGAGTCGTTGTGGAGTCCTACGTTGCTTACTTGTTTTTGGTTGTGAGTGTCTCGTATGTGTTGCATTGCCCTTAGGCACTTGTGAGCAACCATACTACCTTATATTATATCAATAAAGTTGCTAAATAATTTAAGTTACACCTGTCTCCCCACATAAGTTCTTTTACTTGTCTATGCTTTCTTCTTTTCTTAACCTTGGAAGTTTGCAACAGATGGTGAGGACTCATGAAACATTGGAGCCACGGAGTGGAGTGAATCAGTCGACAACGTAATGAGGAGCCAATCCCTCAACCACCGCAAGTCGATATGCGTAACTGGGAGCCTTTCGGCTGCCCAAACCCAACTTATGAACACGATGGTACAGACCATGCAGCAAATATCCAATCAGGCTGCTGCGAATGTTCAACTTGGGGGTAACCATGGACCACACCCCTACTCAAGGTTATCAGAGTTTATGCGAACTCGTCCACCCACCTTCTCCGGCAACGCCAATCCGATGGAAGCGGACGATTGGCTAAGGACAATTGAAAGGAAGCTGCACATTACCCAGTGTGTGGGACATGAGAGGGTGCTCTATGCCTCTCATCAACTCAAGGAACCGCCAGCAGTGGTGGGAAAACTTCGCGACTCATGAAGACCCATAGAGTATTACGTGGGAGGAGTTCACCTCCACTTTCCGCCAATACCATGTACCCGAGGGTATCATGGATCTTAAGAAAGAGGAATTTCGGAGCCACAAGCAGGGTGGCCAATCAGTGGCCGATTACCTGAATAAGTTTACCCAGTTGGCATGCTACGCACCAGAAGACGTAGCTACAGATACGGCCAGACAATCCCGCTTTATGAAGGGATTAAACGCGGGATTGCAGGTGGGACTGATCACCCACACTTTCCCTGACTTTCAAGAGCTAGTTAACAAGGCTCTTATTTTGGAGGACAAGCGCCGAGAGTTGGATGACAACAGAAAGTGCAGAATGGCGCAACAAGGAGGTCGTCAGGGTCAGCAGAGGCAGAGGACGGCACCCCAACAGTTCATCCGGTACCAGCCGGAGGCGTGGATGGGCACCACCGCGCAAATCGTCGATGGGTCGAATGCGGACTCGGCCGGAACCGTGGTACAGACTGGAGGAACCTCGCAGGCAGCAGGAAGACGTTGTTATCACTGCAACAAGTTGGGGCACTTCGCCAACAACTGCCCGAAGAAAGGAGGTGCCACCCCAGTCCGTTTTAACTTGGGGAACACACCCGCAAGGACTCCAGCGCCGAACGTGAACCGCGGAGCAGCGTCATCGGCAACTCCATCTCAAGCAACCGCACGAGACCGAGTTAATCACATCACTACGGATGAAGTCCAGAACGCTACAGACGTTGTACTGGGTAAGTTCCTAGTAAACTCAGTACCAGCTACTGTTTTATTTGATTCCGGAGCATCACATTCATTTGTTTCTCAAGATTATGCCATTCGCAATAATTTGGATATTGTGGAACTTAAGTGTGTACTTATAGTCCAATCCCCTGGATTAGAACTCCGATCCAATATAGGATGTTCTGGGGTAAGGCTAATAATTAATGGAATATAGTTCCTAGCGAACTTAATTATATTGAATACCCAAACCCTGGATGTTATCCTGGGGATGGATTGGTTAACCAAACACAAGGCCGTCTTTGGATCATGGAAAAGAGTTATATCAATTGAGAGCCCAGAAGGGAGAAGGGTTGAGTTTAAAGCAAAAGTAGTACGAGATGGACAATTAATGGTCAACAGCATGAAGACTGTCAGCTTGGAGGAAGTTTCCATAGTTAATGAATATCCGGATGTTTTCTCGGAAGATTTACCTGGAATGTCGCCAGATAGAGATATCGAGTTCGTGATAGAACTTGTTCCAGGGACAGCTCCAATAGCTAAGAGACCTTACAGGATGTCCACAGAGGAATTGGTGGAAATGAAGAAGCAAATTGAAGAGTTGCTGGAAAAAGGATTCATAAGACCTAGTTCATCGCCATGGGGAGCACCTGTCTTGTTCGTCAAGAAGAAGGACGGGAGTTTTAGGATGTGTATAGACTACCGTTCACTTAATGATGTGACGATAAAGAATAAGTATTCGCTACCCAGGATCGACGATCTTTTTGATCAGTTGAGAGGAGCAGGAGTCTTCTCCAAAATCGATCTCCGATAAGGATATCATCAATTGAAGATCCGATCAGGAGATATTCCGAAGACTGCATTTTCGTCAAGATATGGACATTACGAGTTTACAGTGATGTCTTTTGGTTTGACAAATGCACCAGCATATTTCATGAACTTAATGAATAAGGTTTTCATGGAATACTTGGATAAGTTCGTCGTCGTGTTTATTGATGATATTCTTGTCTATTCCAAGACAAGAGAAGAGCACGCCGAACATTTAAGGTTAGTTCTTGAAAAGTTGAGAGAACAACAGTTGTTTGCAAAATTTAGTAAATGTGACTTCTGGATGAATAAGGTTGAATTTCTTGGACACATAATGACAGCAGAAGGAGTTGCAGAAGATCCAAAGAAAGTGGAGACGGTTTTGCAATGGGAGCAGCCAAAGACGGTAACCCAAATCCGTAGTTTCCTTGGAATGGCAGAATATTACCGTCGTTTCATCGAAGGATTCTCCACGATTGCGAGACCTCTTACGCAATTGTTGAAAAAGGAAAAGAAATTCTTATGGACACCTGAGTGTGAGAAGAGTTTTCAGGAGTTGAAGAAAAGATTAACATCAGCACCTGTATTAGTTTTACCTCACGTTCATCAAGGCTTCGACATCTATTGTGATGCATCGCGTCAGGGATTGGGATGCGTGTTGATGCAAAACAGGAAGTGTAACATCCCAAAATTTGCTCAAATATTATTTTATTGCTTAAATGTGCATTTATGATTTTCTGGAATTTATTTGGATTTTTCTGGATTTATTTGATTTAATTTCAAATTAAGAATATTAACCTATTATTCAAATATATTTAAATCTGTGCAAAGTCAAAATAAAGTTTTACCAAAAATATTTTATTTAAGTCCAGAATGTCTCAAAGTATTTTTGGGAATTTTCTGGGATTTTTCCTGATAATTTATTTGCCTAAAACCAATTAAATGAATTTCTAGAATTATTTAAATTAATAAAGTTTTAAAATCCTTTTGAACAGTATTGGGCCGAAGCCCAATACCGTGCGCGTGAAGCCCGCTTCTAGCGGCCCAATCAGCCCGCGAGGTCGTCGTCGAAAACCCTAGCCCGTAGCCGTTTGATTTCAATCCAGTGGCCCGGAGATCGCCACGTGAGTGTTCGCGTATTGGCCGTCAGATCAAGATCGGGCGGTGCCGTTCGCATCGTACCGATTCGGGAAGGGAAAGATCACGCCGTTAGTTTTGGAAAGATCGGTTCGGATCGTATCATCCCGGGAGTGATCCTGGCCGTTGGTAGCAGATCGGATGGTTGGGGGTTGTCGTGTTCGTGAAGGACTCGGAGTCTGCCGCCGATACGCCTTCGCCGCCGGTAGGATCTAGGGTTCCCTTTTGAGCGCGTTTGCCGAGGCTATAAAAGGGAGGGGTAGTCGCCCGAGGTTCTTCGTCAGCTGCCGCGCACTTTGGTCGGACCCGTTTGGCGAGGAACGTCGTGGTGAGCGCAAGAAAGCTCGTCGGAGTCAAAGCTTGTAGCCGCCGTGGTTTTTGCCGTGGATCGTCGCCGTCAAGCTGTTCTCCGCCGCGTTGGTTCCAGATCTGGGTTCACCGAGGAGCTTCGCGTCGAATCGGTAAGGTTTCATCGCCGGATCGTCGTCAGAACGCCGTCGGGTTCGTCATCTTCTCCGAGTCCGTCAATGGCGCCGCCGCGTGAAGCTCGCCGCCGCCACCGCGTGCTTCGCCGTTGGATCTGATCGGACGAACCGAGACGTAGCCACGTGCTTCCTTGCCGTAGCCGTCCGATGGGATCTGGTTGCACCAGATTGCGCCGTCGCCGCAACCAGTCGTGTGCAGCCGCGTGTCGGGCGCAGGCGCCGAGGCGTCATGGACCGGGTCTGTGGTAGACCAGAGGCGGTCCCGTGGACCGGGTCTATGCACCGAGATGCATGGCAACACCCGATTGGTTCGGGTCAGGGCTGACGCCAGAATGACATCATGATGACGCAATAAACCTGTTTTCAGTTTAAAAATAAATCTGTTAATTCTGATTTTCTAATTTTTGCAATTTCAATATTTATTTCAAACTTCAAAAGACTATATCTTTTGCATCGTAACTTGGATTTGAGTGATTCAAATTTCTAAAAATTTGTAAAATTGAGATATATTTAATGGTGAATTTTATTTGATTTTTGGAGTTCATTTGCTCTCTGTTTTGGTATTTATTTGCTTTTATCCTTCGGTACGCGTAGACGTTGAATTGTGCGACGCTTCGGAGGAAGATCCAGCAACTCAAGAGCAAGCTTTAGATCAAGATCAGGACCTATTCCAAGGCAAGTTGTGCTTTGATCATGTTGAACCCATGTTTATAAAATTGCTATAATTGTTTTACCCTATTGCATATTATTTCAAGTATACAATTGTTTCAAATTAAATTGGGCTTAGCTAATATACCGATTGATTTATACCCTACCTTGTCATTGTATGCCATGATCTATTGTCACCCTAGATTGGTTCAATATAGTTGGTTAGTAATTATAATCAACATGGGATGGTTAGTCCGTATTAGTTGCTTAGCCATGCCACGTCATCACATGTGTTGGAATCATTGATAATTAATCTTGATTAATGGAATATGGAACAATGTTATGAACTTGTGTGTCATGTGGGATCACACGATGAGATTGAGTTGTTGTGGCGAGTCATGTCACGCAACGATGTTGAATTGTTGATAGCACGTGGTGCTTGGTAATCAACTGGGTGATAATCATTTAGATTGGGGCAAGTGACAAGGGCAAGGATGCCAAGGTGGGCCCGATGGGCGAGAGGGTATGTGGATGTCTTGCCTTGATCACTCTAAGGACTTAACCTTGCAAGCCTTTGACTGAGTCAATCATGCAACCACATGTTCGTATGGGCCACCTTAGTGAGTAATTTGCAATGTCTTAACATTGATACTATCGTGGTCGGTGTGAGTTCCCGAGTTATGGAGTAATTCACATGGCGCAAGAGGGGGCCCGGATGTGGTAACCATCCCACCAATGTTGAAACCTTAGCGGTAGTATCGGGTTAAGGCAAGACATTGTAAAGGCTTTGTTATAATCACTCGCCTTGGTGGTGTTTGGTTGTATCACGTGGGTAAAGTGCATAACCTCTGCAGAGTGTAAAACTATTCGGATAGCCGTGCTCGCGGTATTGAGCAATGCTCGGGAATTACAGTTAAGGGTTAGCTTAATTAATTGGACAACTTGGTTGGGATGGCAGGATGCCATGGAAAGTGGAAATTGACTTAGGATTGGAAACTTAGTTTACTTGAGAAATCTCAACTTATTTATTATTGTTATTTGTTTTACAGTCTTTACAATCTATTTATTATATTTGTTCATAAATGCTGCTTATTGCAAAATAGCCATGATAGCCTATCCATTGGAATAAGCCTTACATATAAATACCTAGAATTGCATTCTGTGCACAACTTGTTGAGTGCTTTAAGTACTCACCCTTGCCAAACAACAATAATCAACAGTTGAAGAATCTACACCTGTGTTGGAAGAGGAGGTTCAGGAAGACACGAGTCATTAGGGTCCGAACCTTGTCGGTTGCCTGTGGTGAACTGATGAGCTATCTACGTTTTCTTCTGTCCGCTGCTTAATTATTAGCTTATATTTTCAGTCTTGCCCTGTGTGGCTTAATAATGTAAGTTGGTCATAAGATCATACATTTAGCTATATCAATAAATGAACTATTATTTCTATTATCGTTGAGTATGATGTGATATGTACCAATGTTAAGCTGTGTGCACTAGCGTTGATCCTGGGACTAGTGCGGTAAACAAAGTGGGTTCGAATCAGTGGATTCGGGTCCTTACAGGAAGGTAAGTGCCTATGCATCGAGGCAATTGAGGCACATGAGGAGAACTATCCGACTCATGATTTAGAATTAGCTGCTGTAGTGCATGCCCTAAAAATATGGTGTCACTATCTCATTAGAAACAGATGTGAAGTGTATACCGATCATAAAAGTCTTAAGTATATCTTCACGCAAGCTGACCTGAATATGAGGCAAAGAAGATGGCTTGAGTTAATCAAAGATTATAATGTTGGAATTCATTACCATCCTGGCAAAGCCAACGTGGTGGCGGATGCCTTGAGCAAGAAGAACCATAGTGTAAATATGCTGTTGGAAACAAGTCAGGCAGAATTGTGTAAGGATTTCCAGAAATTAGAACTAGAAATGGTACCAGAAGGATTTTTAGCAACCTTGGAAGTAAAACCTACCCTGGAAGATCAGATCAGGGAAGGGCAGAAAAATGACGACAAAATCAAGAGAATTAAGGACAAGATGGATGCAGGCAAGGCAAAGGATTTCAAACTGGATGAGCAAGGTACTATGTGGTTTAAAGGGCGCATTTGTGTGCCGAACAAAAAGGATTTGAAGCAGTTAATTTTGGAGGAGGCCCATGACTCCAAGTACTCAATTCATCCAGGAAGTGCAAAAATGTATCAAGATTTAAAGGAAAGATTCTAGTGGCCAAGCATGAAACGGGAAGTCGCCGAATATGTTGCATTATGTGACATATGCCAAAGAGTTAAAGCTATGCACCAGAGACCAGCAGGACTATTACAACCCCTAAGGATACCTGAATGGAAATGGGAAGAAATTGGTATGGATTTCATAACCGGGTTGCCCAGAACTCAAGGTGGATATGATTCCATATGGGTCATAGTGGATTGTTTAACTAAAGTTGCACATTTTATACCGGTAATGACCACTTATTCCGGAGACCGGTTAGCAGAACTTTATATGGCAAGAATTGTCTGTTTGCACGGAGTACCGAAGAAGATAGTGTCGAACAGAGGTACCCAATTTACCTCCAGATTTTGGGGTAAGCTACATGAAGCAATGGAGACTCGTTTGAACTTCAGTACAGCATACCATCCACAGACAGATGGACAAACCAAGAGAGTTAACCAGATATTGGAAGATATGTTGAGGGCATGTGTTTTAGCATATTCTACTTCATGGGACAAGTGCTTGCCTTATGCTGAGTTTAGTTACAATAACAGTTATCAAGCGAGTTTACAGATGTCTCCATTTGAAGCTCTGTATGGTCGATCCTGTCGAACACCATTGAATTGGAATGAGACAAGTGAACGACATGTTTTTGGCCCGGATGTACTGCAAAAAGCGGAAGAGCAAATCGCCATGATCAGAGAAAGACTAAAGATTGCCCAATCAAGGCAGAAAAGCTATGCCGATAACCGTCGCAGGGAATTGAGCTTTGAACCCGAAGATTTTGTGTATCTCAGAGTCACGCCACTCAAAGGAGTCAGAAGATTCCACGCAAAAGGGAAGCTCGCACCCAGATATGTCGGGCCGTTTAAGATCTTGAGCCGCAGAGGTGAAGTTGCATATCAGTTGGAGTTACCGCAGTCTTTGGCAGGAGTGAATGATGTATTCCATGTATCACAACTGAAGAAGTGTCTTCGAGTACCGGAAGAGCAAACGCTGTTAGAGGCAATTGAGCTGCAGGAAGACCTGACTTACAAAGAGCATCCGGCGAAGATTCTGGACATATTGGACAGAGAGACAAGGAATAAGTCAACACGGTTCTGCAGAGTTCAGTGGAGCAACATTTGGAAGGTGAAGCAACGTGGGAACGCGAAGAAGACCTAAAGAAGGAGTTTCCTGACCTGTTTCTTTAGCCAGCCCTGAATCTCGGGAATGAGATTTTGTTAAGGGGGGAGGTTTGTAACACCCTAAAATTTGCTTTAATTTAAATTTTGAAGTATTTTTTATTTTTGAGAATTTCTGAGAATTTATTAGAATTTAAATTGGATCTACTTATTTCTGACCTTTCTTGAACCCAATTAAATTCACGCAAAATTTTATGCAAAGTTTTTCTGGAAATATTTTATCTGAGTTCTAAATGTTCCAAAATATTTACCATAATTGTTCTGTAAATTTTTCTGATATTTTTACTATTTTCTTTGGCCAAAACTATTTTCTCGAATTATTTTTATTCGAAAAAGAATTAAAATCCGTGGAATAGTGTTTGGGCCGAAACCTTCATCCGCCAAGATCTTGATCGGCCCACTCGTGTCACCGCCGCGCACTCGCCCGCCAAAACCCTAGCCGTCGCCGCAGCTCGCCCGTTGGATCAGCATCGTGTGGTCAAGAAACCACCATGTCACTTCGCCGTTTTCGCCCGTTGGATCGTTGTGCGTGGACGCTCGGGATTTCACCATGTCGCTTCTTCCTCATGAGATCGTCGGAGCAACGACCGCCCGCATGTCCGCCCGTTTCGCCGAGGATTGCGCGCACGTCGAGGCGCTATTTAGTGCGCCGCTGCCACCCCCGTGTTGCGCACACCTAGACGCGTTTGTAGCCCTAGCGCACACCTCCCGAAACGCCTCCGTTTGCCCGCAAAAGCTCGCCGTAGTTGTTCCCTTTGCACCGCCGCTGTTTTTCGCCATTTCCCTCGCCGTCAGTCCATCTCCGCCGTCGCCAAGGCCACCGGAGTAACGCCCGCCCCGAGATGCGTCGAGCATGTCAGATCTTTACTCCGGAGAAGCCCCGTAGCGCCGCTTTGCACGTCGTCTTCTTCCTCTCCGGTGAGATCTACGCCGCCGCGACATCACCGCCAGCCGAGCTTCGTCCATCGTCCGATCGCCGTCGAACGCACCAGATTCATCCACGTCGCCACTCAACAGTAATCATCATCTTCACTCCTCAGCCGTTAGATTTAATCAACGGTCTAGATTGCTTCGCTTAGATTCACGTTAGTTTTATTTCAGCCGTCAGATCTAGACCGTAGGGTTTTTATCTAGCCGCGTCACGTAAATATCATAACCGTCAGATGCGCGCCGGTTGCCTTGGATCGCGCCACGTGTCGCGCTGCAGTAGGCCAGAGCCGATGGCCTTGGCTCATCGCAGCCGTTTGTTTTGAATCGAGCGGATGATATCGCACCACGCATTGGGCCAGTCCCGTGTTGACGCGTGACGTGCGGAAATCGAGGAGTCAGCGCCGCCGTTTTTGTCGACGTCGCTCGATTAATCGTGGCCGTTCGATCTGGATCCGAGGGTCACGGTGAAGCCACGTGTTGGCTCCGCGGTAGAGGTGAGGCGAAAAGTCGCATGAATCTCGGCCGTTCGTTTTAAATCAGATGGACGAGATCGAATCGAGTTTTGGCGATTAGTTTAGCGTCGCGTGTCGCAATGGGATTGGTCGTGCTTGCGTCACCCGGTGCACAGGCACAGTGCCGCCAGTCCACGGTGGACCAGAGCCGGTCATGGACCCAGTCCATGGACCGGAGTGACGTGGCTGCACCAGAAGCTGCCACGTGTCATGCTGACGTCATCGCTGACGTCATAAATATTTTTGTATATAAAAATATTTTGGCCGAAATCCTTTTCTGTGTTGACGTCATCATGGTGCGATGCTGACATCATAAATGCGATTTTTCAGTATAAAAATAATTTGGAAAAATCGGATTTTCTAATTCCTGTATTTTCAGATTTTATTCAAAACTTCAAATGGCTATAACTTTTGCATTTTAACTTGGATTTGGGTGATTCAAATTTCTAAAAATTCATAAAATTGTGATCTCTTTAATGGTGAATTTTATTTGAATTTTTGAGGTCATTTAGTCCTCTCTATTAGTTATTTATTGCATATATTGTTTGTACGCGTAGACGCAAATTTGCCGAAAGGTTTCGAGGAAGAGTTCGTCGCTCAAGATCAAACTTCGGAACACGACCAGCAACTCTCTGAAGGCAAGTGATGCTTTGATCATTTTGATCCCAGATTTTAAAATGTAATTTATGCTTTCAAATTATGCATGCTTATTTATTAAAAATGAATTTAAATTAATTTGGGATAATGTAGTTAATCAACCCATTTTGTTATGCCACCTTGAAATTATTAATTGTATGCCCTAAATCATTGTCACCCTAAGATTGATTATATTAGTTGGATGTTAATACTATGCCAACACGGGAGGCTAGACCGTGAATAGATGCTTAGCCTGGCAACGAATCATGAATAATCTTTCGAAAAAATGCTACAATATTGACTAATGGAATATTGAATGTATTTTGAAAGTGGTGTGATGATGCCACATGATGATATTGAGGTACAGAGACCTGTGTGGTTCCGTACTGATGTTGAGTTATTGCTGGCATGTGTTGCACAATAATCAACTGGGTGAAAAATGATTTAGACTGGGGCAAGTGGCAAGAGGCTGTGTGCCAGGTGGGCCTGTGTAGCATTGGGTTGATGAGTGTTGTGAGTCTGTGTGCCACAATGGGTTGTGTGCCACTGTTTGAGTGTTGAAAGTCTTGCCTTGGTCAGTTAAGGACTTCACCTTGCAAGCCTTTGATCTGAGTCACCCGTACAACCACATGTCTGGTATGGGACAGACCTAGTTGATTAGGGTTCTGATATCTTTCCTCTGATACCTCGGGGTGGCAGTGCACGGGGGTGTATCTGTACGGGGGAGTGTACCTGTGCTACGGCTTGGTGCCCATCCAACGGTGTTTGGCCTGTCCTATACTTTGGCTCTGTGTGAGGAAGTGATAGTGAAGGCAATACCGGAGAGGTTCTTTGGTTAAGGTAGAGGTTCCTGAAAAGCTTTGTTGCGGACAATCACCTGTGTGGTGAGCGGCTGTATCTTGTGGGTAAAGTGTACAACCTCTGCAGAGTGTCAAAACTATTCGAATAGCCGTGCTCGCGGTAATGAGCATTGCTCGGGGATTACAGTCAAGGGGTAGATCTTCATAAATAAAAATGTGGAAAGGGTGGCTGTGTGCCAGTGTTAAAAATGAACTGTTAAGGCTGTGTGCCGAGAATCTTCGAAGAAAAACTATTTGAAGAAATTAGTACTATCATAACTGTTTTACTGCTTTAATCTAAATAAAATACTGGTTTACAAATGCTGTTTGATGCAAAAGAACCAATTAAGCCAATCCTTTGGAATAAGCTTTGCATATAGTAATAGCGTTGCATTCCGTGCATTACTTGTTGAGTGCCTTGTGTACTCACCCCTCCTTGCTTATCAACACCAACATCAGTGGAGGAGTCTACACCAGCCTGGGAGGAGGAGTACATTGAGGATCCGAACAATTAGGGGGCAAGCCCAGTCGGTTGCCTGTGGCAAGATGAAAGCTTCCACGATATTTATTTTGTTCCGCTGCTATTTCGTTTACTCTGAATAATGTAAGCCCTGCGTGGCTGATTTTATGTAAGGAGACCATAAGGTCGTACAACTCAGTTTATATAAGCGTTGCATTATTTATTTTTATATCGCTGTGAATGTCTGTGATGTGCAACCCTGTAAAGACTGTGTGTGCTAGCGTGATCCTGGACTAGCACGGAATACACAGAGGCTCCGGATTTGCAGATTCAGGTCCCGACAGTTACAAGTCACACCATTAAAGAACTCTACGCCGCAACGGTCCGTGTCATGCATCCTCCTTCGGTCCATTTACAATTTATTTATTATTTCAAAATTTGAAATTTGTAAGCCTTAATATGAATTTTTAAGCACTATTTGATATATGAACTGTTAAAACAGTGAGCAATTTGGTTTTTCTGAATTTTAGAACTTAGTCAAAATTAGGGAAATATTTATATAACATATTACATGTCCTGTAGTATGCCTCAAAAATATTTCAGATTATTTGGATCAAATTTGATAGTATTTCGTTGGTGTGTGAAATGAAATAAACTGGAAGTTGTACTGTATATAATATCACTGTCGGTTCTCTTTAACCCGGCAGTGATACTTCGTACTACTGCCGGTTCACAAATAGATCCGGCAGTGATAGCGACTTATCACTGCCGGTTCTAGTAAAACCAGCGGAATACTGAGTATCATCGCCGGGTTAAAGAGAACCGACAGTGATAGTGCCCTTATCACTGCCGGTTCTATTGAAACCCGGCAGTGATAAGCCACTATCACTATCGGGTTTTAGTAGAACCGGCAGTGATATTATATCACTGCCGGTTCTTTTTTGACCCGGCAATGATAGTCCACCCCTATAAATATCACTGCCGCGCCCAACCCTAGCCCTCTCCTGTCACTTGCATCTCCGCCACCTTTCACCTCCCAAGCCCCGACCTCCACGACTTCGGCCGCCTCGAGCATCCCCGTCGCTGTGACGACCTCCCCCTCGGCGACCTCCTCCCCGTGACGACCTCCCCCTTGGCAACTTCCTCCCCCCTCGGCGACCCCCACCCCTGCGGCGGCCCCCAACGACTCCATCCTCCCTGTGAGTTCAAGGTTTGTTACATTTGAACTTTACTGATTTATTTGTAATTTAAGTTGTAGTATGAGATTTGGGTTCGTGGTCCTCCCCGTGAGTGAAAGGTTCCGGTTCGACGAATCTGATTTGCAATTCATGAAGGTTTACAACGAACCTGGTAACTATGTTTGAAAGTACATGTATTTAGCACTTTTTTTGCAAATGACCCACAGAATTGCAACATTCACTTATCTGTTTCAATTGTTTACATGTTTGTCCGGTTAGAAATTAAACCTTTAATCTTAGTTGAGCATGCTGGTCTATGAAATTAAACAGGCACGTGTGCTGGTGAGATCTATAACTGGATGTTGCAAATACTGCCACATTTCATCTCTAGTTGAGTTCTCCAAAATGCTATTGAAGTGTACAGACCGTGTGATAGCTTTTGCATATACGATTGATCTAGCAAGTTAGACATGTAATACAACACTGAGAGAGAGAGAGAGAGAGAGGGACGCATGCACGCTAATAACTTTAATTTGATCTTTTTCCTTCAGTGTGTAGTAAAAAAGGGAAGCACTAATTTCAATTCATCTGTACATGACCACTTTTGCATCTTTTGTGGACAACCACAGGAATTTGCTCGGTGAAGATTTTGATTCATTAGGCATAAATTAATATTGCCTCTGTGAATTTTACAGTACATCAAAATTAATTGATGTACTGTATGTCATTCAAATTTGACTTTGTATATTGTAGTGTGTAGTATCATATATATAATTTAAGTTTCTCTGAATATATTTTCATCACCATTTGTATGGTGTACTGAGGTTTATTGATCTTGTGTTACCCTTGTATAAGGCTACTTGTTGTTTGCTAGTAAGTTCATGAAGTGCCCTCACTGTGCTCATTCAGCTTCTTAGTTGCTAAATTGCTCCACTGTTATTAGAAAGTGTTATTAGAAATCTGTGATATATGAAAGTGTTATTAGAAAACAATAGCTAAATTGCTCCACTGTTATTAGAAAGTGTTATTAGAAATCAATAAGTTGATGAAGTGCCCTCACTGTGCTCATTCAGCTTCTTAGTTGCTAAATTGCTCCACTGTTATTAGAAAGTTCTTAATTGCTCCACTGTGCTCATTCAGCTTAGTGATTTATTTTAGCTCCTGTGATGTATGAACGTGTAGTATAGTGGCTTAAATTGAGGTTGTTAGAATGTACATATTGTTTTTCCCATTTTGCTGATGACTTCAATCAAACCCTAAATCTGAGAGCACCATAAACAAATTCACATCAATTATGTTATTTTTATCATATTGTCTTACATTCTCATGTCATTTATTTGCCATATGTTTTCTGTTAGAAAGAGTAATATGTTATAATTATCTTCATGTCATACACGGAGGCACAACCCTTTTCTTTTACTTTTTTTTGTGGATTCCAAAACCATTACTGCTTATGCTTGTGGCAATGTACAAATCTAGGTAGTTTTTTGTACTGTATATGTGTCCTTGAAAGATGTATATGTGTATGTATCCTTGAAAGATGTATGTATATGTGTATGTATCCTCGAAAGATGTATGTGTATGTATCCTTCAAGGATGTATTTTGTGCTCTACACTTATGTATTTGTCATTAAATTGACAACCCGTATAATATCATGTATGTGTATATATCTTGTGTATGTGTGTGTGTATATTTGTGTTCATGGTCAAATTATTCTCGAGCATGCAGACCCAAATTCTTTATTGTGTATATTATTATTGAGTACTCCTTTCAATAAATCTATATGAAAACAATCTCGAGTGAGTGCAAAATATCACGGGACTTACTTTAAAACACTCGTAGGGACATATATACTACCATAGTATAGAAAAGGATCCTAATTAGAACTTGTTTTGCATTTGAATACGTACGCTCATATGCTTTTATATCTATGTTCATTCGTTATGTCAATCTTCATTTGTATGTGTGTTTCAAAAATGAGCTTGTTAATTTGAATTTTTTGATAAACTTGCTAGGAATGGCCTCTGACCAAGGACAAGTGCCGGAGGGAGCTAGGCCCTCAAATATCGACGAAGGAGGAACGGGTAGCCCGAACCATAGCCCAACGTCCTACCTGAACTTGCAGGATCCTGCCATGGACCAACCTGACGTCAGTAACGTCGGTGAGGTAAAGTATTAGTGTACTGTGGTTCTCAAAACATTGTTGGCCCAGACGACTCATGAGAAGATCAAATTGCAGGCTCAGACTTCTGATCAACGAAGGCAGTGCACAAGTCGTGGTCCAAACAAGATGCCTAAGGGACCTTTTAACGTAGTGGAACTCTCGGTAGTCGGGGAACCTGCTCTACCTGAGTCATCGTTGGGGCCGTACAGGACAGCATGCGGTGTTCTTGCTAGGGATGACGTGCCCATCAGCTATAGATCGTGGATTGGCTGCCAAGGTGACCAATGGGTGGTTCCCAATGACCTGAAGAACTCGTTGTGGGACAAGCTGAAACAAGTGTTCCAGTTCCCCCAAGGGACCGAGCTGGTTGCAAAGAAATGTGCACTATCCATCATGTGCACAGCGTGGAAGAATTGGAAGATGGCACTAAATAAGAACTATGTGAAGAAGAATGAAACGCCAAATTTTGACACGTACCCAAAGTTAAGAGAGTTCTGGGAGGACTTTGTGGCGTACAAGAGGTCTGAAGAAGCGCAGATAGTAAGTCAAAGGAACAAGGCAAACGCGGATAAGAATTTTCACCGTCACACACTAGGAACAGGAGGGTACGTGAAGAAAATACCATCATGGGATCGGATTGAAGAAGAACTAACTCGCAAGGGTGTTATTCCTGCGACGGCCGCCTTGAGCAAACGATCGAAGCACTGGTTGCTTGGGTGTGAGACCCCGTTCTTGCAAACAGGAACCTCCATGTGATTACTGTACTAGTCCCATGATCAGTGGCTAGCACTCACATGTTTACAACATTCATATCATAACCACAAGATAACAAACTGATAAGCATATATTACAAGCAGAAATAATTATACAGAGTTTAAAATTTACAAAGATTAAACAGCGGAAAATAGAGAGTTAAAGAACTCCAAAAGCCTCGCGGTTTGCCCACTAACCCTCAGGCAACTGACTTGGCAAACCTAGGGGAAATCATCGTCAAATACCCCGTGCCCTGCGTGAAAGTAAGAATCGTCTGGCACTTCGCAGGCTTCGTCCTCTAAGACAGCAGATGCAAGATTGAGTACATTGGTACTCAGCAAGACTTATAGTGTTTGACAAATGCAATTAAGAAGTTATGCAGGCTAATCAAGGCAGGTTAATGTTTATTTTGCAGTTGCATAAACATTTAAAAGTATGAACATAATAGATTGAAACATCGCATTTTTAAATAGGCAATTGAAACATAAAGAGATAAGCAAATATTCGAGTCTTTCAACCCAGTCTACCCGACTACAAAGATCCCCGGTGTCTATCCTTTGACACAAAAGCTAGTTGCAAAATTGGTTTCCATCCCAAATCCATTTTCCAGAAAATACCAAAAGATTCTAACATTGGAATGACTTCACCAAGTGTCCCTAACCGTGGACGCGGCTAATCGATTAGATCTTACACTCTGCAGAGGTGTACAACTTTACCCACAAGGAATGATCAACCTCTTTTGCCAGGCCAACTGACACACTTCCTTTGGTGTGTCGACAAGGAGATCATACAGAGCCGTTACATTATCTAGATGTGGCTTTGAACCAGCCCGGAATGTTTGACCCTTGCCATGAAAACAGAAACACTCACCCAAGTCGTGGATCCATTTTCATCTTACCCAACACCACATTTCTGTCCATGGCAAGGCGTACACCGTTGCATTGGTATGTAGAAACCCCTACAAGCAAACCAAACCGGAATGCCTGTGCAATCTCCCGCCTTCCTTAGATGCAAAGCCACATCTATATAACTTAATAGGCTAAGACCCGCCCATATAAGCCCTCGTGGTTGTACGAAATTCTTGGATCTATAGCGTCCCATTGCTTGGCCCTTAATCCGACACGGGCGATACTCCAACCTACACTACGTGCAACTCCCTTTGCACCATCAGCTATTGCCAATAATCGCCCGCGTCAAACCATAGTTTTATTTTGGGTTTTTAACCAAAGTACCAGCAACATTTTCCGAAATGAGGATCATACAATTGTTGAAAAGAGTGAAAGCATACGATGAGTAGCTTAAGCAGGAATATTACGCTAGCAGTTATACCCAAAATGACATTAAGCATGTCTAGTTCAAACTAAGGTTAACAAGGTTCACATGTTCATACAAATTGAGGTAAACCATAATTTACAGGATTAACTACAGTTCCAACCCAAATTAGCATTTCTAGGGAGAATTATCTGGATGCATAGTACATAGACAAAAACAACATAATGTAGGTAAATTATCAGGCTCGACATGATCAAGGGGGTGCTTGCCTTGCAACTCGCTGTCTAGCTCCGGATCTGGATCAGCGACGGCGTCGTCTTCTTCTTCGAGGACGTCGGAATCTACACGTCGATCGAACGAAAATATAGTAAGAACCCAAATTTAGTAAGGGCGAAAAGAAAACAGACAGTAAATCAAATAAAGATTAACTGCAGAAAACAGGGATAGTTTAGGGGTTACATTCGGGACTTCATGATTCAGATAATCACATAAACACTTTATTAAAGACTTTTAGGATGAACAAATATGGTTTCTTTAATAGATTATCAATTCTTGAATTACGAATTCAAGAGGCTAAAATTATAAACTCTTATATTTATAACTTCGAATTATAGATGCTAAAATTATCTAAACTAACAAAATCTAAAACATAAGATAAAGGGATTGATTACACTAAATCTTATTAAGCTACGATACTAGATTTGCTCATGGCTTGAAACCATTTAATCTATATCCTAATTATTTAATTTCCTATGCACATATATATGCATATATATGTGTGAGTGCATTTGGCATGAAGGTTACTTCATATTTTTTTAATGTTAGATCCAAACAAGTCTAATCCTTAGTTATTTTGGCAAGTTCAATTATTCTACTGTCATCCTATTATTCATGAATTAAATTTTTGTTTCTTTCATAAACCCTTTATACTATTATACATATTTGAATTCTTAATGTATTGGAAGCAAGACTTAAATAGAAAGCAATTCAAACATGCATGAAGACTAAATGTTTTTCTATATTTGAGCTCCTGGAAACATGAGGATCCTATAAAAATTTGTTTCATTAACTTCTAAGCTTATTTGCAAAAATTTTGTATAAAGCATATCTTTAGCCCCTTTTGTTCAAATTTGAATTTCAAAATTACCCAGAGATGATTTTCAAAATATTTTTTCATATTCTGAAAGAGCTTGATTTTACATGAATATAGAAATTTATTTAATTCAATTTGGCGTTACTATGCAAAATCTATAAGCATTTGAATTAATTCGGTTTCTGAAAACCGAAATGGAATTCGAAAATACGTTTTCACAGAAGGGAAAACGCCTTTCTGCTTTTTGGTGCACATGCGTTTGAACACGAACCCGGTCTGACTGACAAGCTGGCCCCGCTCGTTAGCGACCGAGCTAGCGCGCACGCAGAAATGGCCTAGAGGCTGACAGCTGGGCCCCGCTTGTCAGTGACCAAGCCTACTCAACGAGACCGCGCGCCACTGACAATCTGGACCCACCGGTCAGCGACTCGAAATAGGGAGATTTGGTCTCCAGCCCACCGCCGGCAAACCAGTGCCGCCGCGGCGGAATGGGTAGCACCTCGAGCATCAGTGAGCCGATGCGCACCTAGGGGCGGTACCATTTCGCCGGGGAATGGTCGGGAAGGTGGTCGCCACCGCAAGGGTGCGGCGGCACCATGGCCGTACGAGCAAAAGCTCGCCGCTGGCCACCTTTTCACCGGACAAGGACCCCTAGAGCATCAGTAGAACCTAGGGCCTCTATTTCACCTGCTGGTGCGGCTGGAGAATCACCAGAGACGGCTGCTAATGGTCGCCGGCCGCGAGGAAGAAGAACGGCGGAAGGATGAGCTGCGGTTGAGATCAAGTGAAAATAATGGATGATCAGTATTCTATAAGATGTGGCGAAGCTCTGGGACAAGGAAATTTCAAGAATAAATGCCTAAATGGCTTGCTCCACTGATTCCCCCTTTCTCTGGCTTCCGCGGAAGAACGGCGAGGAAGAGGAAAACCGGACGATTGCTGGGTTCAGGCGAAGAGCAAAGGAGTGAAGGCCTCAATGCGACGCATGTGGGGTATTTATAGCCAAGGAAGTCGGTCTCCCCAGGGTTTGAACACGAGCTCAACATTGTGGTGGCTCTGTGCTGTGCGGTGGCGAGTTGGCGCGAGATTTTTCAGGGCGCGGGACAGCGAGGTATGGGCGAGGCGTGGTGCGGGAGAGCCGAAGCGTACCGTGGCAGCGACTAGCAGCTCGGGGCAGCGCAATTCGCGCTGAGACGTAGAGGCGGCAAGGCGCGGTCGTGGGCGACCGAAGTCTCGCGCGAAGAGAAGAAGAAAGGGGAAACGGAATCCGCGACTGACGCATGGGTCCAGGGCCCACCGGTAGGCGAGTGAAACCTTCTCCCATTCCTGCCAGCGAACGGTTACGGAAAAAGGGCTGGCCCACATGTCAGAGAGAGAGGGCGAGGCAAAAGATAACCTCAGCTCGGACAGCTCCATGTGAGCATTAAAACTGCCATCAAATCGCAGTAGATTTGTCTAAAACTTTTTTGCCGAGATCTCCTATAATTTTTGATATTCCAGTTAAATATTTGTACTAAAATACCCTATAGTCAATTAATTACAATTCTGACACTGTGCACTGTCCAAAAATTGCATTTCGGTATTTTATTTATTTGAGGGTGTAAATCATATTAATTATTTTTAAACAAATTTATAAGGGTTTATCCTGGCTTATGGATATCTCCATAAAAATTTCAAGTCTAAATCTCAAGTGAATATTTTATAAAAATTCTGACATAAGGATTTTTTAGTTTTTATTTGCCTCTATTCTTGAATTTTTAGAAGGATTTGCCGATATGATAAATTCCTGAGATTTTTACCCGATGTAAATACTGCTCTGAGAGTGTTATTTTAATTTTTGTACCTCCAGATAAGTTTATAATATTTTTTATTAATTTTGACTTCACTGTTTTTAGTCAAAAAGAGATGGTTAAATATTTTATTTGTTTACATTTTAACACCTAGAATTTTTACCAGGTGATTTTACTGGTTTACCAGCATAACTAAGGTCTCATGGTAATTTTTCTCATATTTACTTTTAACTCTTTACATTCTTACCATTTTCCATTCAATAATTCTATTTGTTGGAATTTCCATACAAAGCATAAATCCAAGGAAAATCCAAATAAAACCAATAATTCTCAGAAAACTCAGGAATAAATATATCCAAATCCAAAATATTTATTTCCATTTTATTATATTTTTTGGGATGTTACATTGGGAGGGGTGCTTCTATCTCCGATGATGGCAGCTTAAGCTTCAGAAGCGACAGAGAGCAGGAAGTGTCACGCAGAATCACGGATGCTCACATGCAGTCTTCCCAAGGATCTTTCAGTCCAAGAAGAGAGAATGACGGGCTAACCGTAGCCCTGGGTAACAAGGAGCATCTAGGTCGCACCCGAGGAGTTGGTTTGGTACCGTGGAAAGAAGCCTTCCCAGCAGACACATGGTTGTACAAGCGCCCGAAGAGACTAATAGAAGATCAACTGGACCGTTAAATACAAGATGTTGTGGCGAGGGCGTTAGAGGGACAGAGAGCGGAACTAGACAAGGTTGTGGAGCAAGCAGTACAAAAAGCTCTCAGCTCACGACCGTCGCCTAGAGAAATCCCTGAGCTCATCAGTCTTAGCGCTCGTAAGAGCGGTTGCGCGTCCACAGGGTTTCCCGAAAAGCACGGACTCTATTTTCCTGTGGATGACATCAAAGAACCGACACCGTGCAAGCTACATTTGTCCGCATATGGCATTACAATCAAGGTGGCTGAGGGCAAGGATTGGCCATGCCAGAAGTCGCAGGTTTTGCACTGTCGCCCGATACCGCAGGGATTCGCCAGGGTCGAAGTGGACATTGTAGTCCGCCAATACCGAAAAATGGAGGTAGAGATCCCTGGCGAGGATGGAAACAAAAGACTAGGAGAAAACGTGCATAGCTTCCTCGCGTGGCGCAAGAGCTTGATTAAGTTTGGCTCGGACGATGAGGACGACGAAGATGATCATCAGCCGCGCTGTGCACACGGAGACCTCCCGCCCTGGTCGCCACCACAGAGACAAAGTCCAACTCCTACGCCGGTACCAACCAGAAAAATTCTGACTCCTCCGCTAGAATCTGAGAAGAATCGAACACCAGCACCATCTCGCAAGTCAGCACCGTCCTCAAAGAAATCTCATTCATCTGTGAAGCAAGGACAATCCCAGAAGAAATCACCAGCTGACATGACTGAAGAAGAACGGAAAAAGCATGTAAGCGCCAGCATAACATCTCACTTTAAAAAGGTGCCACTACCTGAGAAGACTAAAGTTGATGAGAACGCGCAAAAGTTTTTCTCGAGTATGGCAAAAGTGCAAAAGACGGGGCAGGCTTCTGAACCTTGCAAAATGTCGGACTACCAGCGCATATCCAAAAAGCAATACTTGATGGCGGCTAGTGCCGAAGCGTTGATGTTGGATGCTCAAGCGATCTGCTCAACTTGAAGCTCAAAGAGAAGGTCTCGGTGGAAGTTCTTTATGGGGAAACCGCTGGTTGAACCAAATCATTTCGACCACCGACAACACAAGCAGCAGCTGTCTATCGATGGTACATGCAGCAGTCCAACGAAGGTATGGAGTTGTTCGCAGTCCAATACACGGAGCAAGATTTTCACAATGGGGATAACATCTTCTGGGTGAATTTCGAGGAGGTGTACATGTTGTACCAGCAAGATGCCCTGAACGTGAATATACTTCGAATGTGGACTTTGTAAGTCTCTATGTATATTATTGTGCATTCTTGTACTGTTTAATTGCATGTCTGACTTCTTTCCTATGTAGAATAAAGATACATATTTGTAGAAGAAATGGCAATGACAATCTAGGATTCATAGATCCAGGGCTCGTCAACGAGAAGCTTGTGAAGGACAATCCACAGTACAATGAAGACTATTTATTTAATACTTTTTTGAAGCTACAATACAAAACCTCCATACTTTTACCCTATAACTTTAAGTATGTATTTCCCTACTTCTAATATCGTTTTACTGTTTTTGCGTAACAAGTACGATGTTGGAGTAATTGACTACGTTGACATATATGTGAAGGTTTCACTGGGTCCTCCTCATCATCCAGTTAGATGCTAGAAGGATTTTTGTCTTGGACTCTAGGAGAAAAGCAACTAAGCTGTATCAAGACTTTTGGGACATGATGAACAGGTAAACTCGATCGTTGTGTTATTGCTCTAGCAATATTCCATTCTACTTCATTTAAGTTTACTTGATATTCAAAATCATTCACAGGGCATTCGCACGATACTATAAGAAAACTGTTCGCCATCGTCCCTACATTTTCATTATAGATCGTCAAGGACTTTAATTACATTTTCATTATAACTCTTCAACAGTTTATTCCATTTTTGAGAATGCAATCGAATCGTGACACTACACCTAATGAAGATGATGCTAATGAACAAATCAACCAAGTACACATGGGCCTTGGGGTTAGCACACGAGTAGAATATTGTACTTATGTAATACTTCTTTCGTTGATAAATATAAGGCCTATAATTTGAATGATCTTATCTAAAAATATAAAGCGTGCATATAAATTTAATAAGCCTTTCCACCTATACCCCTATTTATTCTCTATGAACCACATGCATTTATTTATTACCACCTACACAAAGTATTATCTTTCATCTTCTAAGATAATTATAAAGGGTATGTAAGTTATTTTCTCTTATATCTTTCTTAATTTTGCCATAACCTTCATCCTTATATTTATCAACAGAGGAGAGGAGGGAGTAGAATGAGCTATTTTACCTTCGCTATATTGTAATTATTAAAATCTAATTATTGTCTGCTTTGGACAGGAGGTAGTGAATGCAAGACGAAGCTTGCAGGCGACTCATCGCTCAAGTAAAGCTGCTCCTCATTACCTACACTAGAGGTGGGCGTCGTGCGTCGGGTCGACCGAGACGGCTCATCGTGCCGTGCTCGAATCGTCGCGCCGCGACGCCGTCGTGCTCGCCGTCTTACCCGGCTCACCTTTGGCGAGCTCGAGCACGGCCCATTTGCGCTCGTGCTCGCTTCAGTCTGCATCTGGCTCAAGAGCGACCCATTTGCACTATTGCAACGAGAGGAAAGGAGCTGGAGATACATAGAATTAAGGCATTACAATGGGCGAGAAAGAGAGTGAGCGAGACAGACGAGAGAGATTGTGAGGGAGATTGAGAGAGACTGGTGAGAGAGAGAGCTGAGAGAGATTGAGAGGAACGAGCGAGAGAGAGCAGCTTCTTGCACCGTCTCTCAATCTCTCTTAGCTCTCTCTCTCCTGTTTTGTCCGTCTCTCTCAGGTGTCGACGATAGGGGTGGTGTTCATGCTACTGGGTGCATCTATGACGGTCATGCTCTATGAGTCAGTGACCTTCATGCTAGACTTCTTCCTCATGCTTTGGATCATCAGGCTCAGTATAGCCCATTCTACAGTGTCGTGTCGGGCCGGGCCGCCCATCGTGCCTGATTCTCGAGCCCGACACGACCCTTACTACCGTGTCGTGCCGGCCCAGCACGGCCCACTTTGTGCCGGATCGAACTTCATGCCGGGCCGTAACGTCGTTCCTCGGGCCGGCCCGAGTGCCCACCTTTGGTCCTACTCAGATCCGTACGTTGACTACACACGTTCAAGTCAAGCTTCCACAAACACAAGCATAATTGCATTGTTCAGTACTTCAGTTCTTGTCGACCCAAATCCCAAGCAGCAGTGCTCTTTCTTCTCCCTTTCTTCTTCTCTACCCAAATCCAAACACACAAGCTCGCTCCCTTCTCCTAAAAAATCCAGCGCTCACTCCTTTTCTACTCAGATCTGGCCAAGCCAGATCCCGGTGGCAGCCTGTGCTGCAGCCGGACGGCAGCCCGGAGGCGAGGGATACAGTCCGCTCTTTGTTGTTGAGCACGACGGTGGCTGCAGGGCTGGTGCATGGTAGTGGTGGCGGCGAGTGTGGAGCATTGTGGCGGCGGTGTTGCGATTAGGATTTGGGTTGAGGAGGCGTAAGATTTGGGGAATAATCGTGTTTCTCTAGGCATACCCATGTCATTTTGTTTATATTTTATTGGTAGCGCTAAGATTACCGTTCGATGCTAATACGGACTCTTAATTAGATTTTGATACTAACCCTCCAGCAGATTGTTCCAATTTTGAGGACGCAATCGGATCGTGACGCTTCACCTATTGAAGATGACGCTAATGAACAAGTCAGTCAACTGCTGGTGTTGAGATCCGCCGCCCTGAGCAAGCGCCAACCGCCGTCGCCGAGATAGAGCTATGGAGGTCGTGGCGGCCGGGGCGATGAAAGCCCTCCTCCCCAAGCTCGTTGAGCTGCTCAAGGACGAATACAACCTGGGGAAGCGTGTGAGGAAAGGCGTCAAGTCTCTGGAGACAGAGCTGACGATGATGCACGCCGCCCTCCGCAAGGTGGCCGAGGTGCCGTGGCACCAGCTCGACGAGCCGGTCAGGATCTGGGCAGACAAAGTGAGGGAGCTGTCGTACGACATGGAGGACGCCGTCGACGCCTTCATGGTGGACCGTGAACGCGAGCTCGCCGCCAATCCGAAGAGCATAGTCAAGAGGTTCGTTAACAAGACCACCAAACTGTTGAGGAAAGGCAAGGCTCTCCACCCTATCGCCGACGCCATCAAAGAAGCGCAGGGCCTCGCCGAGCAGTTGGCGGCGCTGCGCCAAAGGTACGGGCTCGAGCTTCATGACAATAGCAGCTCTGGCTCTACCATTGACCCTCGCCTGACGGCTCTGTACAGCGAGGTGACCGAGCTCGTTGGCATTGACGACACAAGGGACGAGCTGATCAGGATGTTGACACAGGGTGATCATGATGCGTCCATGCAGCAACTGAAGATAATATCCATCGTTGGCTTCGGAGGATTGGGCAAGACAACTATTGCCAAAGCAGTGTACGAGAAGATTAAAGAGCAATTTGATTGTGGGGCTTTTGTTTCCGTGTCTCGGAATCCCGACATAACCAAGATTTTCAAGAAGATGCTCCATCAGCTTGACAAGGTCAAGTATGCAAACATCAACGAAGCAACAAGGGATGAAACACAACTCATCGACGAACTGAGAGAATTCCTTTGGGACAAGAGGTACGCGTCACCTAATGCTGATCCTTCCTTTTTCTTTTCGAGAGAGCACCAAGTGATCGAGTGCTAGACAACAGCGCATGCTGAGTGTCTTCTTTCTTCCGCTAGAGGCCATTACAGAGTTGATACAAATTCCTAGAGTTTGCTCTACTTCGTTTGCGCATAGGTACCTGTTAATCTAGTAATGCATCCCTATCAAAAAGAACTGAAATAACAAAACCATTAATTATACTTGATTGGTTTGCCGGTTTTTTTCTGAAAGGGATGGCAGGAGCTCTGCCTGTTCATTTCAAAGAGGAATAAAGTTTTAAAGTTTGAACACCCATCCAGATGGACTCGCCGAGAGGAAAAACACCAAAACACACCACATACACACCACAACATTCACAGAACAGCACCTCATAATCTGACACTGACCACAATACCGAAACACCTAGCTACTTAACTAAAGAGGACTCACCTACAACGGGCAAATGAATCAAAAGATGACCTTAGATGCTTCGAGATATCCCACAACTCACTGTTAGGGCCCTTCATCTTGTCTGATCCACATAGAACAGCAGCAATCAAACTTGGAGGGAATGATTCCTTTAAGACATCCAAGCATCTATCTGAGGCTTGTTCTTCTAGATTTGCCAATTAACGTTTTCAAAAATTGATATGCAGGTACTTCATCATTATCGATGACATATGGGATGAAAAAGTGTGGGGATATATCAAGTGTGCTTTCTCAAAGAACAATCTCGGTAGACGACTAATCACGACAACCCGCAACTTCAATGTTTCGAAAGCATGCTGCTCTTCTAATGATGATATAATTTATGAAATGAAACCTCTTTCTGTTGGTGACTCCAAAAGGCTCTTCTATAAAAGGATATTTTCACAAGACAATGAATGCCCTCATGAATTGGAGGATGTATCCAAAGATATATTGAAGAAATGTGGCGGGGTACCCTTAGCCATCATTACTATAGCTAGCCTTCTGGCTAATAAGGAGATACAAACAAAGGATCAATGGAATACTTTGTGCAATTCTATTGGCCATGGACTTACAGAAGGTGCTAACGTGGAGGACATGCAAATGATATTATCATTTAGCTATTACGATCTACCTTCTCATCTAAAGCCTTGCTTGTTGTATCTAAGCATATTCCCAGAAGATTATGAGATTAGGAGTGATCGGTTGATATGGAGGTGGATAGCTGAAGGTTTTGTCCAACATGATAAAAAGGGGGATAGCGAATTTGAGCTAGGTGAGAATTATTTCAATGAGCTCATAAATAGAAGCATGATCCAACCGGTTGAAATCGGTGCTGAAGGCAAAGCAAAAGCTTGTCGTGTACATGATATGGTGCTTGATCTCATTTATCACTTGTCAAGTGAGGAAAACTTTGTTACTATATTGGATGGTCTTGAGCAAAACACATCTTCGCAAAGAAAGGTTCGCAGGTTATCCCTCCAAAATAGCATGACAGAGCTCACCACCCCTCTGGCTACAACGAGCATGTCACAAGTGAGGTCATTAACTATCTTTAGTCCAGCTATTAATTTGATGCCATCACTCTCATGCTTCCAAGTAATACGTGTATTGGATTTGGAAGGTTGTGATATCGGCCACCTCAATCTTGGGTATGTCAAGTTCTTATGTCAGCTGAGGTACCTAGGATTAAGAGGTACATATATTCCCATATTAGATGATGAATTTGTGACAAGATATACATATGTTGTTCGTGAGCTACCAACAGAAATAGAATACTTACAGTTTTTGCAGACACTGGACTTACAAGGTGCTGGTATAAAAGAATTGCCACCGACCGTTGTTCGGCTAAGACGTTTGATGTGCCTACGTATTGGCTCTGCAAGACTGCCAGATGGGTTCGGGAACCTGACATCCCTAGAAGAGTTGTCCGAGCTCAAAACCTGGCATTATGTAGACGTTGTGAAAGAACTGAGTCAGCTGACCAAACTGAGAGTGCTCGACATACAGTGGGATGAGATGGATGAGAGGATGGCCACAGCTTTGGTAGAGTGCCTAGGAAATCTGCACAAATTGCAAAGTCTAGAAATCTGTGCTTGGGGAGGTGAATACCTCAATCTCATGCGGGAAGGCTGGGTGCCCCCTCCACAGCTCCGTGGATTTCAGTCAGAAGGAGATGGTGGCTCGTTCTCGACACTGCCTACATGGATTAATTCGTCACTTCTCATCTCCATCTTGGAAATACAGGTCGACGAAGTTGGGCAGGAGGACATTCAAATCCTTGGGACGCTGCCCGCTCTTCGTTCTCTCTTCCTGAGAGCGACCGGACCCATAGAAGAGCGCGCAGTGGAAAGGTTCGCCATTAGCGACCGTGCATTCCAGTGTGCGAGAGCGTGCACATTCGACAATTTTGTGACTGTTCCATCTATGTTTCCACGAGGAGCGATGCCAAGGGTCCGGTTCCTTAACTTCTGTTTACGAGCATGGGATTTCGCGAATGGCGATTTTGACTCGCGCTGCTTGCATATAGGGAACCTCCCTTCGCTTGAGCATGTTGTCGTTAGTCTTTGGAGGAAGAAAGCCAGTGTTGCGCAGGTGAAGGAAGTGGAGGCAGCGCTGAGGCACGCGGCGGACGTCCATCCCAACCATCCTACCATTTCTATCCGGAGAATGGATTATAATACCTTCGTTCTCTCTTCCTTGGGACATTCTAGTGTGCAGTGGAAAGGTTCGTGCTTAGCGCCGGTGCATTCCAGTGTGCCAGAGAGTGCACATTCTCCCGGTTTGTAACGGTTCCATCTATGTTTCCACAAGGAGCTATGCCAAGGGTCCGGTTCCTTGAATTCTGTATACGAGCATGGGATTTCGCGAATGGCGATTTTGACTTGCGCTGCTTGCACAGTGTATTATACTGATAGTATATAGTAGGTAGTAGAAAGGACATCCTGTAATTTATTTGTGAAGAGTATTTCTACTACTACCACCAGAGGAAGTATAAATAAATTCTAGTTAATCTGATCCATTTGATCGAAAAGAATGAACGGTTTATATTGAATTTAGTATACCGATCAAACCCCAATGCAAAAGATATATTTCGCTTTTTCCCTCACGTACGTGTTTTTTTTCCTCTTTCTTCTCTCAGTCTCAGCGGGAATTTGAGTTTGAATGCATGAAGCTGATGCAGGTAACAATTCCTTTCACTCTTTCGTTTTTACTAGTGCTGCTGCTACTTCGTTTCAATCACAAAGTATCAAGAATATTGCAATCTCAACTAGTATGACATATATAATCCGGATACACTCTGGTTGGTTACGTAAGATGGTTCTCAATTCACATTGACCATTTCACGGTTAATTAATCGTTGGCTCAACCATTGGTTGAGCCATTGGTTCAGCCATATATAGTTTAATGAACTGAATTGAACTCTGTTTTCGGGATACTATTAAACTAAGGCATATATGTCCTTCCACTTGCCATTGCAGCTGGCAAGCAGTGATTTCGTCGACGTCGACTTAATCGTGCAAGCCACTCCCCTGTTCCCTCCAAGACAGTCAAGCACTGCAATTGCCATGACGTTTTGTGTCTGTCCTCCGTCGAGATGAAGCTCGATCGTGCTCTCTGCATATTTTGATGCTCCTTAATTAGCTCCATGTTCCTGTGAACGTGTATTCTGTTTTTGCTTCATGTCAGTTCAAGTAGTCCATTTCTATTTTCTAGTGTGCGCCCTGCTCCTGCATGTTGCGAGCTAGATGGATGGAAGCTTCAGTTTACTACTTGAAAGCTACCTGATTAAGCTAAGATAGCTCATAATGAACTTACCTTTCGAAAGGAGGACGCTCGTGATGAACTGCTGGTTAGTTTGGCTGTTTTCTTAATTGTGCTGTAATTAGTGGGAGTTAAATTTGTAATGCTCTGCTGTGTTAATGTGGGCTTATGTGTTTTTTGCTTCGAGTTCGTGTCAACGGCAGCTGCGTTAAATCATATACTATCGAGGAGAATGCTATGCATTCTTTCTTTCTAAATTCTTTTATGGGTGTGGAACACTTCATCATATGTGTGCAAGTGTGAAATTATACCAAAAGATATTATGCAAAACCAACGGCAAGCTTCAGGATCCATGGGCTTTAGTGAGATAATATGAAAGATACTCACCCGAAAGATTACCATCAGGAACGAGAGAGCTAGTCCGGACCAAAGATCCAACAGTTGGATTTTTTTTCTGGTCTAAAAAATAGTTGAGTTTTATGATCCATTGCACTTGGTTATTTTTTTTCGCTCATACATGGGTAGTGATGGGAGTTTGGGCCAGGCTAGGGGAGAAGATCAGATTGAGAGTACGAGTGAGCCTGGCAAACCTAATTAATGGAGCAATTATTTGAGAATATGAAGAGCTTTTAACATCGAATTACTATGGATAAATGACTCTTGAGGTAGAACAAGTGCTACTAAAGTGAAATAGGACACTGTACTAGCTTCAATCTCGCTTTTTATCATCACAGGTTGTATACTTGCATCGTATAACCAAATAACAGCTCATCACAGATTGCATTACTACATCATGAACTCCCATGGATTCTAAAATTTCTAATTCAAACAAGGGAGCTTCATATTCGGCTTAATTATTGTTGCAAAAATATTCTAGATGGAAAGATGCTTCAAAAACAGCACTATTAAGTGAAACCAAAAAAGCACTCCTACATCTTATCCGTCTCTACGAAACCATCAAAGAATCTCCATGGCTTAATTGCTACAATATGTAAACCATGCTTATCGTTTATCCGATGATCAATAATAAAATTTGCAACAATTTGGCTTTTCATAAATCTAAAAAATTTACAAGCCAAATCGTATCGTATCAAAGTATAAGTACACTTTCCGATTCTACCACTCAAAATCGGAATCAACAATATGCTTGTCGTATTTTTTTTTGTCTTCAAGCTATACAACCGATTGTGCAAATTTCTTTCAAAAATACCACAAACGTGACATTCTGTTAATTTTCTTGAATCATTGCAGTGTGAAATGACTAAAATGGGCATCCCTTGTTCTTCTTGATAAGGACACACGCACGCTGCCTGGATTTTTGTCCCGATCTTTCACGGTACAAGACAATAAGAATATGGCTTTTCTTAATGTTAAGTCAATAAAAAATATCAAGCACCAGAGATCCTTGTCTGTGCCACAAACAAAACCTGAGTCCTGAATTTTGTGAATTGTCGGTTCAGCAATAATAGCTTTCAGGAACTTGTCAACAGCCATCCAAACACAAGTGCTTCCGGCTGTAGCTTTTAGGGCAGGAAGAATTAATTTGAAACTATTCCAAAGAAAGATATCTCACGGAGCAGCAGTCTGTAACAGATGTATCTCACGGCCAGCCAAATTAATTAGCGCAAGCAAATTAACAGCGGTAAGATAACAGTATACTAGATGCATGTAGATCGATAGTCTCGGCCAGAAATAAATCCAGCAATCATGGTCACACAACCCAGCAGGAACCAGAACTGCCACCGACAATGTATGAAACTAATTTCTCGGCCAAACACTTCAGTTGGACAGCAAAATAGGACAAAATAATTCCTTTGATGAATCAAACGCAAGCAGTAGCAATGATAGAGGGGATCGGCTTACTATAGATGCAACTAGAAACCTGTACGCGGCGTGCCACGCCGCGGGCGCCGCTCTTTACGCGAGCAAATCGAAAAAACGCGCGATCGACGCTCCACACACGAGCAAATCGAGAAAACACGCGAAAAGGACCTGAAAAGGATTTTGTGTTTTTCCGAAAAAGGGCTTGAACGTAAAGCTAGAAAAACGAAATAAGGGCGTAAATGCAACGTATATTTTTTCACAAAATAAAGGACCCGAACGGATTATTTTTTACCAAGAAGGACATAAACGTAATTTTAAGTTCCCCAAAAAGGACCCAAGCGCTACTCTTAAAAACACTAAAAGGGCATGGACGTAATATGTATTCTTTTTTCGGAAAAATGACCTAACCGTAATTTTTTCGGAAAAAGACCTATCTGTAATTTTTTTTTCGAAAAAGGATCCGGATGTAATGTTTTTTCGGCCGGCTCGCTACACGGCTCAAACGAACGACAGGCGAGGAAACCTTCCGGGTTTAGGAAAGGTTTGATGCCAAACCCTAAAAAGGATCTTCCACCCACATAGTCGAGCTAGGGAACACGATCAGAAGACGGGGATTCCGCAGAAATCCAAGGCACGCCAAAGACGAGGCTTGATCGCGCAGTCTTCACAACCCAGATGGATCGGCAGGATAGATGAGATGGAGATCGCCTCTCTTCAGTTCTGCGGAGGAAAACCCTCTCGACGAAACAAACACAAACAAGATAAAACTCAAGTCTTGCCAACGACTCGATCGACTCAACTCCAAGATAAAACACAAACAAGATAAAGCAGGCCCTAGACATATAAGGCACGCAGGCCTGGCCAACGACTCGATGGACTCAACTCCGACCGAAACAATTCGAGTTAGACTCAAACAAAACTAGACCACTGTTTGGACTCAAAGCCAAATAAACAAAACGACTCAAACTTTGACCAAACTGACTCACATCCATGAACAATAAAATAATGTGGCACCTATGCTAATTACCTAGCTCGATCATATTAGCACTCGAACTTGCGTATGGACCAATCTGAGCCATGCATACCTTCTTTTCTTGCTTCTTTTCTTCCTGGCGTAAAAGAGCTCCAACAAATAAATTGTTATCTGGCATAACAGAAGCAGCTAAGAACTTCTCCTCGACATTTTGCCATTTGTAACATCAAAACAAAATTCACCAAGCTACACAAAATAACTTTACATAGTATTACCGAAGCTGAAATGCTTGAATTACTGCTCTTCTTTTCAACAAGTGCACGCCTTCTAGAAACTCTATTTGATTTATCATGCATAGCAGATAGAAATTCAAAATCATTGTCTTTCTTCAAATCAATACTAGTAGAGCCAGGCATTTCAGATTAAACGCAAATCATGACAAACCTTTTCAAGATGTTCCACACAAATTAAAGGAATGAAATAGTTGGCGAGCCTTAGGTTCATCACTTCTCCACCACTCCTTGTGTCTCTTCAATTCAGAGTGGATGGTTTTGGAACCTACTCAACTGGTCCTCCGAGATTTTTGATTATCGCCTATGCGGTCTATCTTGTCAAGGATGGTGTCGATGCAGTGGTGGCGCCGTTGAAGTAGGTGCGAACATCGTTGAAGTGGATGCGATGTCGTTGAATTGGGTGCGGTTGCCTTTGGACCAAGTACTATGTGTGGCGAAGTCGAAGGGCACTTGATGCCACGAGAGAGCCCGTCAAAAGAACGAAAATCTCCATGTGATTCTTGTACTAGTCCCATGATCAGTGGCTAGCACTCATATGTTTACAATATCACATCCATACACAGAATATATTATAACCTGGAACAAAAGATAATTATACAGAGGTCTTTACATAATATTACAGTACAACAGGAAAAGACTTAAAGAAGCAAAAGCCTCGTGGAATGCCCATCCAACCCGCAGGCATCTGACAAGGCAAACTCTAGAAGATACCATCGTCGAAAACCCCGTGGCCTGGCTGGAAATATGAATCATCTGGCATGTCGCAGACTTCATCTTCTGAGACAACAATTTTAGCAAGTTTGAGTACTTGTGTACTCAGCAAGATCTATAGTGGTTCACAAATGCATATAAGTAATTATGCAGGCTTAAACAAGGAATGAGCTCTAGGTTATTTTGCAGTTGCAAAAGGTAAACATATGATTATACTAGATTGCAAACCGGAGTTTATAAAAATTACTGAAATTTTTTCCATCTGAAATATGTTCCCAAGTTCCGCAACACAGTCTACCCGACTGCGAAGCCCATAAATGTCGGTCCTTTGACATAAAATGATGGTTGCCAAAATAGTTCCGAATCAAAACCACTTTTTAGAAAATAACAAAATCTAACATTAGAATGACTTCATCAAATGCCCATGACCGCAGGGGCGGCTAATCGATTAGATTCATACTCTGCAGAGGTGTATAACTGTAACATCCAGAAAAATATAATAAAATGAAAATGAATATTTTGGATTTGAATATATTTATTTCTGAGTTTTCTGAGAATTATTGGTTTTTATTTGGATTTTCCTTGGATTTATGCTTTGTATGAAAATCCAACAAATAGAATTATTGAATGGAAAATTGTAAGAAGATAAAGAGGTAAAAGTAAAATGTGGGAAAAATTACCATGAGACTTTATTCATGCTGGTAAACCAGTAAAACCATCTAGTAAAAATCCTATGTGCTGAAATGTAAATAAATAAAATAATTAACCATCTCTTTTGACTAGAAACAGTAGATGTCAAAATTACTAGAAGATATTAGAAAATTATCTGGAGTCATAAAAATTACCATATCACCCTCAGGGTATAGGATACGTTTGGTAAAAATCTCAGAAATGTATCATGTCATCTAAGCCTTCTAAAAATTCGAAAACAAAGACTTCAAAAACCTGAAAATTATGATGTCAGAATTTTTGTAAAATATGTACTTAATATTTTGTGTTGAAATTTTTATGGAGATATCCATAACACAAAATTAACTCATATAAAAGTTTTTGAAAATAATTAGTATGATTCACACGCTAGAATAAATAAAATACCGAAATGCAAATTCTGGCTGATGCACAGTGTCAGAATTTTAATTAATTCATTATAGAATATTTTAGTCCGAAAATTTTACTGGAAGATTAACACTTCCGGGAAATGTCGGTAAAAAAGTTTTAAAAAAGTCAACCACGATTTGATAGCAGTTTTATTGCCCACATGGAGCTGTCCGAGCCAAGCCCTTATCTCTTGCAACCTCGTCTCACTGACGTGTGGGCCCGGTATTGTAGCGGCTCGGTGCGCTGGCAGTGGGGCTGGAGTTTTTCTCGCTACCCGGTGGATCCCGACCCCATTTGCCAGCCACAGCTTCTGTTTTCCTCTCTTTTCTTTCTTTCCGCTGCAGAGACGAGCTCGCTTGCTCCCGAGTCTTCGCCGTCTCTGCGTCTCAGCGTTGACCCCGTCGCCCGAGCAAGCAGCTGCAGCCACATTTGCCTTGGCCTTTCCCCGTGCCATACCTGGTTATATCCTTGTCGCCTCCTTGCTGGTATGAGACCTTGTGCCACTTCACCGAGCGTGCGCAGAGCCAGCCGCAACTCCCCTCTCGCGTTCAAACGCTGTAAACTCACCCATTGTCGGCTATAAATACCGCAGCAGCGTCGCATCGAGGTCCCCATTTCCTTAGCTTCGCTGAACCAACACCGAGCTAGTCACTCGGTTCTTCACCATTTTCGCTGAAAACCCGAAAGAGGGGAATCAGTGAATGGAGCAAAGCCACTAGAGATCGTTGGAATCGATTCCTTATAGAGCTTCACATGGCACCCTAGTTTACTGATCACGCTGTAATTTCCTACTTCCACGCCTGCAGAGCGTTCTCACTGCCGCACTTCTTCCTCAGCTCCGACGCCTGTGGGCAGCCATCTCTGGATCTTCTCTGATCGCGTTTTGCAGTTAAATGGAATCCCTAGGACTCACTGATGCTTAACCCGTTACCCATTCGAGCCGAAACTCACCCATTTTCTTCTCCGACGAGCCACCCTTCCTCCTCCACAGGTATCCGTGCAGCAGTTGTTCCGCCATCATCGGAGGTGATTGACCCTACCCTTAGACGCGCGTCGGTGGGCTGGTGCTCTTCATGCCTTCGGCCGAGCCCCTCCGTCGCCGTAGCTCCACCGGCGGCCAGCCCTTGCTGCAGCCCTGTTCGGTGACACTGCGTTGTGGGCCGTTCACGACCAGAGCGAAGTCTCTTAGTTCAAGCTGTAAAAGACGCTATACATACTAATAAAGCGTATTTTCAAATTTCTTTAGAATTTCATTACTCGAAATAATTCAAATGCTTGTAGAATTTTCAATATAATTCCAAAATTAGTGAAATGAATTTCTATATTCATATAAAATCAAGTGTTTCCATAATAGGCAATAAAACTTTGAAAATGTCACTGGGTGAATTTGAAATTCAAATTTGAATAAAAGGCCTAAAGATATGCTTTATACAAAAATTCATAAACAAACTTATAATTTAATAAAACAAATTTTTCTAGGATCCCTATGTTTCCAGGAGTTCAAATATATAAAAATATTAAATTTCCATGTATGTTTGGACTACCTTCTATTTAAGTTTGTCATTCAATACGCTGAAAATTTGGATATGTTTAATTGTATTGAAGAATTATGAAATGAGTAAGAATTTATTTTTCTGAATATTAGGGAGACAGTAGAATGCTTGAACTTGCTAAAATAATTAAGAGGTAAGTTGTTTTGAACTACCATTAGAATTATGAAGTAAACCTAGTGCCAAATGCACACACACATATATATGAATATATATGTGCATAGGAAATTAAATAATTAGAATATAGATTGAATAGATTCAAATCCAAGAACAAATCTAGTAACACAGTTTAATAGATTTTAGCTTAATCAACCCTTTTTCTTATGCATCGCTTAAGGATAAGTGCTTTTCGCGCAGAACCCTTTATTTTATGTTCTAAATTTCATAAATCCAAATAATTTTAGCATGTCTAATTCGAAGTCAAAAATATAAGAATTTATAATTTTAGCCTCTTGAATTCGCAATTCAAGAATAGATAATCTATGAGAGAACACATGTTTGTTCATCATAAAAGTTATTAACATCGTGAATGTATAATTATCCTAATCATGAAGTCTAAAAATTCTATAATCCAAACCCTAAAATATACTCCTGTTTTCTGCAGTGAATCTTTATTTGGTTTACTGTCTGTTTTCGTATTGCCCTTATTAAATTTTAATTTTTACTATGTTTCCGTTCGATCGACGTGTAGATTCCGACGTCCTCGAGGAAGAAGGCGACTCCGTCGCAGATCCAGATCTCGAGCCAGACAGCGAGCAGCAAGGCAAGCACCCCCTTGAGCATGCTGAACCTGATAATTCACCTACATTATGTTGTTTTTGCCAATGTACTATGCATTCCGGTAATTCTCCACAGAAATGCTATCTTGGGTAGAAATTATAGTTACTCTGTACATTATGGTTTTCCTTAATTTGAATTAACATGTGAACCTTGTAACCCTAAGTATGAACTAGATATGTGTTTGCACCAAAATTTGGTAAGTCTAGTCAAAATCGGCAATAAAGTCAAAGATACGGGAATTAACAGATAGGTTGGAAAGATTTGAAGATATTTGGTAACAGCAAGATCTTTAAGGAAATAACTGTCCGAGATAAGGCCGATACGGATTAGGACTTGAAACGTGTTGTAGTAGGACACGATCGGCCGAAGGGTATAAAAGGAGGACCAGAGCAAGCTGCAAAAAAGGATCCAACACAATACAATCAACTAGCTTTTACTTCTCTACTTTTTCCTGTCGGCTAGGAGTAGTTTCTGTAATTTAGATCTCTCTTTGTAATCGATCTTGATCAATAAAGTTGCGCATCGTCGATTGTTGGTCTTCGTCAATTACGCCCAGGTTTGATTTATTCTGATTTTGCTGCGCATCACCTTCTTCAGAATCGATCTGCCTTTATCCTCTCATTAGCCTTAATCGGCTAGTTAGACTTATCCTGTTACCTTGATCTTGATCGGCTTCAAGCTGATTGGATCTAAGCCGATTGATCCTCACGATCGGCTTTGTGCGAATTTTATATTTTTTACCTTGTCGATTCTGAGTCAAATCGACCGCACGCTCTGAACCGGTGTTAAATGCGGTGTCTTCTTTGTCGAAACCCTACATCAAGTTTTTGACGCCAACACACTCTTGGCATGCCCAGTGGGACCAATGTCTTCAACAGGAAAGTCGATTCCACCATCCGATCTCAACGCAGAAGCCATAATCGTCCCAACAATGGACGATTTGACCGCGGAACAAAGTCAGGAAATAGAGGCTCGGAAGACTGCGTTGGAGGAGATGATGCTAAGCTGTTATCAGAAAACTAGACGTGGTGTCACTCAAAAATCCGCCCTGCCGACGGTCAACACCCTGAGAGATGCGGGTGTCACAGAACCGATAAGCCGATATCTGCCTACTCAAGCCGAATTATCGGCTATGATTAATCAGTCTGTGCACCACGCCTTAATAAATCAATCATCGGCTCTCGTGACAACGCTCAAGACGATGATAGCAAATAGCGTTAAATCTATAGCCCAGGAGTTAGCCTCGTCAGGAAGTCTGCTTGACCCATTACAAGCTCTGCCGAATTATCCTGTCTTTTCAATGGCCCAAAATACGCAGAGCGCGTCAGTCGATCCTAAACCATCGGCTATGACCTCACCCCCCACCATGATGCCCACACAACCCACGATCATATTACCGAGGGACCCTCGATCAAGTGGGGGTGAGCCATTACCACTCCTACACCGATGCTGCTAAGTTAGACGCATCAATAAATCTGCCGCCGTCGGCTCCGTTCTATGCTTTTCCCCAATCGGTTCCACAGCCGATTGGCTCCGAGAGATTCTCACAAGAGCCTACCGTGCTTAGAAACCCAGGTCCACATAGGGTAGTAACATACTCAGAACCGTTTGTCCCAGTGCTGGAACCTCAAGTCAGGCATAATCGGCACGATCAGTATGGTCGTGTACCAATGACGCAGCATAATTGGCAACTCGAGCTTGCACTCGGGGGGCAGGCTGCCAACTATGACCAACATTATCAAGGGCCTGCTATGCCAATGGCCGATAATGTAAATTGGGCCGATCAGATCTTCGCTGTTTTAAGGGATCAATTCGGCATACAGCCAAAGGGGAAGGTTATCGGCTACCGAAAATCGTATCCTGATTACATAGATCGCATGCCATACCCTCACAATTTCAGAGTACCAGACTTTGCGAAATTCTCTGGCGATGATTCAACCACTACTTTGGAACACATAGGACGCTTTATCGCTCAATGCGGCGAAGCGGCTCAGTCCGATGGACTGAAAATAAGACTGTTCCCATTGTCATTATCCGGAGCAGCTTTTACCTGGTTTATTTGTTTACCTCCGAATTCGGTCCACTTATGGAATGATTTGGAAAGCCGATTTCACGAATACTTCTTTTCGGGCATTTTGGAGCTCATGATTTTCGATCTAAGCTTTGTCCGTCAGAAATTTGGGGAATCGGTAACTGATTACATTAAAAGGTTCAGGGAAACTAGGAATTGATGTTTTAGCATCACTTTGCCCGATAATCAACTCGCTGATTTGGCGTTTCAAGAATTGATTCCTCCGCTTAGGGAGAAGTTTGGAGGGCAAGAATTCGCTGATTTAAGTCACTTACTTCATCGTGTATCGGCTCAAGAAAGCCGATTCCCTGATAATAAAGCGTTTAAAGATAGATTCAAGAACAATAATAATAAGGAGAAGGACAAGGCCAAAGTCAATATGGTCGAATATTGTCCCAGTGATTCTTCAGAGGACGATGAAGCAGAAATAAATATAGCCGAATGGGTAAAGGGATCTAAAAAGTCCTTAGACTGTTCTTGGCTAAAGCCGACTAGAAATAAGTTGGAAGTTAAATATGCCTTTGATGTTTCCAAATGTGATCGTATTTTTGATCTGTTATTACAAGAAAAGATAATACGGTTACCCGAGGGACATGTGTAACATCCCAAAATTTGGGTTTTCAAAAATCGTTTGTTTAGTTCATCTTTCCAAAAATCCCCGCGGATTTTCTCTCTTTAATAAAGCTTAATCTGAAATTTTCTAATGCTAAAATAATTTAATTTGACTAATATAAACTTCAATTAAAATAAATTTAGTTTTATTTGAGTTCATTGTGCTTCAAGGAATTTTCTGTAATTTTTTAAAGATTTTTCGGAGTTCGTTTGCTATTTATTTGGAATTAATTTAAATTAAGCCTTTTGTTAAATTTAATTAAATACTGCAAAATTTTAAATAAAGTTTGGTTAAAAATAATTTATTTGAGCTCCAAATGTCTTAAAATATTTTCTATAATTTTTTTAGAATTTTTCTGGTATTTTTATTGCTCTAAACAAATTATTTTAATTTCTGGAATTATTTTAATTCGGAAATAGGGCTAAATCGACGTGGCAGCTCGAGAACCGCCACGTCATCGCCTAACCTCAGCCTTCGATCTCCATCCGACGCACTGAATGCGCCACGTCACCCGTCTTCGTTCATTGCGCGCGGTGTTCGATCCGATCCGTTTTCAATCCAAATCCGATTTTTGTTCGTGTTTCCTTGTATGGCATGACTCCCTAGCCTATATAAGTGTCCTAAGACCCCTCCCACGCACCTCTAATCCCCAGAGCACCTCCCAAACCCTAAAAACCGCAGCTGTCGTCTTTCGGTGCGTCGCCCTCGCCGGCCGATCTTGGCATCGCGTTCTCCGTCGTTCTGGTGAGTTTTTCTAAAATCCGCTCGCGTCATCTCGTGCCATATGGTCCCATATACCTCTCCACCAAATTTGGTGCTGTTTCACCAAGCAAATCAAAAGTTACGGCCCTTCCAATCTCGAATCTTGCCATCGCCCGTTCTCCTTCGTTTTTGCGAGTTTGACCGTGAAATTTATTCTGTAGACTCATCTTGATGTCCTCTACCTGGTGCTCACCCTAACTCAAGGTTTTGTCCAAGGGATTGCTGCAGAAAATTCAATCTTCCCCGATCAGACTGCGTACGTACAGCTGAAAATTTCGTCGCGCGTTCCCCGTTGATCCAGAAGGTAAAACTCAGATCCGTTCACGTCATATTGTGCCAAATGATCCCAGATAGCCCTCCATAAAATTTGGTTAGGTTTCATCCATTATCTTAATAGTTATGGTCGTTTGATCTATTAGCTTCAGCAGCCGTTCATCAGTAGTTTGTGATCTGTCCATTGGGTTGCCGCCAAATCCGCTTATACCGTTGAGCTCGTCTCGCCGCGTTCTACGTGGTGCTCACTTCCCCTTTGCTGTTCCATCCACCGAAAATTTTAATATTCGTTAGCCGCCGCCTTTCGTCAATACCGCGCGCCGTCTTTCGCCGCCAACCGTTTTAGTTCGCCTTGGTCGTGTCATCATGTCTAGTAGGCCATCATTCTCTGGTTTGCCCACCTTTAGAGTTCATTTGGTCTTCGGTTGCCATCAATGCCATAATCTAGAATCTACCCGTCGTCTTCGATCTAGCCCTTTCATTATCGGATCTTGTTTCGGTTAGCCACCCTTGGTAATCTTTTATCGCAGAGCCAACCCTACCTATCCTATCCCTATGCCAAGTGGATCTATCCGCGAGTCGTTTCTCTCAAACCCTAATTGAACCTTGTGTCCAATCTGTCGTTGACGATAGATCATGTCATGTAAACCTCGCAACTCGCAGATCAATCCTGAGCTATATCATATCCTTGCTACCATATCATTGTACCGACAATCGACATCTCATCTTTGCATGAGTGTCCTGTCGTTGCTTCGCTATCTTCGCATGTGTGCATGCTCGCAAAAGCTCTAGTGCAATATCATCATCCTCTCTATCGCCTTATTGTAATCTAACCCCATCACATATGAGTTTAGCCTTGTCTTCATTTCCTCGCTGCCTTGTCATCGTCAACCCTCTTGATCGACGTATGACTGAACTCAAATCGAATCGCATGAATGTCAACCCCGCTTGTCCATGTCCTATTCTTGAAATCTAATCTGCCATTGACCTAGAAGTCATTTGTGGACTTGGTCGATAGACCATTGGCCATATGTCATATCCTTGTGCCATATCTAATCTATTAGTCTATCTTTCTTTTGTTTGACTGTGTATCTGTTTGGTCAACAAAAGTCAGCATTGAGCATCAGTTTAGTTCATTGCGAACTAACGTATCTTCATGGACCCGGTTTATAGATCGAGAGCCCATATGTCATTGTATATCCAATCAATATAATAACTTTAGAAGAAATATTCTTTGGAATATTATTCATTCTTTCTCAGTTATCAGTCTTTTCCTTTTCGGTGTATTCCGAAAGCTTGTTCTCTTTTGTCTAATATCTGATCTAATCCATTCAAGTTCCTAAATTCATCTAAGCCTTCGTGATCCAGTATTATCCGTTCTCAATTTGGATTTTATTTGATTTATCTTTTGAGTTGGTTTGTATTTGCTTCTTCTTTAATCGTTAGACGCATCGTCCGGAAGTTGTTCTAAGGAGCTGAAGATCAAGAAGGTAAAGATTGAAGATCAAAGATCAAGAATCAAAGATAAAGAGTAAAGAACAGTAAAAATCGCAAGGGCCAGACAAGTTGTGCTTTGATTATGTTGAACCCATGTTTATAACATTGCTATATTTGTTTTACCCTATTGCATATTATTTCAATTATACAATTGTTTCAAATTAAATTGGGACTTAGCTATTATACCAATTTGATCTATACCCTACCTTGCCATTGTATGCCATGATCTAATTCTCACCCTAGCATGGTTAATTAATAGTTGGTTAATATTGATAATCGACATGGGCTGGTTAGACCGTCGTAGATTGCTTAGCCATGCCACGTCATCACATGTGTCCAAATGTTGATACTTAATCTTGACTAATGGAATATGGAATAATGTTTATGAATTGCTATGTCATGTGTTGTCACACAGTGATATTAAGTTGTCGTGGCGAGGAGGTCACACAACTAGATTGAAATGTTGGTGGCACGTGGTGCTTGGTAATCAACTGGGGTGGTAATGGTTTAGATTGGGGCAAATGGCAAGGGGCAGTGTGCCAAGGTGGGCCAGGATTGGCAGGGGTATGTGGAAGTCTTGCCTTGGTCATTTTAAGGACTTAACCTTGCAAGCCTTTGACTGAGTCTCTCTTGCAACCACATGTGCGGAATGGGACAGCCTAGTGATTAATTAGTAATGTTTTAGCTTGGTACTACCATTGGCGGTGTGAGTCCGGGTGTAAGGATTAACTCACATGGCGCAAGAGGGGCCTGTCGTGGTGGTTTAACCCTTGATGTTGAAACCTCGGTGGGTAATCTTGGGTTAAGGCGAGCTTTGTAAAGGCTTTGTCATGATCTCTCTGCCGACACACCAAAGGAAGTGTGTTAATTGCATGGCACTAAGAGACGATCATGTCGTGTGGGTAAAGTGCATAACCTCTGCAGAGTGTAAAACTATTCGAATAGCCGTGCTCATGGTATTGAGCAATGCTCGGAATTCTGATTAAGGGTTAGACTTTGCAAAACAAAACTTGGGATGGATGGCGGTTGCCATGGTAAGTTGGAACTTGATTAAGGATTGGAACTTGGTTTACTTGAGAAATCTTGAATCTATTTATTACGATTATTTGTTTTATTGTCTTTACAATCTATTTATCTGTAATTGTTCTCAAATCTTTGCTTTCTTGCAAAATAACCATGATAAGCCATTCCTTGGAATAAGCCTTGCATATAGTTATATTAGAATTGCATTACATGCACAACTTGTTGAGTGCTTTATGTACTCACCCTTGCCATCAACAAAATCATCAGTTGAGGAGAAGACTACAACTTCAAGGAGGAGAAGTTCTACAAGGAGGCGAATATCTAGGAGTTGAACCTTGTCGGTTGCACGTGGCATATTGATGGGATTCATTGGCGTTCTTCATTCCATCTTTTTGTTTATTTCTTTTGAGTTGAAGCCACCAAGGCCTCGCATAAGTGTAAGTTTGACCTAAAGGTCGTTTAATAGTTCTATATTAATAGATGAAGTCTTTATTTATTATTCATTGTGTGTGATTGTGATATTTCATCTATGTTGAGGCTGTGTGCACTAGCGTGATCTGGACTAGTGTTGAATACACAGAGGGTCCGGATTTGCATATTCGGTCCCGACAGAGGTGGTATCGAGCCATCTTGATGTGTAGGTCTTGACCCTAGATAGTTTGGTCGTTCCTTAGGAGCTTCAAAGTATTTTCTAAAAGAAAATTTAACTTGAAAGAATAATAAGTTCTTGACTTATCTTATTCTTCCATTCTTTCCCCTTTGCTAAAATTATTCGTCTTTCCCCACTGGTTTAAATAAAAATCTTACCCGAGTTGTTCTAAGTAGTTAACGATGTTTCACACTTAAGGAGAAATCTTTGGATGTCTTCTTCTGATCCTAAAGATCGTGAAGACAGAATCGTCGAACTCAAGAAAAGAAGTGGATCGATGAAGTGTTCCGAAGTTAGAAGAACTAGTACTTTGGTGGCGATTGAGACTCATGTGTGAAGAGTTGCATCGGTCTAAGATAGAAGTGTTACCCTTTTAGGCGATAGATTGTTGTGTGCTTAGGTTAATTTGTTTTTTTCTCTCCTTGGTTGTTTGGGTGTGCGATATCGTTGCATAGCTTTTAGGCTTTTGTAAGCAACCATACCAAGTTATTAATAATGTTTGTATAAGTTATTGGGTTAAAACTGCTCCCCTGCACTAGGATTCTTGAACCTTATCTTTGCTTTTCCCCTCTTAACTAAACCCTGGAGTGGTCAACAGATGGAAAGGACCGACAACAACAGTGATTTTGAGGCGATTCAAGTCGATCTGATTGCTACTCTTGGTGTTAGTAATAAAGTAGATTGTGACCAGCAATCCGTCCACCGTACCGATAGTGACAATTCAGAATTTGGATCAGTTATTCACCGCTCAAACCCAGCTCATGCAGACAATGGTACAACAGATGAATGTTGTCAGTGCCAAAATCAATACCCCTACAACCACAGTCACAGCCACCTATTCACAGTCAAAGTTTGCCTTGTTCAAGAGGACCAATCCACCTACGTTTGGTGGATCAGCCACTCTCAAAGATGCAGAAATCTAGCTTCATGTCATAGAATAGAAGCTGGCTTTGGTGCATTGTGAAGATGAAGAGAAGGTTCCTTACGCCACATGTCGATTGGAAGGAGATGCCTTGGAGTGGTGGAAGAACTATCGTGGTACCCACAAGACACCAGAAGAAATCACTTGGTTAGAGTTTGTCGCTGCTTTTCAACAGTTCGTTGCTTTGTCAAATGTTAGTATGACTCATGCAAGTCGAGAGAAGTGTACAACCCCTTTTCCTATGTCATACCGGGATGTTGTTCCTTGAAGTGTTGTCAACCAAACAAATTGGAAGACCATGCATGCGTCCGTTGTGGAGGAATAGGACACACCGCTAATAAGCATGCAATCAATTGTTCCAGCTGAGAAGGAAGCCATTTACTTGGAGAATGTCCTATGAGCAACATCACATGTTATCTTTGTGAAGGACGTGTTCATTGTCTAGCTCAATGTCCATTGGATTCAATAGTGACCGCCGTGACTCGGCATCAGTGAGTGAATTTTCGAGCCGTCATTGCTCAAAAGTTAGCGAAAAGAGAAGGATTGTCATCCGCACTTGCATGCGCGTGATTTAAATGAAGAAGAATCATGTCACTCTGTCCGTTTGCCTCAAAGAACCGGGATACTTGGTCACCATGGAATTGTTTCTTGTGCGATAAACAAGGTCATTAGGCCAGGGAATGCTGTATGAACCAACAAGTGGTGATGCCTGAGAAAGGCGATATTGTGCATATGACTACACCTAACCGCACACGACGACCGGGCATTCGTGCTACAAGCGTAGTAAGTTAGGTCATTTTATTAAGGAATGCCCACGAAAAGGTTAAGCAATTTTGGAAGCCACGATCATTCTAGAAATTACTTGATGAAGTTTATAACCCCAAGAGTGAGTGGTAAAGCGCACGAGTAACTTGCTCAAAGAGTCAGTTGAAGCAAGAGGAGTTGGTTAACAAGACCCTTATTCTAGGAGGTGAGCGCAAGGAATTAGAGTATAACCACAAGCGTCAGAAAGCTTGTCAAGAAGGACCACCGCAACAGCAAATGAGGAGTGCCCCTCAACAACTCAGTTGCCATACTGCTCAGACTTTGTTCGAGACACCTTCACCTGTGCCTCGCCTTGATAGTCAAAATTTTCATAACACCACACTGGTTAAAAGTTCTCAAGGAGGAAGCTTATTGCCTAGAGGTTGCTTTGCCTGTCGCCAGCCAGGACATTTTGCTAAACACTGCCCTCAGAAGAAAGTGATCACTGCGGATCGCATCAATCTCAGCTCTGCTCCTACCAAGATTAGTGCTATGTCAGAAGGAAGTCAACAGATGTCGGTCAAGCGTTGCTTCAGATGCAATGAACCGGGACACTTGCCAACAGTTATCTTAAGAGAAAAGTTGTTATATCTGTCCGCTTCAATCTTAATCCTACACCTACCGAGACACTTGCATCAGAAAGTGAATTGTGGAGCCATGCCATTACCTCTATAATAGTTGGAGCTTGAGTTTAATGTGAAGGAATATTTAGTTGATCTAGAGTTTAAGGAAGTACTCGAGAATCAAGCTGATAGAGATAGAAACAGACCAACAGGAATGTTGTGCAAGACCGCAGAGTTGCAAGCAAGTTTCACTGTCAAATGCCGCTTGTGCAATTTCTAGAAGAAGCAGAAAACCGAGTGTTAAAGGACGGAAAGCAAGGGAGCCTGTCAAAGGAGATGCCAGAACGTCAGTCTGAGTGCGTGATGTGTTTCAAGAGTCCCAACACAAGGAGTGCCTTCTTGTGCCAGAAAAGCAGACACCGTGGAAGTCAGTGGAATTGCAAAAGGATCTCATTCGCATCGCGCAGCCTACAAATTTTGGATGTTGTCAAGCGTTTGTTCGGAAGCAACCTTTCCCAGTGTGCAGTTGCTTGGAAGTTCAACAAAGTCTCAAGAGTTGAGTCCCCCAGAACCTATTTCTATATACAACCTTAATCTCGGGGTCAAGATTCTGTTAAGGGAGGGAGGTTTGTAACATCCCAAAATTTGGGTTTTCAAAAATCTTTTGTTTAGTTCATCTTTCCAAAAATCCCTGCGGATTTTCTCTCTTTAATAAAGCTTAATCTGAAATTTTCTAATGCTAAAATAATTTAATTTGACTAATATAAACTTCAATTAAAATAAATTTAGTTTTATTTGAGTTCATTGTGCTTCAAGGAATTTTCTGTAATTTTTTAAATATTTTTCGGAGTTCGTTTGCTATTTATTTGGAATTAATTTAAATTAAGCCTTTTGTTAAATTTAATAAAATACTGCAAAATTTTAAATAAAGTTTGATTAAAAATAATTTATTTGAGCTCCAAATGTCTTAAAATATTTTCTAGAATTTTTTTAGAATTTTTCTGGTATTTTTATTGCTCTAAACGAATTATTTTAATTTCTGGAATTATTTTATTTCGGAAATAGGGCTAAATCGACGTGGCAGCTCCAGAACCGGCCACGTCATCGCCTAACCTCAGCCTTCCGATCTCCATCCGACGCACCAGAGTGCGCCACGTCACCCGTCTTTATTCATTGCGCGCAGGTGTTCGATCCGATCCGTTTTCAATCCAAATCCGATTTTTGTTCGTGTTTCCTTGTATGGCACGACTCCCTAGCCTATATAAGTGTCCTAAGACCCCTCCCACGCACCTCTAATCCCCAGAGCACCTCCCAAACCCTAAAAACCGCAGGCGTCGTCTTCCGGGGTGTCGCCCTCACCGGCTGATCTTGGCATCGCGTTCCCCGTCGTTCTGTTGAGTTTTTCTAAAATCCGCTCGCGTCATCTCGTGCCATATGGTCCCATCTACCTCTCCACCAAATTTGGTGCTGTTTCACCAAGCAAATCAAAAGTTACGGCCGTTCCAATCTCGAATCTTGCCGTCGCCCGTTCTCCTTCGTTTTTGCGAGTTTGACCGTGAAATTTATTCTGTAGACTCATCTTGATGTCCTCTACCTGGTGCTCACCCTAACTAAAGGTTTTGTCCATGGGATTGCTGCAGAAAATTTAATCTTCCCCGATCAGAGTGCGTACGTACAGCTGAAAACTTCATCGCGCGTTCCCCGTTGATCCAAAAGGTAAAACTCAGATCCGTTCGCGTCATATTGTGCCAAATGATCCCAGTTAGCCCTCCATAAAATTTGGTTAGGTTTCATCCATTATGTTAATAGTTATGGCCGTTTGATCTATTAGCTTCAGCAGCCGTTCATCAGTAGTTTGTGATCTGTCCATTGGGTTGCCGCCAAATCCGCTTATACCGTTGAGCTCGTCTCGCCGCGTTCTACGTGGTGCTCACTTCCCCTTTGATGTTCCATCCACCGAAAATTTTAATATTCGTTAGCCGCCGCCTTTCGTCAGTACCGCGCGCCGTCTTTAGCCGCCAACCGTTTTAGTTCGCCTTGGTCGTGTCATCATGTCCAGTAGGCCATCATTCTCTGGTTTGCCCACCTTTAGAGTTCATTTGGTCTTCGGTTACCATCAATGCCATAATCTAGAATCTACCCGTCGTCTTCGATCTAGCCCTTTCATTATCGGATCTTGTTTCGGTTAGCCACCCTTGGTAATCTTTTATCGCAGAGCCAACCATACCTATCCTATCCCTATGCCAAGTGGATCTATCCGCGAGTCGTTTCTCTCAAACCCTAATTGAACCTTGTGTCCAATCTGTCGTTGACGATAGATCATGTCATGTAAACCTCGCAACTCATGAGATCAATCTGAGCTATATCATATCCTTGCTACCATATCATTGTACCGACAATCGACATCTCATCTTTGCATGAGTGTCACATCGTTGCCGCTATCTTCGCATGTGTGCATGCTCGCAAAAGCTCTAGTGCAATATCATCATCCTCTCTATCGCCTTATTGTAATCTAACCCCATCACATATGAGTGTAGCCTTGTCTTCATTTCCTCGCTGCCTTGTCATCGTCAAGCCTCTTGATCGACGTATGACTGAACTCAAATCGAATCGCATGAATGTCAACCCCGCTTGTCCATGTCCTATTCTTGAAATCTAATCTGCCATTGACCTAGAAGTCATTCGTGGACTTGGTCAATAGACCATTGGCCATATGTCATATCCTTGTGCCATATCTAATCTATTAGTCTATCTTTCTTTTGTTTGACTGTGTATCTGTTTGGTCAACAAAAGTCAGCATTGAGCATCAGTTTAGTTCATTGCGAACTAACGTATCTTCATGGACCCGGTTTATAGATCGAGAGCCCATATGTCATTGTATATCCAATCAATATAATAACTTTAGAAGAAATATTCTTTGGAATATTATTCATTCTTTCTCAGTTATCAGTCTTTTCCTTTTCGGTGTATTCCGAAAGCTTGTTCTCTTTTGTCTAATATCTGATCTAATCCATTCAAGTTCCTAAATTCATCTAAGCCTTCGTGATCCAGTACTATCCGTTCTCAATTTGGATTTTATTTGATTTATCTTTTGAGTTGGTTTGTATTTGCTTCTTCTTTAATCGTTAGACGCATCGTCCGGAAGTTGTTCTAAGGAGCTGAAGATCAAGAAGGTAAAGATTGAAGATCGAAGATCAAGAATCAAAGATAAAGAGTAAAGAACATTAAAAATCGCAAGGGCCAGGCAAGTTGTGCTTTGATCATACTGAACCCATGTTTATAACATTGCTATATTTGTTTTACCCTATTGCATATTATTTCAATTATACAATTGTTTCAAATTAAATTGGGACTTAGCTATTATACCAATTTGATCTATACCCTACCTTGCCATTGTATGCCATGATCTAATTGTCACCGTAGGATGGTTAATTAATAGTTGGTTAATATTGATAATCGACATGGGCTGGTTAGACCGTCGTAGATTGCTTAGCCATGCCACGTCATCACATGTGTCCGAATGTTGATACTTAATCTTGACTAATGGAATAGGAATAATGTTTATGAATTGGTGTGTCATGTGTTGTCACACAGTGATATTAAGTTGTCCTTGGCGAGGAGGTCACACAACTAGATTGAAATGTTGGTGGCACGTGGTGCTTGGTAATCAAGCTGGGTGGTAATGATTTAGATTGGGGCAAGTGGCAAGGCGGTGTGCCAAGGTGGGCGAGATTGGCGGGGTATGTGGAAGTCTTGCCTTGGTCATTTTAAGGACTTAACCTTGCAAGCCTTTGACTGAGTCTCTCTTGCAACCACATGCGGAATGGGACAGCCTAGCCGATTAATTAGTAATGTTTTAGCTTGGTACTACCATTGGCGGTGTGAGTCCGGGTGTCGGATTAACTCACATGGCGCAAGAGGGGGCCCTGTCGTGGTGGTTTAACCCTTGATGTTGAAACCTCGTGGGTAATCTTGGGTTAAAGCGAGCTTTGTAAAGCTTTGTCATGATCTCTTTGCCGACACACCAAAGGAAGTGTGTTAATTGCATGGCGCTAAGAGGCGATCATGTCGTGTGGGTAAAGTGCATAACCTCTGCAGAGTGTAAAACTATTGAATAGCCGTGCTCGTGGTATTGAGCAATGCTCGGAATTACTGATTAAGGGTTAGACTTTTGCAAAACAAAACTTGGGATGGATGGCGGTTGCCATGGTAAGTTGGAACTTGATTAAGGATTGGACCTTGGTTTACTTGAGAAATCTGAATCTATTTATTCTGATTATTTGTTTTATTGTTTTACAATCTATTTCTTGTAATTGTTCTCAAATCTTTGCTTTCTTGCAAAATAACCATGATAAGCCATTCCTTGGAATAAGCCTTGCATATAGTTATATTAGAATTGCATTACATGCACAACTTGTTGAGTGCTTTATGTACTCACCCTTGCCATCAACAAAATCACCAGTTGAGGAGAAGACTACAACTTCGAAGGAGGAGAAGTTCTACGAGGAGGCGAATATCTAGGAGTTGAACCTTGTCAGTTGCCTGTGGCATATTGATGGGATTCATTGGCGTTCTTCATTCATTGCTGTTTATTTCTTTTGAGTTGAAGCCACCAAGGCCTCATAAGTGTAAGTTTGACCTAAAGGTCGTTTAATAGTTCTATATTAATAGATGAAGTCTTTATTTATTATTCCGCTGTGTGTGATTGTGATATTTCATCTATGTTGAGACTGTGTGCACTAGCGTGATCCTGGACTAGTGCTGAATACACAGAGGGTCCGGATTTGCATATTCGGGTCCCGACAACATGTTATACCATCGGCTGATGAGATCAAGAAATGCAGGTATTGCAAGTGGCACCATTCTTTTTCTCACAATACTAACGACTGCAATATTTTCCATCAACAGATCCAGTCGGCTATTGAGGACGGTCGGTTAAAATTTGCTGATGAACCAACCATGCAAGTCGACGCTGATCCATTACCAATCAACATGGTTCAATGCTCGGATAAAGGAAAGGAGCCGATGCGAGATGAGCCGAAGACGGATCGGCAGGTCAATGGTCAGTCGGAATCAAGCGGCGGTCAAACCTTGAAAATTACAATCGGCTCATTACAAATAGAAGCCGATCATGAAGGGAGAAATTCGAGAACCATTAAACCCAATGGAAATCCTCAGGTGGGTAAGTGGTACAAAGCTGAAAAATCACCATCACGGCCGTCAGCCGGAAGATCGGGACCGACATTTTCACAGTTACTGGAGAAATACGAAAGAATAAGTAGCCGACCACGACGTCCTACTCACCGGTCGGATAATTTATATCACACTGAAAATGTGGAGAGGGCCCATAGAAGATGTCCTTTTTGGCAGTTTTGTTGGGAAAGGGGAGTAGCACTGCCATCCCCGTATACGTGCCCGATGGAGCATTACCCCCGCGACGATTGGCCAAGGCAATCGATTAAAGATAGGCTGTCTGGGCCGATTTGGCGTTACAACGAAGGTTTCAGAAGGCCTGTTCATGAGAGGATATCTGGACCAAAGCAAGTATCAAACCAGGTCGAAACGCGAAGGTCAAACGTGGACCAAGAAAATCTAGTCGGCAAGATAAGAAAACCAGTAGAGCCCAAGCCTAGATGGTGTCCGTCTGGCCTTAGCCGATCGCAACGCAGACGAATTCAGAGGCTAAGGACTCCAGAGATCCGGGAAGCCGACGCTGAGAAACAGAAGGACGATGCTTTCAATGAGCTTCGTCCGGTCAAGGTCGTCAGAAAAGAATGGAGGAAAAAGGAACAAGCCGAGGAAGACTTTGAATCGGCAGACGATCTAGATTCTCCCATGATCAGGGATGATACACCTCCAATGGACATCAACATGGTGTTCACATTGCCGGCCGAATTCAAAATCAAAACTGAATCGGCTAAAGAAACGTTCGCCCAATCGTGCTCGGGAGTCCGAAACGCAATCTTCGAAAAGCCAAGAGATGATCATCGGCATCTGAAACCATTATATCTGAAAGGATATATAAATGGGAAGCCGATATCAAGGATGCTGGTAGATGGCGAAGCAATAGTAAACTTGATGCCCTATACGACTTGCAAGAAATTGGGTAAGTCTGACGAAGATTTGATCAAAACCAACATGGTTTTAAATGACTTCACCGGCGATCCCACAGAAGCCAAAGGGGTCATGGTTACAGAACTGACCGTCGGCAGTAAAACGTTGCCGACTGCATTTTTTGTTATTGATGCTATGGGAAACTATAGCGTTCTGCTTGGAAGGGACTGGATTCACGCAAACTGTTGCATACCGTCAACCATGCATCAAGCGCTTGTCCAATGGAACGGCGAAGAGGTTGAAATTATCACGGCCGACACATCGGCTCACATTGCCATGGCCAGTTCTGACGCGAATTGGTAACATGAAGAAGCAGGATGTATATCGGGAAAAACATTAGAAGATTGCGATTTCATCTGCGTGAGCAAGACAGGACTTATGCCGATCAGTGTCAAGCCAGGCACATTTGATCGAGCAAACGAAGTGCTACGTCGATGGGGACAAGAAAAACAGTGAAGGTATTATAAGACAAAATGCAAAGCTATCGGCAAACAACGGATAGCTATGAGGCTATAGAAGACTTTCAAGAGGTTGAAAAGTTGGGTCAAGGCTTTACGTCCACCGATCTGCTTGAAGAAGTTGGTATAGGTAGTGGTGATAGAAAAAGACCAACTTTTGTTAGCGAAAATTTAGATGTAAAATATAAAGAGAAATTAATCGAAATTCTTAGAAAATATAAAGATTGCTTTGCTTGGGAATATTAGGAGATGCCTGGTTTAAGCCGACAATTGGTAGAACATCGGCTACCCATTAAACAAGGTTATCGGCCGTTTAAACAGTACCCTAGGCGTTTTAATCCGGCTCTGTATAAAATTATAAAAGAAGAGATAGAGCGATTGTTGGAGGCTAAATTTATAAGACCTTGTCGATATGCGGAGTGGGTTTCCAACATCGTTCCAGTTATGAAGAAAAACGGAAAACTGCGAGTATGTGTCGACTTTAGGGATTTGAACAAAGTGACACCAAAAGATGAATACCCGATGCCTATAGCGATATGCTTATCGATCTTTGCGTCGGGAATAAGATCATAAGTTTTACGGGCGGGAATAGCGGATACAATCGGATATTCATGGCGAAGCCGATATACCAAAAGCAGCTTTGGATGTCACGGTGCAATAGGTTTATTCGAGTGGACGGTTATGACCTTCGGATTAAAGAATGCTGGAGCAACATATCAACGAGCTATGAATCTAATTTTTCACGATTTAATCGGCCACATCGTTGAAATATACATCGATGATGTCGTGGTAAAGTCTGCAGAGGACTTGCAACATTTGACAGATCTAAAAAAAGTTTTCCAGAACATAAGATCACATGGCTTGAAGATGAATCCTTTCAAATGTGCATTCGATGTGTCAGCTGGGCAATTTTTGGGTTTTATGGTGCATGAGAGAGGGATTGAAGTCAATCAAGCAAGGGTTAAGGCCATAGTCAGAACAATGCCCCCGACATGCAAAAATGAATTACAGAAGTTGATCGGCAAAATTAACTATCTTCGAAGGTTCATCTCGAATCTTTCCAGACGGATTCGTGCCTTTACCCCACTGTTGAAATTAAAGGATAATCAAGAGTTTGTGTGGGGAGCCGATCAGCAGAAGGCTTTCGATGATATCAAAGACTATTTAGCCAATCCTCCGGTTTTGGCCGCACCACAAAAGGGGATTCCATTCAAGTTATATATATCGGCTGAAAAGGAGACTACTGGGTCTGTGTTAGCACAAGAAGTTGATGGAAAGGAAAGGGTTATCTTTTATTTAAGCTAACGCCTTCTTGATGCGAAAGTCAGGTACCCTCTTGTTGAGAAATTATGTTTATCTTTATATTTCTCATGCACGAAGTTAAGGCATTATATATTAGCATCGGCTTTTAAGGTGATCTGTAAAACCGATGTTATAAAATATATATTATCAGCTCCAATCCTACGAGGTCGACTTGGCAAATGGGCTTATGCCTTGGTTGAGTTCGACTTGTCTTATGAATCGGCCAAAGCAGTCAAAGGGCAAGTTCTAGCCGATTTTATATCAGGGCATGATACTACTGCCGACTTGGTATCCTTAGCTCCTTGGCAATTGTTTTTTGATGGGTCTGTGTGCAGAGAGGGCGATGGAATCGGTGTAGTGCTCATATCACATAAAGGGCATAATTTCAAATTCGCATTTAATTTGAATAGCCGATCTTTGAACTCATCGAGCGAGAATATGAAGCATTGCTCAAAGGTTTGCGATTATTAGAAAATATCGGGTATGTGCGGTTGAGGCGTGCGGGGATTCTATGTTAATTGTGCGAGCAAATAAAGGAGAATACCAATGCAGAGGCGAGATCTTTGTTGAAATACTTGGAGCAATGCCTAGAGATCATCGGCTCGTTCGTCATTTTCTATCGGTCACGTCCTAGAGAGTTGAGCGATAGAGCTAATCTGTAGCTCAACGGGCATCGGTACAAAGACCTTGACCGATATCAAGTGGTGAGCTAATGGATAAAGCCGTCATGTGTGTGGGTGTCGCGGATTAGCGAACGCAAAAAAGAATTACGATTGATCCATCTAAGCCAGCAGTAACGCATGAATCGGCAACAAGCTTTGATATACATTGTTATGGACGATACACTGTATTATCGGACGATGGAAGGTTTGCTATTAAGATGTCTTGAGGCCGAAGAAGCGCGGGTGGCAATGGGTGAAGTACATGAAGGCATTTGCAATTCTCATCAATCAGCACATAAGATGAAATGGATGCTCAGACGGACATGTTATTTTTGGCTGACGATGTTGGAAGATTGTTTCAAGTATTATAAAGGATGTCAGACCTGTCAGAAGTTCGGTAACATACAGCTAGCACCAGCATCGGCTTTACATCCGATTATCAAACCATGGCCGTTCAGAGGTTGGGAATAGATGTAATCGGCCAAATATTTCCTACTTCGAGTAAAGGCCACAAGTTTATTTTGGCCACAACCGATTATTTCTCAAAGTGGGTTGAAGCTATACCACTTAAGAAAGTAACCAGTGTTGAAGCCATCGGCTTTGTTAATGAACATATTGTTCATCTGTTTGGGATACCGTAAACAATTACGACCGATCAAGGTACGGTGTTCATGTCTAACGAGTTTCAGAATTATGCGACAATTTAAGGGATTAAACTGTTGAATTCATCACCGTACTACACCATGGCTAATGGACAAGCCGAGTCGTCCAACAAAACATTAATCAAATTGATCAAAAGAAAGATTGACGAGAAACCAAGGAATTGGCACTCAACTATATCGGAGTCACTTTGGGCATATCGGCTAGCCTACCACGAATGTGAAGCTTTCACCTTACGGTTGGTGTATGGTCAAGAAGTCAGTATTACCGTTGAAATCAATATTGAATCTATCGAGTAGCGAGACAAGACGGTTTGTCGGCTCAGGATTATAACAATTTGATGATCGACAACTTGGATGAGTTGGCAGAATTGCGTTTGTCCACACTTGATCGGCTTAAGAAAAATAAAATCAGGGTTGCAAGGGCGTATAATAAAAAGGTCGTGCGTAAGTTTTTCGATCAAGCCGATTTAGTATGGAAAACGATATTGCTAGTTGGATCAAAATATAACCGATTTGGAAAATGGTCACCTACGTGGGAAGGACCATACAAAGTTAATCGGCTAGTCGGTGGAAATTCATACGTAATAGAAATGTTGGAATGATATGTTTTCCCTAAAGCTATTAACGGGAAATATTTAAAGAAGTATTATCCTAGCATTTGGGTTGGAGCCTAGCCGACTAAGGATCACGTTCAAGAGGCCAAGATTAACACGGTGCTGTTAATCGGCTAAAAAAGATATTTACGAGAAAGTAAATTTAAAATCGGTTAAACAGCCGATCACTGAAAGTTATAAAGATACCCAGACAAGTCATGTAACATCTGACAAAAGTTTTACATCTCAGGGATTATTAATATTGGATGCCTGAACCAGGAAGAGTCGCGCTTAGAGCCGACAGAGCGCCCGCTGCCTTCGCGATCACGCACTGAACTTCGTCAAGAATGTGCTCATCGTCTTTGGTTTTCCCGGGTACTGGTTTCACCTTGGCCGACTGCTTCGTCACACCTGCGATGGCTTTAGCAATGCCAAGTTTTTGTTCTTTCATGGACGACATGTTTTTTTCCATGGAATGTTGGCCATCTTGGATTAATTTTTCTGTCTTGGCTAGTTCCTCCAAGAGAAATTTCTTTGTCGACTCAAGCTGGGAGAGGTTTTCCTTGGATGTCTTTAGCTGCAGCGCGTCGGCGTCAAACTTGCATTTTTTCGCCTTGGCATCGGCGACGAGCTCATCCAGAAAATTCTGGTCGGCATCTTGAGCTTCGCGCTGCGCTATGCGTGCTTGAGCCTCCTCAACCTCAGACCTCCTCTCGTCCAAGTGGCATACATTCGAGTGCCGCCATCGCCACGGGGTAGGTCGGCTTCAGCGCCACCATGGCGTCTCGAATCGGCTGATTATTTGCCAATATCTCCGACTGCGGCCTGGTGACCAAATCAAAGAGCTTGTTAGGCTTCTCCTTCATGCTAGGGGCAGAGGTCACAACAGCCGACGCTTCTTTCGAGACCTCCAAAATCCTTCTGATCTCTGCATCATAATCATCTGTGGCCATGATCTCGAGGTCGTCAAGATCGACCAGCGAAAATCCCAACAGATTTGTCGGGTCAGAAATGTCTGGCAGATCTGTAGCGAGGGCTGCTGGCATCGGTCGCAGAGGAGAGAGAGGCGTCGATGAAACATTGGGGAGATCTGCTAAAATCTTCACCGCTTGAGCTGACTGCATCGGCTATAAAAATAAAGGGTGAGCCGATGCATTAAAAGACTTAGATACTTATGAAAGGTCGACTCTTACCTCTCCAGTAGCCGACGCATGTGGCGAGCTCTTGCCACTCTGTTCATTGGGCTTAGGGACCTTCTTGGTAGCAGCCTTTGTATATTTTCGCTTCTTTTCTGAGAAGTTTATCGGATAAATCAATCATGTTAGATGGGAATTGATTAGAGATTAAAAGAAAGCCGATAAAATACTTACTGGGTTGTTTTCGCTTCTCCAAGTCCGACAGAGATGGGCTCTGAATGCCCAAGGACCCAGAAGCATAGCCAGTAATGGCAGTCGATTGCTGCTGTTTCCCGAGTTGGCCATCGCCCGATGGACCCGAAGCCGCCTTCTTTCCAATGGCCTTGTTACTCGAAAAGGGCAAATTTAGATTCAGGGTAAAAATTCATGTAAGACAGTGGGAGATTTAGACTCTAAGCCGATACCTCGTCAGAGACATCTACACGCGTGTTAGTATAACCGGACGTAGTGGCCTTGCTGCTAGAATCAGCGCTAGATATTAACGTCGGCTCCGGAAGATTCGGAAAAAATTCGTTGATGATGTTCGATGGAGACTTTGACCGATAGAGGGCTTCTGCAATAACTAACCCCCATGAAGTATAGCCTCCTGCCCGTCTGGTGTTCAGGAAAAAGTGCGGTAAAGATTGGACTTGCAGGTCATCGGATACTTCAAGAACAATCTCGGCTGACACAGCATTACGGACTCTGGCTCTTGGCTCAAGCTGATCAAGAAGCTGAAGACTTGGAATCAATTGACCAAATCCCAGTTGTCTTGCATAAACGGACGGATGGTAGAATTCATATGACGGCTGGTATGTCCGATTCCTTGTGTGGAGACCAGCATGAAGAATACAAGGAGAAATAAAAATTCTATACAAGTCTAGGGTTTCCTGAGGCATCGCGGAGCTGTCGGCTTCAAGATGAAGAAATGAAGGCCATGGAAAATTGGCCACACCGCTGTAATTAAAGAAGTCTCGCTGTCTCAGATCCTCATCACTCAAATGAAGGAAGAAGGATATATACTTCCTTGAATCGGCTGCTATGATTTTTGTTTCACTGCTAGAGCACATAATGAACCGTTCGCCAAACGATCGGCTTGCTTGGTACTGAGGAATAGTGTTCTCTTGGTTGTCTTCTCTTGGAAAGGCTGTATCATCGTTAGGCTCTAGATCAAAAGGTCGGCTAAAGAAGCAATATAGCCAGACTTGAATAAACCATAAAGGACCACCCACATTGCGTACGGTAAAGTCCGCGAAACCCGTGTAAAGCCGACTTCTAATAATGTGCATCATTTGATATACTGCTCCGAGAAACGTTTTTCCAAGTGCAAGTCGACGGCCCTCTACTAATCCTTCTGCAATTGTCTGATATACTTGGGTTAGCCCTAATGAAGCTCCGCAGAACAAAAATCGATCAAGCCACAGGTTAAGGAAAGCAACATGCTCTTCATCCGATACCAATCCGTTTACTTTATTATTATTTGCAATATACTTGGACCAACCTTCGCCTTTGGACCGAATGAGTTTATATTTGGGTTTGGCACTAAAAGCCGATATTTGTTCTCCATCTGGTCTTAAGCAGTAAAGTTGAGCAACGTCCAATAAAGTTGGTCCGACTAGACCGGTGCGAAACATGAAGGCGTTAAAAGTGTCCGACAAAAAATAACAGGCCGTGGCCACCAAGGGCTCATTGGCTTCTGGATCGGCTAGACTCAAAGGGATGCACTCGGCTATACCCATTCTTTCCCAGGATTCTCTTTTTTGATCTGCTACTCGGTTGTACCAGTTTTTCCACCCTTTAAGTGCGGTCGGCCAAGCCCAAAAACTCTTACTCCAACCCTCAATGTTATATCCTCTAGCCGACAAGGGGAGGTGAGTTACTTCTTGCTCAATAACCGTAGCTGCATCTAGGTTTCCTAATGGGCCAAGGAAAAATTGATCAACACTGTTGGGGATTGGGATGAGTACCTGGGAAGGATCCATTCAGCCGATCTTGATGTGAAAGCCGACTGAAGTCAAAAGGGTTGGCGTGCCAGTGGGAGAACAAGATGCAGAAGGAAGAAGCTGATTGTGAATGGCGTGAGAGCTCGAGCACGTGAGGAATGACCGAGTGGGGACCGCATTTTATAGCGAAGTGAAAAAACAAAACGGCGGGAAACGAATCTCAAAGGGCACAGGCAATTAAAATGCACTACTTGCGTGCCAGAGAATTACGGCGTAAATAAAGAGGCAGTTATTGAGTGAAGTTCAACAGTTAGCTGATTGAAAAAGTCGATTATTGCGATTTTTGACAGATGATGAGTCATCTCTAAAAAACGGGGGGCATATGTTTGCACCAAAATTTGATAAGTCTAGTCAAAATCGGCAATAAAGTCAAAGATACGGGAATTAACAGACAGGTTGGAAAGATTTGAAGATATTTGGTAACAGCATGATCTTTAAGGAAATAACTGTTCGAGATAAGGCCGATACGGATCAGGACTTGAAACATGTTGTAGTAGGACACGATCGGCCGAAGGGTATAAAAGGAGGACTAGAGCAAGCTGCAAAAAAGGATCCAACACAATACAATCAACCAGCTTTTACTTTTCTACTTTTTCCTGTCGATTAGGAGTAGTTTCTGTAATTTAGATCTCTCTTTGTAATCGATCTTGATCAATAAAGTTGCGCATCGCCGATTGTTGATCTTCGTCAATTACGCCCAGCTTTGATTTATTCTGATTTTTCTGCGCATCGCCTTCTTCAGAATCAATCTGCCTTTATCCTCTGATTAGCCTTAATCGGCTAGTTAGACTTATCCTATTACCTTGATCTTGATCGGCTTCAAGCTGATTGGATCTAAGCCGATTGATCCTCACGATCGGCTTTGTGCGAATTTTATATTTTTTACCTTGTCGATTCTGAGTCAAATCGGTAGCACGCTCTGAACCGGTGTCCGTCGGTGTCTTTGCGTCGAAACCCCACATCAAGTTTTTGACGCCAACAATATGCTAAATAACTTTTGGGTATAATCGCTAGCATATTACTCTTGCTTAAAGCTATCCGTTTTATGTTTTTAGTCTTTTCAACAAGTGTATGGTCCTCTTTGCGAAAAGTTGTTGGTACTTTGGTTAAAAACCCAAAATAAAACTATGGTTTGACACGGGCGATTATTGGCAATAGCCGGTGGTGCAAAGGGAGTTGCACGTAGTATAGGGTGGAGTATCGCCCGTGTCAGATTAAGGACCGAGCAATGGGACGCTATAGATCCAAGGTTTTCGTTCAACCACGAGGGCTGGTATGGGACAGTCTTAACCTAATAAGTTATGTAGATGTGGCTTTGCATCTAAGGAAGGCGGGAGATTGCACAGGTATTCCAGTCAGGTCTGCCTGTAGGGGTTTCTACATACCAATGCAACGGTGTACGCCTTGCAATGAACAGAAATGTGGTGTTGGGTGTGATGAAAGTGGATCCACGGCTTGGGTTAGTGTTTCTGTTTCCATGGCGAGGGTCAAACGTCCCGGACTGGTTCAAAGCCACGTCTAGATAATGTAACGGCTCTGTATGATCTCCTTGCCGACACACCAAAGGAAGTGTGTTAGTTGGCCTGGCAAAAGAGGTTGATCATTCCTTGTGGGTAAAGTTGTACACCTCTGCAGAGTGAAAAATCTAATCGATAAGCCACGCCCGCGGACATGGGCACTTGGTGAAGTCATTCCAATGTTAGAGTCTTTTGGTATTTTTCTGGAAAATGGGTTGGTTCGAAAACTGTTTTGCAACTAGCTTTGTGTATCAAATGATAGACACTGGGGACTTTTGAAGTCGGGTAGACTGAGTTGAAAGACTTGGATATTTGCTTATGACTTTATGTCTCTCAATTGCTTATTTAAAATGCGATGTTGCAATCTATTATATTCATACATCTAAACGTTTATGCAGCTGCAAAATAACCTATAGCCTGCCTTTATTTAGCTTGCATGATTATTTAATTGCATCTGTCAAACACTATAAGTCTTGCTGAGTACCAATGTACTCAATCTTGCATCTGCTGTCTTAGAGGACGAAGCCTGCGAAGTGCCAGACGATTATTACTTTCACGCAGGGCGCGGGGTGTTCGACGATGATTTCCCCTAGGTTTGCCTAGTCAGTTGCCTGGGGTTTAGTGGGCAAACCACGAGGTTTTTGGAGTTCCTTTAACTCTCTACTTTCCGCTATTCAGTCTTTGTAAATTTTAAACTCTGTATAATTATTTTCGCTTGTATATACATATTTATCAGTTCGATCTCTTGTGGTTGTGATATGAATGTTGTAAACATGTGAGTGCTAGCCAGATCATGGGACTAATCTGATAATCACATGGAGGTTCTGGTTGCAAACGAGGTCTCACAAATATTGATATCGAGCCGCCTTGGATATAGGAAACCACAGGTAAATGGTCGTTAGTTAGTGATGTGAAGATTTAATTTGAAAAGTAAACAACGCCACGCCATACAATCGAAATAGAAACATGGGACGATTCGAATTTTGAATAGATCCGTGGGGATGAGAGAAGTTGTTGTTGAGAAATATGAAATTGGAAAGGAAGTCAAACTCCTATGGAACTGTGATCGGTTGTACACATACTTGCGGGGATATGAAAACTCGCTATTCACTCGGTTTACGGTCAATAATAAGATTATGTAGGAGAGATGACCGAGTGGTTCAAGGCGTAGCATTGGAATTGCTATATGCGCTTTTGTTTCTTGAGGTTGAATCCCTCTCTTTCCATTTCTGTTAATTCACCAGCGTTAGCGTGCAACTCACGATGCCGATTGGGCCTTGGATAGGTGCTCAACTACTGAGCTTCCCAATTTTATGGGAGACTCTCCACTATCTTGGATGAGATAAAAGCAATAGGCAGTTGCTCCTTCCCTTTGCCCGAAGCGAATCTTAGTGCCATGGCACACTACTAGATAGATTGTATGGCTCTGTTGGTGACTTTTTGATTGCGGGTTTCATTTGAAAAACCCCAACGCCATTCATCTTGCATCAAATCCGGTCTTTTTTTAAAAAACTTTATCCTCTACTAATAATGAAATTTAGTATATTTGCTAATTTTCTTATATGTAGTTTCTTAACTATTCATAATAACTATTATGAATCTTTTCTTCTCTTTTTATTTTGTAGATGACACGTTATGTACCCTATCACGAGTCGACCGTTCCAGAGTTGGGTGGAATGATGGGAGTGTTACATCACCTATTGAAGGATTGTCATTTTGAAAGCTCCCCAAGATATGTAGTATTTCAGGCGTACTTGAGCTCGGTGACCAAGGAGTATGCCACTAGAGTTTTCATACCCCTAGACTAGTTTTTAATGAGGGGAAAGGTGTTTTGATGGATATGGATCATCTTTGGATGCTTCAATGAATGAGGTTGCATATCAAGCTATGATCCATCTTCGCCATGTGATTCCAGATTTGGACCTTCCCTACTACTATTTTCCTAGAAGACCCCTGGTTGGAGACAATGTATATAGAGATCATACTGGGGTTAGGAGTGATGGTCTTAGAGTCAAGGCAAATTTTGTAAATAACCTATATAAGCACTATGTTCAGCTGGCACAAGAGTTGTTGGAAACCCGTCGTCGTATGGCATTTTTGGAGGCCCACTTGGCAACGTGCGTAGCAAGAGGCACTATACCACTCACGGTGCTAAGTGATGGAACTTCTCAAATCCCATCTTTGTGGCGTCCTCTACCTGCCTCTTATGTGCCTACGCCTGGTGTGCCAAAAGGGGCTAGAATGTCTTGCATAGGTAGTCGCCCACGTCTTATAAATGATAAGGGAATAGATCCCCGTAGTACTTGTGTGTATCATCCTGAAGTTCCTCGGGTATATCGGCGTAGAGCCTACGCCACTAGGGCTTTGGATAATGTAGAGTAAGTAGGAGTATGTGGATGTGATGAAACAACTTTTGTAGCTATGGGTAGTATGAAATAATAAAGTGACGTATGTAACATCCAGAAAAATATAATAAAATGAAAATGAATATTTTGGATCTGAATATATTTATTTCTTAGTTTTCTGAGAATTACTGGATTTTATTTGGATTTTCTTTGGATTTATGCTTTGTATGAAAAGTCCAACAAATAGAATTATTAAATGGAAAATGGTAAGAAGATAAAGAGGTAAAAGTAAATGCGGAAAAATTACCATGAGGCATCATTCATGCTAGTAAACCAGTAAAACCATCTAGTAAAAATCCTATGTGTTGAAATATAAATAAATAAAATAATTAATCATCTCTTTTGACTAGAAACAGTAGATGTTAAGATTACTAGAAACTATTAGGAACTTATCTGGAGCTATAAAAATTACCGTGATACCCTCAGAATAGGACACACGTCTGGTAAAAATCTTATAAATTTATCATGTCGTTCAAGCCTTTTAAAAATTTCAAGAATAGAGGCATTAAAAAACTTAAAATCAATATTGTCAGAATTTTTATAACATATTTACATAATATTGTGACTTCAAATTTTTATGGAGATATCCATAACCCAATATAAACTTGTATAAAAAGTTCTGAAAATAATTAGTATGATTTACACCCTTAAATAAATAAAATACCGAAATGCAATTTCTAGATAGTGCACAGTGTCAGAATTTTTATAAATCTTTAGCCTAAAATTTTTACTAGACAATGTAACCTATCAGGAGACCTTAGTAAAAAAGTTTTGAAAATTTTCAAATTGAGTTGATGGCTAAATTATTGCGAGTACTAGCTGTCTGGGCTGAGGCTTATCCCATTAAGCATGCGCTCTCGCAGACCAGTGGGCCCCACGGCGTACGGGCCCTTTTCCTGGCGCAAGGCGGTGCTGAAGCGCTCTCGCTGACCAGTGGACCCTGGGCCCAGCTGTCATCCGCCATTTTCTTTTCCCCTCTCTTCTTCGCCTCTCTACCGACCGAGATTGTGCACGCCGAGTCTTCGTCGCCATGTGCAACCCGAGCTGCCCATCCTGTCATCTGATGCCACGTCCAACCTCGGGAGCTCTGTGCCATGCCTTGACCACTTTCATGTGGCCTCCCTGCCGGCGAGAGGCTTGCGCCACTTCAGCGCGTAGCACAGAACCGCCGCGATTTTCATCTCAGTTCAAACCCTATGCTGCTATCCACTCCCAGCTATAAATACCGCTCATACGTCGCCGTGAGCTCCCCCTCTTCCTTCTACTTTCCTCTTAGCCCCGCGCCTCTTTTAGCCTTTGTCTTCTTCACCATTTTCGCGAAGAACCGAGAAAGGGGGGGACGGTGAAGTAAGCAAATTCGGTATCAATTTATGCAATCGATTCATTCCAGAGCTTCGTAGTGCATTCTGAAACTTTAACCCACCTGGGTTTCACTTGTTCTTTGCTGCAGCTCAACCATTTCCGCCGTCCTTCTTCCTCCCGGTCGACGCGCGAGGTCAGCCACCTTCGGCTCTTCTCCGCCTTCTCTCTCAGTTGAAATAGCTCACCCTTAGCTCGCTGATGCTCGCATTGTGCTTCTCCGGTGAGATCTTGGCCAGTAGTGAGCTTTTGCACGCACAGCCATGGCGGCTGCCGCCCCTCCACGGTGCCGACCTACTTCCCGGCCCTCTCCGGTTGAATGGGTACCATCCCTAGGCTCGCCTTGCCACACTGATGCTCATGGAGCTACCCATTTCGCCGCGATGGAGCTAGTTCGCCGGCGGTGAGCCGGAGTTCAAATCCCTCCTTGGTTGGTTGGTGGGTGGGACCGAGTTGTCGATGTGTGTGATCTTCCTTGAGCCGCTCTGTCAGTGCGCACCGGGGTCCAACCGTCAGCCTCTCTGTGAGACCCCGTTCTGATGAACAGGAACCTCCATGTGATTACTGTGCTATTCCCTGGATCAGTAGCTAGCACTCACATGTTTACAACAATTGGAATCACAACCACACCACAAATAAATACAGTGAAACTAATATACAAAGAGAAGCTACAACTCGAGAGAATAAAGCGACAAAAGCGATATCTTGTAGTGGGCCCATCCGACCCATGAGCAGCGACAAGGCATAAACCGGATAGAACATGGCGAAGAAGATCCACAACTGCGGCGAAAAGAGACTCGAAGCCTCGCTAACTCATCCACCTAAAATAATAATTAAGCAAGGGTGAGTACTTTACGTACTCAGCAAGACTTGAGCAAACCTATAATATATGCAGGCCATTTCAAAGAAAAGGCTGATACAGTTAATTTGCATAAAGCGAAATTGAATTGTAAAACAAGTTAACGGAATTTATAAAAGCAAGTTGATTGATAATAAAATAGATACAACAGTAAGTAATACTCACAGTCCTCCATGACGTGAGTTCGAAATAAACCAAACCATAAGGTCCATCAATGTCAGCCCTTCGACAAAAAGCAACAGTTGCTAAAAACAAGTTCAGACCAAACCCATTTTAGAAAATACCAAAGACTCTAACATTGGGAGGATTTTCCCCATGTGTCCCTGACCGTGGACGCGGCTAATCGATTATATTTACACTCTGCAGAGGTGTACAGTTTACCCACAAGGAATGATCAACCTTTTCGCCAGAACAATTAACACACTTCCTTTGGTGTGTCGGCAAGGAGATCATACAGAGCCGTTACATTATCTAGACGTGGCTTTACACCAGCCCGGGACGTTAACCCTCGCCCTGAAGACAGAGACACTCACCCAAGCCGTGGATCCACATTTATCACACACAACACCACGTCTCTGTCTAGGGCAAGGCGTACACCGTTGCATTGGTATGTAGAAACCCCTACAGACAGACCTGACCGGAATGCCTGTGTAATCTCCCGCCTTCCATAGATGCAAAGCCACATCTAAACAACTTATTAGGCTAAGACCCGCCCATACAAGCCCTTGTGGTTGCACGAAAACATGGATCTACAACATCCCATTTGCTCGGTCCTTAATCCGACACGGGCGATACTCCACCCTACACTACGTGCAAACCCGTCTGCACATCCGGCTATTGCCAATAATCGCCCGCGTCAAACCATAGTTTTATTTTGGGGTTTTTAGCAAACTACCAGCAACCATTTTCACACAAAGGACCATTTAGGTTCCATATAAAACATTTCGGGAAACAATTTTAATCATGATCATTTGCCCCACAAAAAGCTAAAGCATGGCTTAGCAGGTTTAACAAGATCGCATATACCCAATTTTGGCATTAAGTAATGTCTAGCCCTATTCTATGGTTATCAAGGTTCACATTTCCATAATTATCAAGGAATTTCATCGACAACGGTATATCTACCAATACCACAAAATAGCGAATTCTGAAAGTAAACGCATGCATGAAACAATTTAGTAAATCGATTGCAAATCAAATCTGGGATCAAGATGGTCAAGGGCGCTTGCCTTGCTTAATCATTGCTACGGTGAAGACTAGGTCGATGGCCCACGGAGGAAGGGCGTCGAATTATACGTCGATCAACCGGAAATATAGCAATTATCCAACTTTAATAAGGGCAAAAAGAAGACAGGAATGCTTTAGGGTTGAATTATAAAGATACATTGCAGAAAACAGGAATGCTTTAGGGTTGAATTATAAAGATACATTGCAGAAAACAGGAATGCTTTAGGGTTGAATTATAAGATTTCAAGATCTCGTGATTTAGGTAAATACACATTCATATACTTAATGGCTTTTATGATGAGCAAAACAAGGTTTCTTCTATAGGTTATCTAATCTTGATTTACGAATTCAAGAGGCTAAAATTACGAATTCTTGTATTTATGACTTCGAATTACAGATGCTAAAATTATTTGGATTAATAGAATTAAGATATTAGTCAATATGCTTAAAGCTATGAATGAACAACACTAAATTCTTAATTGACTTTGCATGAGTAACTCGAATATGACAGATCTGATAAGTTAGATTACCGGTCAAATATCCTTGGTTTTTAAGAAGGTTTTGGTGATACAAATATCTTAACTACAGATTTCTTCATTATTACAAAGTTTGCTCATTCATATTATGAAGTTCATGAATCATAATACTTAGCGTTATTTGGGTGACAAGATTTATATGCAGAACACGATGAAACAAGATTATTTCTTCGGAGAAGGATAGAATATACTTTGAAGAACATTTCTAGTTGATTTCATACATTTTAGTGTTTAAACGCGACATTATACTCATTGCTGAAAAAGCTTATATGATAATAAGGGTCACGTTATAATGAATTGGATTAGAAGTGTAGTGAACAATTATCACTCAGGGTTATTGCACTAGCTGGATTTAGTCGAAAAGCAAGCTGTAACAAGAATGTTTTTCCAGATTATTGTATTCCATATCCTAAAGATCATTTCTAGGCTGTTTTGTTTTCCCAAATTCTGTATTTAGACAAGATGTTTTGAGTGCTACCGAAAAGGTTTAAGTGAGCACAATAGACTATGTATGAATAGCACTAAATCTTTAATTGATTTTACATAAGAATTAGTTTTGTGTTGAGTTAGATCCGTTGGTTTAGGCTACCGACTCATTTTCATGATCTTTGAGAAGGTTCTGGTAACACAAATATCATAATCATTTATTTCGTATTTATTATTTAAGCTCTTTTATTTATATTACGGATTCCAACTTATTTGATTAAATTTTAAATTCTTTACAGAGACAAATAATTATTATTTTAGCTGATTTTCCTAAATTTAAATTTTCTTGTTTTTCTCTTCTTTTCTTTGTATTTTTATTCTCCTGATCATTTATTGACTACTGATTAATTTATGCAACTTTTAGTACGATTGGTCTTATGATTATTTTCTGCGGTCTAGAAGCAAATTTTATGCACTTGAACTTCCAAATTTTGCTTCTTTTCTTTTCTTCATCTTTTCTTTTTCTCCTTATTTCTTTCTTTGTTTCTTTCCTTTTATCTAGTCGATGCCTTGGCGAAACCTTATCCATCCGGTCCTGTACTTCTTCCTGGCTTCCTCATCCATTCCCCATTCTATTTCTTCCTCCCTGGCTCCCTCTTGCGCTTCACCCGATTGGGTCAGCCACCCATGGCCGACGCCCACGTCGCCGGTCGATCGCCCTCTCGCTCGCTCTCCTCCAACTCACGTGTGCGCCGCTGGGCTCCTGCTGGTGCCAGTAGCTCCGGCCACCGACCTGCGCTCGGGCCCTTGTTGCTGGCCGCCGCATGCCGCCTGGGCGGCTGAGGCCGCTTACGACCTTTGCGAACTTGGCCGGGGCAGCTTGAGCAGCTACTCGGCCCTGCCTGCGCCTTGCGCGGGTGGCTGAGCCCATGATCGCCGCCCATGGCTCGGTCGGCCGCCATCTACTTCCTTATCTTCTTGGTTTCTATATGCAACAAGGGTTTGGCATACCTAAATGTACGTGATTTGTTTCTATTTTCATGATGCTTATTGTGTTACGTGCTAGAAGTGAAATGGTAAGAACTATATGGTGCGTGATGATTTTAAGCGATCTGAGACCATTAGTTTCACTTTATTCTACTCAATCTCTATTGTCATCTGCTGGCTATTGATTGCTATTGCTACATACTAGCAATTTGATACTCTTGGGATGATAAGGATTACGCGGTACACGAGGCTGGAAGAAAAGAAATGTGGCACAAGTTGTGATGATGAGGAAAATGAAAAGTGGTTGTGCCCTTCTTTTGATCCATGAGCAACTTGGCTTGGAATTGCTTGGCCTCCTAGTGAGCTTCGGCTCTGGGTTCTTGGAGACCTTCGGTCCTTTAGAGCTTTGGCTCTTGCCTTACAGTTCTGATGCTTACTCCTTATGACCTTTTGGTCTTGGGCTCCTAATGGCCTTGATGATCTTCAGGCTTCTAGCTTGATGGCCTCCTGGTGCGCTTGAGTTCAAGCTCTTACTCGATTGATGGATTGTAGGGCTTGGTCCTGGAATGCTTTTGTGTTCTGGAAAGATTGAGGCCGTGAGCTTTTGTATTTGGCTTACTATGAGCTGTGAGTTCTTTGGGTTGGGAATGCTCTTGAGGCCTTTGGTTTAAATGCACGAGGCTTGCTTGGCTTCTGGTAGAAGTCTCTGGACTTACGAAATGCTCTTAGTCTGAGAAACATGCATATCGGTCTTCTTGGTGGTTGGTTTATATGGTGGTTTAAAGATGAAGCCTCTAGAGAAGGCTTGGTTCAATGGATTTGGCTTTCTTTGTCCCTTAAGTGCGATATTTCATATGTATCTCAATTGACTGTGCTCCTCTATAATTTATCTGTGGGTAAAACATTTTCTACTGCACGATATTTTCTAAAGTACGTGCGTCTACGACTTTAAACACAGGTTTGTATAATTGTCGAGGGATGCTAACAAATCACTAGAGGCAACTGGTTGGCCCGCAGACAACTTTTAGTACCTCAATGAGTGATAACAATGTTTTGTGCTGACGGCAATTTCTACTCAATTATAATCTTTAATTAATTTTGCATATTTACAATTTTATTCTACTGGCAAAACAATATTTGTGATGTTTGCAGGTTATATGAAGATTGGAACGATAGGAGATAACAAGACAGAAGACTTCAGAAATAAAGATTTTTATTTTCGGCTTTTGTACCTATTCATTCTTGCAAACAAGATGAAAATGTAAATTTAAATTTTTAACACTGCAGCTTACTTAATTGTACCCAGATGTTGGGACATTTTATTAAACTTTGACACTTTTACTGTTGTTAGTAAAAAGGTGTCTTTTCAATTATATTTTCATTATTCTGTACATTAAAATTTTATTTACCAACTGAAATAAATCAGCTGTGCATTTATGATTTTTAACATTAACTTTCCATGATTTTACTTTTACCTTTTTTTTCTCTTTACCATTATCCATTCTTTAATTCTATTTGTTTGATATTTCTCACAATACACAAATCCAAGGAAAATCCAAATAAATTCCAATAATGCCACGAAGACTCAGAAATAATTATATTCAAATTAAAAATATTTATTTTCATATTATTGTATTTTTCGGGATGTTACAAATCTACCCCCCTTACAGAAATCTCGTCCCCGAGATTTGCAAGGACTAGGTAGGTTATGGAACTTCTTCTGGGAAGCAACTTTATCGTTTCTTTGTATTCTTGTCTTCAGTGTAGTTGCTTTACTCGAGTTTCTTCTTGCAATTCCGAATTAACGTGCTGAGAATAGGGAAGGCTTCTATTAGGGTTTTGCGTAAGCAGATAAGGGATATTATTATATATCTCTTTTGATTAAAAATCTAGGATTGTTAATAAGGATGATCAAATTTAGAGAATAGCACTTAGTATGCTTAGGATACTTGAGGTGAAAGAATAGATGTATTGTCATTAAATTCATTTGGAAAGAATTGAATGTTATCATCAAGAAACGATATTTGAATACAACGGTTGATCTGTATAGTCAACATTAGTTGACGAGATTAGCTGAGAATGAATGTCATTCAAAGTTGTCTTTAGATTGAAAACAAGGTAAGATAATTCAACAATTTGGGATTGATGAGGTTAGTTGCGAATAAATTTGGTTTGGTGACTTTTAGAAACATAAGTAGGAGACAGCTAAATCCGAGGTGTTAATTTTTCATTGATTACAGAACAGATGGAGGACTTATCGGGTAATGGTTAAAGACGAAAATTGAAAGGTTAGCACTTGACCTTTTACCGGCCATTTGGATAGACTAAGTTAAGACATATTTTGATGAGAGTTGATGAGATTTAATAGGCAACATTTAAACTTATCAAACCATTACTTTAAGAATAGTTCCTATATGAACTTTTGGTTGACTTCAAGTAGATCTAAAGAGATAAGATAATTTCAAATTAATCTAAGTTCTAATAGAAACTGTATTTATAAGGGATGTATCGACATTGAGTCGGTATATGTTATGTTTGATGTCTTGGTGGTGTAGATGCATGTTTAAGGAATCGTTGATCTTCAAATTCTTAAGTTCAATTTCGGGTTGTTGTATATCTCCTCGAGGTTGAGAACGAAATAGATTTTGTTTCGTCTTTAGGCAATTGTTGGGATCTTACGTTTACTACATCAAAAGTAAGAAATTTTGGCTTTCGGTTTTAAGTAATGAGATAGCTGTTCATTGGTGTTGTTGGAGGGATGACAAATGACAATTGAAATTCAACATGGAGTTGAGTAGAATTCTTTTAGAACAAGTATCTTTGTTCAAGCATCATTTCTTTAATTGATTTTTCGAGTAAATTGCTTCGGATTTTATTTCTTTTACTCTTGGAGTCATAATTTTGACCGAGTCTTCTATGAGATATGGTCGTGTTTTAAATCTTGATGACGACCCAAAAGAACAAGATATTCGTTTTTGAAACGAACATGCAGCATGACAGAGTTTGAAAAGAATCATCACTCGAAGATGACAAGTTGTCTTTAAAGGAAGAACAGGCTAGGACAAAGAACTAGTTTCAAGTTCATCGGCGAGTTAGTTTTTCATCTTACACGCATATTTGTGGAACACGTTTTACGCAAGATACGGAGACGGAAAAAGCTAAAGCGTTTGAGGTCATCGTAAAAGCAATGGTTGGCTGAGCACGATCCTTGACAACATAGAGAAGTTTGTGGCGTTTGTAGAAAAGAAGCGGGGTAAACCAAGAGAACATTAGGTATTTAAAAAGGAACGAAGATGTTTCCACAAAATTTGAACGGATGCGAGTAAAGGCGGCCAAGTTGCAACGGGTCTGTGCAACAAGTGCTGTTTCCACTTTTTGATTGACCAAAGAAACAAGGAAAGCTTAATGGTGCGTATGCGCGGTGATGGTAATTGCGAGGTTGAATTAGGCGCACATGGCGAGAGATGTAGTAACGAGGGCGATATAGTCTCCTGATTGAGATGTAAAGTGACCTATATAGGCGCTTAAGGCAGCACAAACAGGATTTGAACGGCGACGTTTTGGTAGCGGTCAGCGATGACATTAGAATTTAATGGCGTAGGACATAAGCGAGACAAAGATAAGAGTATAGCGGCTGTCTCATCATCATTACTGGCATCAGTGAGTTGGGCATTGCGTTGTCCTACCACGGTGGAGTGAGGGAGACGGTGCGCCCTACCGTGGTGATCATTGGGTAGTGGGAGCAAGCCATCGAAGCCGGCGCCAAATGTGAACGCAAAGAAAAATTGTGCTCTACTCTGTACCGAGCTTGTTCGAAAGAAAGATAAAGGAGAGGAGAAGGAAAAGACTAGGTGAAAAGGTGCAGTATCGAATTGATCCCTTTTGTCGTGTGTGCAGTGAAGCTACGTGATCGGTGCAATAAATTGCACTAGATGCTTGGTTTTAACAAAAAGCTGGCTGCTTGCTGTCGTGGAGAAGAAAAGTATGTGTCTAGTGATTTTGTTTGATTACGGCGAGCACTTGTGCTAAGGTTGGAGATTCTGGCATTCGTTTTTCTTGGTTGGGTTTCACGAGTAGATGAGGAGTGTTAGCAATTATACTAAGAATCATTAGCAAAAAAAAAAAGCTAATTTAAGGAGAGGTACTCAGTTTGTTAAAATGTTTGAGATGAATAAAAGGATGCATCTCGACTAGAATTATTTGGGGATAGCCAAAGGTTGATTATAAAGGCTGGAAATTTTATTACTCATTACTTTCAGTGAATGCATTAATGGATTATGTCGCAGGCATCCTGCAACGGTATTTATTAGGACATAGTTATTTAGATGTAACTCTGTTGGGTTACGAGGCAACGCTCTGTTCATTAGAATATTATTTTGAGAATAGCCTATATATGGATTAAGTAATTCTTTGGTTAGTTTATAAGGCAACATCTCATTCATTAAAACATTGTTTCAAGGCGGTTATTAGTAATTATTAGTTCATAAGGCAACTTTTCGTTCCTTAAAATTTGCTTAATTAGATTTTCTTATTAAATAAGGGTTGACACATCGTAAATTTCAACCTAATGGTTTAACATTTACGAGAGTAACCCGAAAGCAATACAAAAGGTCTACAACAAAATTTCAACAACACGGTAAAATTATATATGCATTCAACTTAGTATATGGGAGGGGTACCTAAGGTTTTTCTTCTATTAGCCTAATCATAGGTATTTATGTTCAAGAGGTTTACTTAGAATAATATGTACTTTAGATAATAATGTCCTTTAAAGTAGGCTATTCGGTGACGAGTTTCTTTTAACATTTGCTCCATTTGCTGATGTTAGTAATCCAAAGCTTCTATGAAGTTGGTGAAGTTATGATTCTTTGCTACTTCCATCTTCTTAAATTTATTACGCGAACGTCATGATGTTGTTGACTTACTACCAAAATTACTTTCAAAAAGATTTGTCGGTAGTTTTTATTAAGCATAAGGAGAGAATTCCTTCTAGAAAGGAACAAGTTTTAGAGCGGAAAAGAAAGCTCTACAGAAGGAGGAAACGCAGTATTTAGATAAGGAGATAAAATCCTATAGATGGAAAAAGTATCTGAGATAAGGAAACTAAATCTTACAAATGGGAAAAGAGTATATCTACAACTAATGCTTCTCTTTAATACTCCTATTAGAAAATAGGCTTTTCATTTTTTTTCAATTTCCCTTTTGACAACCATTCTAAGGTTTCTATTTAGAAGTATAGAACTTCTCGGGTTATAGTTCATTTTCATGGTATATAATCTAGACAAGGTAATAAGGTGAATGGTTAAGAATTATTATTGGAAAAATTATACTTTAACTAGCCAAACGTGACTTAGGTAAGTTGGTTGTTAATAGCATCTTGACCTTGATTTATATACAGATAGTGTATTCTCTAGTAACGCTAGGAATGGCATGGAGACTATACTATTAATCCTATTGAGGCTTGATTAACCATAATGGTTTCACAAGCGAGAAGTTCTACAGAAAGAAAGGATAAGTTTATAAAGAAGTTTTATATAGATAAGAGACAAACTATCTTCAAGGAAAGAGAAGAATTTGTTTACAAATCAAAATGAAAGTGGTGGTAAGGATAAGAACTTAAGAATAAGGAGAGAATAGCAAAGCCTATATTTTGCAAATACAATAGCTTTTGAGAATAAGATTTTGAATTTGCTTATTCCAATGCTAACGACCATTCTATCTAGGGTTTACCGTGCAGTCAGCATAGCTCTGATACCATTGCTGTGAGACCCCGTTCTGATGAACAGGAACCTCCATATGATTACTGTGCTATTCCCTGGATCAGTAGCTAGCACTCACATGTTTACAACAATTGGAATCACAACCACACCACAAATAAATACAGCGGAAACTAATATACAAAGAGAAGCTACAACTCAGAGAATAAAGCAGCAAAAGAAGCGATATCTTGTAGTGTGCCCATCCAACCCGCAGGCAACTGACAAGGCATAAACTCTAGATAGAACATGACGAAGAAGATCCCGCAACCTGCGATGAAAAGAGACTCGAAGCCTCGCTAACTCATCCACCTAAAATAATAATTAAGCAAGGGTGAGTACTTTACGTACTCAGCAAGACTTGAGCAAAACCTATAATATATGCAGGCCATTTCAAAGGAAAGGCTGATACAGTTAATTTGCATAAAGCGAAATTGAATTGTAAAACAAGTTATCATTTACAAACGGAATTTATAAAAGCAAGTTGATTGATAATAAAATAGATACAACAGTAAGTAATACTCACAGTCCTCCATGACGTGAGTTCGAAATAAACCAAACCATAAGGTTCATCAATGTCAGCCCTTCGACAAAAAGCAACAGTTGCTAAAACCAAGTTCAGACCAAACCCATTTTAGAAAATACCAAAGACTCTAACATTGGGAGGATTTTCCCCATGTGTCCCTGACCGTGGACGCGGCTAATCGATTATATTTACACTCTGCAGAGGTGTACAGTTTACCCACAAGGAATGATCAACCTTTTCGCGAACAATTAACACACTTCCTTTGGTGTGTCGGCAAGGAGATCATCTGAGCCGTTACATTATCTAGGCGTGGCTTTACACCAGCCGGGGCGTTAACCCTCGCCCTGAAGACAGAGACACTCACCCAAGCCGTGGATCCACATTTATCACACACAACACCACGTCTCTGTCTAGGGCAAGGCGTACACCGTTGCATTGGTATGTAGAAACCCCTACTGATGCAGACTGGCCGGAATGCTGTGTAATCTCCGCCTTCCATAGATGCAAAGCCACATCTAAACAACTTATTAGGCTAAGACCCACCCATACAAGCCCTTGTGGTTGCACGAAAACATGGATCTACAACATCCCATTTGCTCGGTCCTTAATCCGACACGGGCGATACTCCACCCTACACTACGTGCAAACCCGTCTGCACATCCGGCTATTGCCAATAATCGCCCGCGTCAAACCATAGTTTTATTTTGGGGTTTTTAGCAAACTACCAGCAACCATTTTCACACAAAGGACCATTTAGGTTCCATATAAAACATTTCGGGAAACAATTTTAATCATGATCATTTGCCCCACAAAAAGCTAAAGCATGGCTTAGCAGGTTTAACAAGATCGCATATACCCAATTTTGGCATTAAGTAATGTCTAGCCCTATTCTATGGTTATCAAGGTTCACATTTCCATAATTATCAAGGAATTTCATCTGACAACAGGTATATCTACCAATACCACAAAATAGCGAATTTACAGAAAGTAAACGCATGCATGAAACAATTTAGTAAATACAGTGCAAATCAAATACTGGGATCAAGATGGTCAAGGGGCGCTTGCCTTGCTTAATCATTGCTTACGGTGAAGACTAGGTCGCAACTGACGGAGGAAGGGACGTCGAATTATACACGTCGATCAACCGGAAATATAGCAATTATCCAACTTTAATAAGGGCAAAAAGAAGACAGGAATGCTTTAGGGTTGAATTATAAAGATACATTGCAGAAAACAGGAATGCTTTAGGGTTGAATTATAAGATTTCAAGATCTCGTGATTTAGGTAAATACACATTCATATACTTAATGGCTTTTATGATGAGCAAAACAAGGTTTCTTCTATAGGTTATCTAATCTTGATTTACGAATTCAAGAGGCTAAAATTACGAATTCTTGTATTTATGACTTCGAATTATAGATGCTAAAATTATTTGGATTAATAGAATTAAGATATTAGTCAATATGCTTAAAGCTATCAATGAACAGCACTAAATTCTTAATTGACTTTGCATGAGTAACTCTGAATATGACAGATCTGATAAGTTAGATTACCGGTCAAATATCCTTGGTTTTTAAGAAGGTTTTGGTGATACAAATATCTTAACTACAGATTTCTTCATTATTACAAAGTTTGCTCATTCATATTATGAAGTTCATGAATCATAATACTTAGCGTTATTTGGGTGACAAGATTTATATGCAGAACACGATGAAACAAGATTATTTCTTCGGAGAAGGATAGAATATACTTTGAAGAACATTTCTAGTTGATTTCATACATTTTAGTGTTTAAACGCGACATTATACTCATTGCTGAAAAAGCTTATATGATAATAAGGGTCACGTTATAATGAATTGGATTAGAAGTGTAGTGAACAATTATCACTCAGGGTTATTGCACTAGCTGGATTTAGTCGAAAAGCAAGCTGTAACAAGAATGTTTTTCCAGATTATTGTATTCCATATCCTAAAGATCATTTCTAGGCTGTTTTGTTTTCCCAAATTCTGTATTTAGACAAGATGTTTTGAGTGCTACCGAAAAGGTTTAAGTGAGCACAATAGACTATGTATGAATAGCACTAAATCTTTAATTGATTTTACATAAGAATTAGTTTTGTGTTGAGTTAGATCCGTTGGTTTAGGCTACCGACTCATTTTCATGATCTTTGAGAAGGTTCTGGTAACACAAATATCATAATCATTTATTTCGTATTTATTATTTAAGCTCTTTTATTTATAATACGGATTCCAACTTATTTGATTAAATTTTAAATTCTTTACAGAGACAAATAATTATTATTTTAGCTGATTTTCCTAAATTTAAATTTTCTTGTTTTTCTCTTCTTTTCTTTGTATTTTTATTCTCCTGATCATTTATTGACTACAGTTAATTTATGCAACTTTTAGTACACGATTGGTCTTATGATTATTTTCCTGCGGTCTAGAAGCAAATTTTATGCACTTCAGAACTTCCAAATTTTGCTTCTTTTTCTTTTTCTTCATCTTTTTCTTTTTCTCCTTATTTCTTTCTTTGTTTCTTTCCTTTTATCTAGTCGATGCACTGGCGAAACCTTATCCATCCGGTCCTGTACTTCTTCCTGGCTTCCTCATCCATTCCCCATTCTATTTCTTCCTCCCTGGCTCCCTCTTGCGCTTCACCCGATTGGGTCAGCCACCCATGGCCGACGCCCACGTCGCCGGTCGACCGCCCTCTCGCTCGCTCTCCCCTCCAACTCACGTGTGCGCCGCCTGGGCTCCTGCTGGTGCCGTAGCTCCAGCCGCCGACCCTGCGCTCGGGCCCTTGTTGCTGGCCCGCCGCATGCCGCTCTGGTCGGCTGAGGCCGCCTTGACCCTTTTTGCCGAACTTGGCCGGGCCGCTGAGCTGGCTACTCGGCCCCTGCCTCGCCTTGCGCACGGGTGGCCTGAGCCCACTGATGCGCCGCCCCATGGCTCGGTCTGGCCGCCATCTACTTCCTTATCTTACTGGTTTCTATATGCAACAAGGGTTTGGCATACCTAAATGCTTCTGTGATTTGTTTCTATTTTCATGATGCTTATTGTGTTCTGTGCTACAAGCTGAAATGGTAAGAACTATATGGTCTGTGATGATTTTAACTGATCTGAGACCATTAGTTTCACTTTATTCTACTCAATCTCTATTGTCATCTGCTGGCTATTGATTGCTATTGCTACATACTAGCAATTTGATACTCTTTGGGATGATAAGGATTACGGGTACACGAGATCGGAAGAAAAGAAATGTGGCACAAGTTGTGATGATGAGGAAAATGAAAAGTGGTTGTGCCCTTCTTTTGATCCACTGAGCAACTTGGCTTGGAATTGCTTGGCCTCCTAGTGAGCTTCTGGCTCCTGGGTTCTTGGAGACCTTCTGGTCCTTTAGAGCTTTTGGCTCTTGCCTTCTGGTTCCTGATGCTTACTCCTTATGGCCTTTTGGTCTTGGGCTCCTAATGGCCTTGATGATCTTCAGGCTTCTAGCTTGATGGCCTCCTGGTGCGCTTGAGTTCAAGCTCTTACTCGATTGATGGATTGTAGGGCTTGGTCCTGGAATGCTTTTGTGTTCTGGAAAGATTGAGACTGGTGAGCTTTTGTATTTGGCTTACTATGAACTGTGAGTTCTTTGGGTTGGGAATGCTCCACGAGGCCTTTGGTTTAAATGCACGAGGCTTGCTTGGCTTCTGGTAGAAGTCTCTGGACTCTGAAATGGCTCTTGAGTCTGAGAGATACATGCATATCGATCTTCTTGGTGGTTGGTTTATATGGCTGGCTGCCTTAAGAGAGGAAGCCTCTGGAGAAGGCTTGGTTCAATGGATTTGGCTTTGCTGTCCCTTAAGTGCAGTATTTCATATGTATCTCAATTGACTGTGCTCCTCTATAATTTATCTGTGGGTAAAACATTTTCTACTGCACGATATTTTCTAAAGTACGTGCGTCTACGGCTTTAAACACAGGTTTGTATAATTGTCGAGGGATGCTAACAAATCACTAGAGGCAATTGGTTGGCCCGCAGACAACTTTTAGTACCTCAATGAGTGATAACAATGTTTTGTCTTGTGGCAATTTCTACTCAATTATATTCTTTAATTAATTTTGCATATTTACAATTTTATTCTACTGACAAAACAATATTTGTGATGTTTGCAGGATATATGAAGATTGGAACGATAGGAGCTAACAAGACAGAAGACTTCAGAAATAAAGATTTTTATTTTCGGCTTTTGTACCTATTCATTCTTGCAAACAAGATGAAAATGTAAATTTAAATTTTTAACACTGCAGCTTACTTAGTTGTACCCAGATGTTGGGACATTTTATTAAACTTTGACACTTTTACTGTTGTTAGTAAAAAGGTGTCTTTTCAATTATATTTTCATTATTCTGTACATTAAAATTTTATTTACCAACTGAAATAAATCAGCTGTGCATTTATGATTTTTAACATTAACTTCCCATGATTTTACTTTTACCTTTTTTTCTCTTTACCATTATCCATTCTTTAATTCTATTTGTTTGATATTTCTCACAATACACAAATCCAAGGAAAATCCAAATAAATTCCAATAATGCCACGAAGACTCAGAAATAATTATATTCAAATTAAAAATATTTATTTTCATATATTGTATTTTTCGGGATGTTACTCTCTCGGCCGTTCTCGTGTGAGCACTAGAGTAGATCGGTTCAAACGCGCCAGCGCGCCAAAAACTGGAAGACGTTTTCCAAACATCGAAAAGTATTTTGGAATTTCAGTGTATTTTCCAAAACCGAGTCACTTCAAATGTCCATAAGTTTTGAATCATAACTCCAAAATTAGTGAAATGAAATTCTATATTCATGTAAAATCAAGTTCTTTCAGAATAAGCAAAAATATTTTGAAAATGATCTCTAGGTATTTTTGAAATTTAAATTTGAATAAAAAGACCAAAGATATGCTTTATACAAAAATTCTGCAAACAAACTTAGAAGTTAATGAAACTAATTTTTCTAGGATCCTTAAGTTTCCAAAAGTTCAAATATATAAAAATTGTGAGGTGATCCCGGTCCATACAAGAAGTAGTGCGGCTATTTTTCCCTTATAGCTGCTAGCATTATATTAGTGCTGATTATGTTTTGTTTTAAAATTTCAGATGGCAAATCCTACCAGTTGGACAGCTATAGTTTGGGAATTAGCAGAAAGTTTTGGGCAAGAAAAGAATCACCCTATGCTTACCATTAGGCAAGCCACCGATGGATTTAAGGTTTATGCGCACGCAGTTACTATAAAGAGAGAGCGTCGCATGCACCATCGTGTTAAGCATCATGATTCAAAAGGGTCCAAGCTATTCAAGAAACAAGCCGCAAGTTGATGAGAAAGATCTGTCTAGTACATCATGTTGATATGAGTGTGTATGTGCGCTTGTATGAAGCACGTGTAGGTCGCCAAGGGCCTGAGCTAGAACCTAGGAGGCATAGGACAGGGAATAGACAAGAATATCTGCGTCAGTTTCGCCCAGCAGGAATTCAAGAGCCGCTTCCCGAGCCTTCTAGTTCGGGGAGTAGTTGTGATGCTGGATCGCCGTCGCGACATCCGGGGATTGGTAGTGAATAGGCCCTCCCCAGTGACTTTTTGTTGTAGTAATAGATGTGTAAAATAGATGGTATGCGTATGTATAGTTAATATTTGAGTGAAATACTTTTGGTATTGTAAGTTTTCGAGTTGCATCTTTTTATGAGAATAATAACTGTGAAGTGAAGATTTTCGATGAGATTATCCTTCATAGTTAGTAATAATAATAATAATAATAATAATAATAACAATAAATTTCGAAATCATATCCTTGTCTTTACAACGAACTAAGAGGTAGTGATTGCAGGATGAGGCCAACAAGGTCGCTCAGTCAGATTCTGGAGACCGATGCGGCTCAGGATGCTCGCGACCCTCAAGCAAGCATCTCAACGCCAGCTCAGCCAAATCCACAGCATCCGACGACGAGAGCTTCGACATCTCGAGCGGCTCGTCGAGATGCCCCCATTCCATCTCCTATCGAGGATAATATTACTGGCGAGTAGTTGCCTCCGCCACATACTATGGCTCAAGTATTGGCCCTAATTGAGCAAGGAAGGCAAGCAAATACATTGCTGCTGCAGCAAATAGCTCAGAACACATCGGCTCAAGGTGTTGCTCGTGGAGGGAACGGTGGACCGCCACAAGTGTCCAGGATGAGTGAGTTCTTGAGAACTCAGCCACTGGTTTTCTCCGCTTCACCCGAGCCCCTTGATGCGGATGATTGGCTGCGTGCCATGGAGAGCAAGCTGAATATTGCCCAGTGTGATGACCGAGAGAAGGTTCTTTATGCCTCCTATCAGCTCGAGGGAACCGCAGCTATTTGGTGGGAAAGTTATCAAGCAGTTTTGCCAGAGGGGCGAGAAGTGCTTTGGCCAGAGTTCAAAGCCTCTTTTCGTCACACTTATATTCCCACTAGTGTAATTGAGGTGAAAAAGCGGGAGTTCATGGATTTGAAGCAAGGCTCGATGACTGTGATGGAATATTTGCATCACTTCAACTAATTGTCCCGGTATGCTACATATCAAGTAGCAAATGAAGCGAGGAGAATTGAGCGGTTCCGAGAGAACCTAAATGAGGAGATCAATTGGGCTTTGATAGCCCAAGATATTGATGATTTCCAGACTCTTGTTGACAAAGCCGTAAGGGTGGAGCATGGTAGTCGCAGTGTGTTGGAAAGTCGCAAGCGCAAGTGGCATGCGCACAGCTCAGCTGGGGCTGGGTCATCCAGGTCGCAAGGGTGGTAGTCGACTAACTTTCATCGACCACCACCACTTCAAGCACCAAGGACTCAGCGACCAACTCCCCAGACTCAGAGATCTCAATGTCAGGCTCCCCGCTTCATTCAGCGGCAGTCACAGCAGACTGTTCGCCAAGTGCAACAGCCTAGAAAGGCTACTGTTGTCCAGAAGTAGGCACATAATGTCACTTGTTTCCATTGCAAGGAGCGTGGGCATTACACCAGTTCTTGTCCTAAGAAGAGGACTAGGCAACCACGTTCGCAAGCTCATGGCCGGTCTCAGGAAGCCGCAAGGCGACAGTCCCAAGGATCGACTCCACCACCTGTGCAAGGCGGAAGTATTGGGCGCCTTCATCATATGACAACTGAATAAGCGCAGGTAGCATCGGATGTTGTGCTTGGTATGTTCCTCGTGCAATCTATCCCTACCTTGGTTCTGTTTGATTCGGGAGCTTCCCATTCTTTTATATCCAAGAAGTTTTATGTGCAAATCAAGTTAGAACTTTCTCTGTTGCCTACTCACATGGTTGTGCAATCGCCTGGGGCCACCATTAGAACTGCTAGTTTTTGCTCTAGAGTTAGCATAGAAATCAATGGGGTTATGTCTTATGCTAATCTCATCATGATAGAGACATCTGGGCTAGATATGATTTTAGGCATGGATTGGTTGGCTAAACATAAAGGTTGCATAAACTGTGTTGATAGATCTATATCTCTGGTAAATCAAGATGGAACACATGTAGAATTTGCCTCAAGTACTAAAGATACAGCACCTCAACCAATCTGGTGTTCAGCATCTGCTGTAAAATTAGAAGATGTGCCAATAGTTAATGAGTTTCCAGAGGTTTTTCCTGCTGAATTGCCAGGAGTGCCTCCGGATCGTGATATGGAGTTTATTATCGATTTGGTGCAGAGAACTGCACCAATATCAAAGCGTCCATATCGGATGCCTCCAAATGAGTTAGTGGAATTGAGAAGCAACTTAAGGAACAATTGGATAAAGGGTTATTCGTTCCAGTACATCACCCTGGGGAAGTCCTGTTCTTTTTGTCAAGAAAAAGGACGATAGCCTGCGCATGTGCGTAGACTACCATGCTTTAAATGAAATAACCATCAAAAATAAATATCAGCTTCTCCGGATTGATGATCTGTTTAATCAGCTGATTGGAGCACAAATCTTTTCCAAGATAGGCTTGAAGCTGGGATATTTTCAGTTGAAAGTCAGACCATCAGATATCCCATAGACCACTTTCACTACACGTTACAGTTTATATGAATACATCGTAATGTCCTTTGGGCTTACTAATGCTCCAGCAAGCTTTATGAACTTAATGAACACGGTTTTCATGGAGTATTTGGACAAGTTTGTAGTTGTCTTTATTGATGATATCCTTATTTATTCCAAGAGTGAAGAGGATCATAAGCAGCACTTGCATATGGTTCTCAGCAAACTTCACGAAAATGAGTTATATGCCAAGTTCGAGAAATGCGAGTTTTGGTTGAAGGAAGTGGCATTCCTCGGGCATGTTTTGTCTGGAGGCGGAGTCGCTGTTGACTCAAGTAAGGTACAAGTAGTGTTGGCTTGGGAAAGGCCGCAATTGGTTCCAAAAATCCGAATTTTTCTAGGCTTTGCCAGTTATTATCGCCGGTTCATTGAAAACTTCTCCAAAGTTGCCAAGCCACTCACACAACTTTTAAAGACGGAAAAGAAGTTCGAGTGGACTTCTGATTGTGAAGAGAGCTTCCAAAGGCTAAAAGAAAAGTTAACATCTGCCCCAGTGCTTATATTGCCAGATATTCACAGGAATTTTGAAGTATATTGTGATGCATCGCTTCATGGTTTGGGCTGTGTGTTGATGCAAGAAGGCAGGGTTGTCGCGTATGCCTCTTGACAACTCCGCCCTCATGAGCAAAATTATCCTACACATGACTTTGAGCTAGCCGCCATTGTTCATGCCCTAAAGATCTGGCGGCCCTATCTTATTGGAAATAGAACAGAAATCTACATTGACCATAAGAGCCTCAAGTATTTCTTCACTCAGCCAGAATTGAACCTGAGACAAAGAAGATGGCTAGAGCTGATTAAAGACTATGATCTTGGTCTTCACAACCATCCTGGTAAGGCCAATGTCGTAGCTGACGCTCTTAGTCGAAAACTTTTTTGCATGTTGGGTTCAAGTCAACCTGACCTAATTGATGACTTCCAGAAGCTCAATTTGAACTTAGTGGAAAATGGTTATGTGGCCGCTCTTCAGTTGCAGCCGACTCTTAAAAGTCAGATTAAAATTGCACAGCTCAAGGATGAAGCCATTATAGAGATCCGGAATCATTTAATTGGGAGCATAAGTTCTGAGTCCATGGAAAGTCCAGATGGGATAATCATGAAAGGGACTCGCATTTATGTGCCCAATGATTCCGACATCAAGAAACTGGTTTTATCTGAAGCTCATGAGTCAGCACTATCTATTCATCCTGGTAGCACCAAGATGTATCAGGATCTTAAGAAAGAATATTGGTGGCCCGGTATGAAGAAAGATATCGCTGAATATATCGCGAAATGCAATGTATGTCAGTGAGTCAAAGCTGAACATCAATGTCCAGCTGGGTTTCTTCAGCCATTGCAGATTCCAGAATGGAAATAGGATGATGTTGGTATGGACATCATTACTGGTCTTTCCCGAACTCAAAAAGGGAATGATTCTATTTGGGTTATTGTTGACCGACTGACCAAAGTAGCCCATTTCATCACTGTTAGAACTACCTATTCCGGAGACAAATTGGCAGAGCTTTATATTAGCAACATCATGCGCTTGCATGGGTCCCAAAAACAATTGTTTTAGATCGTGGATCACAATTCACATCCCGTTTTTGGGAAAAGCTGCATAATCTTCTAGGGACTAAATTGAATTTCAGTACTGCTTACCATCCTCAGGCCGATGGTCAGACTGAAAGGACAAAACAAATTCTGGAGGATATGTTGAGGGCTTGTGTGCTAACTTATAGCACCAATTGGGAGAAGCGCTTAGCATTTGCAGAGTTCTCATACAACAATGGTTTTCAAGCTAGTCTGCAAATGTCGCCATTTGAGGCCCTTTATGGAAGGAAATGTCAGACTCCACTTTTCTGGTCTGAAGTGGGTGAAAGACAGTTCTTTGGTCCAGATTTGATAAATGAAGCCCAAGAGCATCTGGACTTAATCCGAAGCCGATTGAAGGAAGCTCAATCTCGTCAGAAAATTTATGCCGACACTCGTCGACGTGACTTGAATTTCGAAATTGATGATTACGTTTATCTTAAATTCACACCTCTTCGCGGAATCCGTCAGTTCCAAATTCGAGGAAAGTTCGCCCCTTGATATATTGGACCTTATTGTATATTGGAAAAGATGGGAGAAAAAGCATACAAGTTGGAGCTGCTATCCCAATTGTCCAGTGTGCACAATGTCTTCCATATATCGCAACTTAAGAAGTGTCTTTGCGTTCCTGCTGAGCTTACTCAATTGGAGGAAATTGATCTCCAGCGTGACTTAACTTATCGAGAGCATCCAATTAAAATCCTTGAAGAAGCGGAACGGCATACTCGAAATAAAACTCATAAGATGGTAAAGGTTCAATGGAGTAATCATACAGAAGAAGAAGCGACATGGGAGCAAGAAGATAGATTCAGGGAAGAGTTTCCTGATTTCCTTTAGACCACCTTTACCTTGACTACCAAATCTCGCAAAGTAGATTCATGTAAGGGGGGTAGATTTGTAACTTCCAGAAAAATATAATAAAATGAAAATGAATATTTTGGATCTGAATATATTTATTTCTGAGTTTTCTGAGAATTATTGGTTTTTGTTTGGAATTTCTTTGGATTTATGCTTTGTATGAAAAGTCCAACAAATAGAATTATTAAATGGAAAATGGTAAGAAGATAAAGAGGTAAAAGTAAATGTGGGAAAATTACCATGAGGCCTTATTCATGCTAGTAAACTAGTAAAACCATCTAGTAAAAATCTTATGTGTTGAAATGTAAATAAATAAAATAATTAATCATCTCTTTTGACTAGAAACAGTAGATGTTAAGATTACTAGAAAATATTAGAAACTTATCTGGAGCTATAAAAATTACCATGATATCCTTAGAACAAGATACACGTCTGGTAATAATCTTAGAAATTTACGATGTAGTTCAAGCCTTTTAAAAATTCAAAAACAGAGGCATTGAAAAACTAAAAATTATAATGTCAGAATTTTTATAAAATATTTATATAAGATTTTGACTTGAAATTTTGATGAGGATATCCACAACCCAAACTGAACTCGTATAAAACTTTTTGAAATTAATTAGTATGATTTACACCCTTAAATAAATAAAATACCGAAATGCAATTTTTGGACAGTGCACAGTATAAGAATTTTTATAAATCAACGGTAGGGTATTTTAGCCTAAAATTTTCACTGGACAATGTAAACTATTAGGAAACCTCAGTAAAAAAGTTTTTCAAATTTTTAAATTGAGTTGATGGCTAAATTAATGCGAGTACTAGCTATCTGGACTGAGGCTTATCTCATTAAGCATGCGCTCTCGCTGACAAGTGGGCCCCACGGTGTACGGGCCCATTTCCTGGTGCAAGGCGGTGCCGAAGCACTCTCGCTGACAGTGGACCCGGGCTCGGTGTCATCCGCGTTTCTTTTCCCTCTCTTCTTCGCCACTCTGCTTTGGCACGAGCACGACGCTTAGTCTTCGCCGCCATGTGCAACCCGAGCTGCCCATCCCGTCATCTGACGCCACATCCAACCTCGGGAGCTCTGCACCATGCCTTGACCACTTTCACATCGCCTCCCTACCGGCGAGAGGCTTGCGCAACCGGTAGCGTACCACGTAACCGCCGTAATTTTCATCTCTGTTCAAACCACGTGTCTTTGCTATCCACTCCCACTATAAATACCGCTCAT